>JAYKKT010000045.1:8115000-8560774 GCA_036023115.1 Brasenia schreberi | reverse complement strand
GGATAAGACAAAGGTATAAGACAAAGGATAAGACAAAGGATAAGACAAAGGATAAGACAAAGGATAAGACAAAGGATAAGACAAAGGATAAGACAAGGTATAAGACAAAGGATAAGACAAAGGATAAGACAAAGGATAAGACAAAGGATAAGACAAAGGATAAGACAAAGGATAAGACAAAGGATAAGACAAAGGATAAGACAAAGGATAAGACAAAGGATAAGACAAAGGACAAAGGATAAGACAAAGGATAAGACAAAGGATAAGACAAAGGATAAGACAAGGAGAAGACAAAGGATAAGACAAAGGATAAGACAAAGGATAAGACAAAGGATAAGACAAAGGATAAGACAAAGGATAAGACAAAGGATAAGACAAAGGATAAGACAAAGGATAAGACAAAGGATAAGACAAAGGATAAGACAAAGGATAAGACAAGGTATAAGACAAAGTATAATACAAAGGATAAGACAAAGGATAAGACAAAGGATAAGAAAGGATAAGACAAAGGATAAGACAAAGGATAAGACAAAGGATAAGACAAAGGATAAGACAAAGGATAAGACAAAGGATAAGACAAAGGATAAGACAAAGGATAAGACAAAGGATAAGACAAAGGATAAGACAAAGGATAAGACAAAGGATAAGACAAAGGATAAGACAAAGGATAAGACAAAGGATAAGACAAAGGATAAGACAAAGGATAAGACAAAGGATAAGACAAAGGATAAGACAAAGGATAAGACAAAGGATAAGACAAAGGATAAGACAAAAATATAAGACAAGGATAAGACAAAGGATAAGACAAAGGATAAGACAAAGGATAAGACAAAGGATAAGACAAAGGATAAGACAAAGGATAAGACAAAGGATAAGACAAAGGATAAGACAAAGGATAAGACAAAGGATAAGACAAAGGATAAGACAAGCTATAAGACAAAGGATAAGACAAAGGATAAGACAAGGATAAGACAAGGATAAGACAAAGGATAAGACAAAGGATAAGAACAAAGGATAAGACAAAGGATAAGACAAAGGATAAGACAAAGTATAAGACAAAGGATAAGACAAAGGATAAGACAAAGGATAAGACAAAGGATAAGACAAAGGATAAGACAAAGGATAAGACAAAGGATAAGACAAAGATAAGACAAAATATAAGACAAAGGATAAGACAAAGGATAAGACAAAGGATAAGACAAGGATAAGACAAAGGATAAGACAAGGATAAGACAAAGGATAAGACAAAGGATAAGACAAGGATAAGACAAAGGATAAGACAAAGGATAAGACAAAGGATAAGACAAAGGATAAGACAAAGGATAAGACAAAGGATAAGACAAAGACAAAGGATAAGACAAAGGATAAGACAAAGGATAAGACAAAGGATAAGACAAAGGATAAGACAGAGGATAAGACAAAGGATAAGACAAAGGATAAGACAAAGGATAAGACAAAGGATAAGACAAAGGATAAGACAAAGGATAAGACAAAGGATAAGACAAAGGATAAGACAAAGGATAAGACAAATAAGACAAAGGATAAGACAAAGGATAAGACAAGGGATAAGACAAGGATAAGACAAAGGATAAGACAAAGGATAAGACAAAGGATAAGACAAAGGATAAGACAAGGATAAGACAAAGGATAAGACAAAGGATAAGACAAAGGATAAGACAAGGATAAGACAAAGGATAAGACAAAGGATAAGACAAGGATAAGACAAAGGATAAGACAAAGGATAAGACAAAGGATAAGACAAAGATAATACAAAGTATAAGACAAAGGATAAGACAAAGGATAAGACAAAGGATAAGACAAGGATAAGACAAAGGATAAGAAAGGATAAGACAAAGGATAAGACAAAGGATAAGACAAAGCTATAAGACAAAGGACAAAACTATAAGACAAAGGATAAGACAAAGGATAAGACAAGGATAAGACAAGGATAAGACAAGGATAAGACAAAGGATAAGACAAAGGATAAGATAGACAAAGACAAAGGATAAAGGATAAGACAAAGGATAAGACAAAGGATAAGAAAGGATAAGACAAAGGATAAGACAAAGGATAAGACAAGGATAAGACAAAGGATAAGACAAAGGATAAGACAAAGGATAAGACAAAGGATAAGACAAGGATAAGACAAGGATAAGACAAGGATAAGACAAAGGATAAGACAAAGGATAAGACAAGGATAAGACAAGGATAAGACAAGGATAAGACAAAGGATAAGACAAAGGATAAGTAAGACAAAGGATAAGACAAAAGGATAAGACAATATATAAGACAAAGGATAAGACAAGGATAAGACAAAGGATAAGACATATAAGACAAAGCTATAAGACAAAGGATAAGACAAGGATAAGACAAAGGATAAGACAAGGATAAGACAAGGATAAGACAAGCTATAAGACAAGGATAAGACAAGGATAAGACAATATAAGACAAAGGATAAGACAAGGATAAGACAAGCTATAAGACAAAGGATAAGACAAGGATAAGACAAGGATAAGACAAAACTATAAGACAAGGATAAGACAAAGGATAAGACAAAGGATAAGACAAGCTATAAGACAAAACTATAAGACAAGGATACTATAAGACAAATAACAAAGACAAAAATACTAAAGCTACAAGACAAAACTATAAGATAGATATAAGACAAAACTATAAGTTATACAAATAAGGCTATAAGACAAGGATAGGATAAGACAAGCTATAAGATAAGACAAAACTATAAAGCAACTATAAGATAACAAAGGATAAGACAAGCTATATAAGACAAAGACAAAACTATAAGACTATAAGACAAACTATAAGACAAATAGACAAAACACTATAAGTTGGATACATGCTATATACAAAAGCTATAAGACAAAGGATAAGACTATAAGACAAGGATAATACAAGTATAAGACAATGTATAAGACAAGGATAAGTATAAGACAAGGTATAAGACAAGCTATAAGACAAAAGACAAAGGATAAGACAATACAGCTATAAGACAAAACTATAAGACAAGCTATAAGACAAGGATAAGACAAAGGATAAGACAAAACTATAAGACAAGACTATAATACAAAACTATAAGACAAAACTATAATACAAAGGATAAGACAAAGGATAAGACAAAGGATAAGACAAAACTATAAGACAAAACTATAGACACAGCCATATAAGACAAAGCTATAAGACAAGGATAAGACAAAACTATAAGACAAAGGATAAGACAAAAGTATAAGACAATAAAACTATAAGACAAAACTATAAGACAAGGATATACAAAGGATAAGACAAAGGATAACACTATAAGACAAAGGATAACACAAAGGATAAGACAAAGGATAAGACAAAACTATAAGATAAGACAAAGGTTATAAGACAAAACTATAAGACAAAACTATAAGACAAAAGCTATAAGACAAAACTATAAGACAAAGGATAAGACAAAACTATAAGACAAAGCTATAAGACAAAGCTATAAGACAAAGGATAAGACAACTATAATACAAAGGATAAGACAGCTATAAGACAAAACTATAAGACAAAGTTATAAGACAAAACTATAAGACAAAACCGGATAAGACAATGTATAAGACAAAGGATAAGACAATAGGATAAGACAAGGATAAGACAAAACTATAAAGACAAAGGATAAGACAAAGGATAAGACAAGGATAAGACAAAACTATAAGACAAAACTATAAGACAAAACTATAAGACAAGGATAAGACAATGTATAAGACAAAACTATAAGACAAAACTATAAGACAAGGATAAGACAAAGGATAAGACAAAATAAGATAAGACAAGGATAAGACAAGACAGTGGATAAGACAAAGGATAATACAAAGGATAAGACAAAACTATAAGACAAAACTATAAGACAAACTATAAGACAAAACTATAAGACAAAACTATAATACAAACTATAAGACAAAACTATAGACACAGCTATAAGACAAAGGATAATACAAAGCTATAAGACAAGGATAAAGACAAAACTATAAGACAAAGCTATACAGACAGCTATAAGACAAAACTATAAGACAAGCTATAAGACAAGGATAAGACAAAGGATAAGACAAAACTATAAGACAAGGATAAGACAAAAGACTATAAGACAAAAGGTATAAGACAAAGGATATAAGACAAGGATAAGACAAAACTATAATACAAAACTATAAGACAAAGGATAAGACAAAACTATAAGACAAGGATAAGACAAAACTATAAGACAAAACTATAAGACAAAAGGATAAGACAAAGGATAAGACAAACTATAAGACAAGGATAATACAAAGGATAAGACAAAACTATAAGACAAAGGATAAGACAAAGGATAAGACAAAGGATAAGACAAAGGATAAGACAAAGGATAAGACAAAGGATAAGACAAAGGATAAGACAAAGGATAAGACAAAGGATAAGACAAAGGATAAGACAAAGGATAAGACAAAGGATAAGACAAAGGATAAGACAAAGGATAAGACAAAGGATAAGACAAAGGATAAGACAAGGATAAGACAAAGGATAAGACAAAGGATAAGACAAAACTATAAGACAAAGGATAAGACAAAGGATAAGACAAGGATAAGACAAAGCTATAAGACAAAGGATAAGACAAAGGATAAGACAAGGATAAGACAAGCTATAAGACAAAGGATAAGACAAAGGATAAGACAAAACTATAAGACAAAGGATAAGACAAAAGGATAAGACAAAGGATAAGACAAAGGATAAGACAAAGGATAAGACAAGGATAAGACAAAGGATAAGACAAAGGATAAGACAAAGGATAAGACAAAGGATAAGACAAGGATAAGACAAAGGATAAGACAAAGGATAAGACAAAGGATAAGACAAAGGATAAGACAAAGCTATAAGACAAGGATAAGACAAAGGATAAGACAAGGATAAGACAAAGGATAAGACAAAGGATAAGACAAAACTATAAGACAAAGGATAAGACAAAACTATAAGACAAAGGATAAGACAAAGGATAAGACAAAGGATAAGACAAGGATAAGACAAAGGATAAGACAAGGATAAGACAAAACTATAAGACAAAGGATAAGACAAAGGATAAGACAAGGATAAGACAAAGGATATAAGACAAAACTATAAGACAAGGATAAGACAAAGGATAAGACAAAGGATAAGACAAAGGATAAGACAAAGGATAAGACAAAGGATAAGACAAAGGATAAGACAAAGGATAAGACAAAGGATAAGACAAAGGATAAGACAAAGGATAAGACAAAGGATAAGACAAAGGATAAGACAAAACTATAAGACAAAGGATAAGACAAAGGATAAGACAAAGGATAAGACAAAGGATAAGACAAAGGATAAGACAAAGGATAAGACAAAGGATAAGACAAAACTATAAGACAAGGATAAGACAAGGATAAGACAAAGGATAAGACAAAGGATAAGACAAAGGATAAGACAAAGGATAAGACAAAGGATAAGACAAAGGATAAGACAAAGGATAAGACAAAGGATAAGACAAAGGATAAGACAAAGGATAAGACAAAGGATAAGACAAAGGATAAGATAAGACAAAGGATAAGACAAAGGATAAGACAAAGGATAAGACAAAGGATAAGACAAAGGATAAGACAAAGGATAAGACAAAGGATAAGACAAAGGATAAGACAAAGGATAAGACAAAGGATAAGACAAAGGATAAGACAAAGGATAAGACAAAGGATAAGACAAAGGATAAGACAAAGGATAAGACAAAGGATAAGACAAAGGATAAGACAAAGGATAAGACAAAGGATAAGACAAAGGATAAGACAAAGGATAAGACAAAGGATAAGACAAAGGATAAGACAAAGGATAAGACAAAGGATAAGACAAAGGATAAGACAACTATAAGACAAGGATAAGACAAAGGATAAGACAAAGGATAAGACAAAGGATAAGACAAAGGATAAGACAAAGGATAAGACAAAGGATAAGACAAAGGATAAGACAAAGGATAAGACAAAGGATAAGACAAAGGATAAGACAAAGGATAAGACAAAGGATAAGACAAAGGATAAGACAAAGGATAAGACAAAGGATAAGACAAAGGATAAGACAAAGCTATAAGACAAAGGATAAGACAAAGGATAAGACAAAGGATAAGACAAAGGATAAGACAAAGGATAAGACAAACTATAAGACAAAGGATAAGACAAAGGATAAGACAAAGGATAAGACAAAGGATAAGACAAAGCTATAAGACAAAGCTATAAGACAAAACTATAAGACAAAGGATAAGACAAAGGATAAGACAAAGGATAAGACAAAGGATAAGACAAAGGATAAGACAAAGGATAAGACAAAGGATAAGACAAAGGATAAGACAAAGGATAAGACAAACTATAAGACAAAGGATAAGACAAAGGATAAGACAAAGGATAAGACAAAGGATAAGACAAAGGATAAGACAAAGGATAAGACAAAGGATAAGACAAAGGATAAGACAAAGGATAAGACAAAGGATAAGACAAAGGATAAGACAAAGGATAAGACAAAGGATAAGACAAAGGATAAGACAAACTATAAGACAAAGGATAAGACAAGGATAAGACAAAGGATAAGACAAGGATAAGACAAAGGATAAGACAAAGGATAAGACAAAGGATAAGACAAAGGATAAGACAAGGATAAGACAAAGGATAAGACAAAGGATAAGACAAAGGATAAGACAAAGGATAAGACAAAGGATAAGACAAAACTATAAGACAAAGGATAAGACAAAGGATAAGACAAAGGATAAGACAAAGGATAAGACAAAGGATAAGACAAAGGATAAGACAAAGGATAAGACAAAGGATAAGACAAAGGATAAGACAAAGGATAAGACAAGGATAAGACAAAGGATAAGACAAAGGATAAGACAAAGGATAAGACAAAGGATAAGACAAAGGATAAGACAAAGGATAAGACAAAGGATAAGACAAAGGATAAGACAAAGGATAAGACAAAGGATAAGACAAAGGATAAGACAAAGGATAAGACAAAGGATAAGACAAAGGATAAGACAAAGGATAAGACAAAGGATAAGACAAAGGATAAGACAAAGGATAAGACAAAGGATAAGACAAAGGATAAGACAAAGGATAAGACAAAGGATAAGACAAAGGATAAGACAAAGGATAAGACAAAGGATAAGACAAAGGATAAGACAAGGATAAGACAAAGGATAAGACAAAGGATAAGACAAGGATAAGACAAAGGATAAGACAAAGGATAAGACAAAGGATAAGACAAAGGATAAGACAAAGGATAAGACAAAGGATAAGACAAAGGATAAGACAAAGGATAAGACAAAGGATAAGACAAAGGATAAGACAAAGGATAAGACAAAGGATAAGACAAAGGATAAGACAAAGGATAAGACAAAGGATAAGACAAAGGATAAGACAAAGGATAAGACAAAGGATAAGACAAAGGATAAGACAAAGGATAAGACAAAGGATAAGACAAAGGATAAGACAAAGGATAAGACAAAGGATAAGACAAAGGATAAGACAAAGGATAAGACAAAGGATAAGACAAAGGATAAGACAAAGGATAAGACAAAGGATAAGACAAGGATAAGACAAAGGATAAGACAAAGGATAAGACAAAGGATAAGACAAAGGATAAGACAAAGGATAAGACAAAGGATAAGACAAAGGATAAGACAAAGGATAAGACAAGGATAAGACAAGGATAAGACAAAGGATAAGACAAAGGATAAGACAAAGGATAAGACAAAGGATAAGACAAAGGATAAGACAAAGGATAAGACAAAGGATAAGACAAAGGATAAGACAAAGGATAAGACAAAGGATAAGACAAAGGATAAGACAAAGGATAAGACAAAGGATAAGACAAAGGATAAGACAAAGGATAAGACTATAAGACAAAGGATAAGACAAAGGATAAGACAAAGGATAAGACAAAGGATAAGACAAAGGATAAGACAAAGGATAAGACAAAGGATAAGACAAAGGATAAGACAAAGGATAAGACAAGGATAAGACAAAGGATAAGACAAAGGATAAGACAAAGGATAAGACAAAGGATAAGACAAAGGATAAGACAAAGGATAAGACAACTATAAGACAAAGGATAAGACAAAGGATAAGACAAAGGATAAGACAAAGGATAAGACAAAGGATAAGACAAAGGATAAGACAAAGGATAAGACAAAGGATAAGACAAAGGATAAGACAAAGGATAAGACAAAGGATAAGACAAAGGATAAGACAAAGGATAAGACAAAGGATAAGACAAAGGATAAGACAAAGGATAAGACAAAGGATAAGACAAAGGATAAGACAAAGGATAAGACAAAGGATAAGACAAAGGATAAGACAAAGGATAAGACAAAGGATAAGACAAAGGATAAGACAAAGGATAAGACAAAGGATAAGACAAACTATAAGACAAAGGATAAGACAAAGGATAAGACAAAGGATAAGACAAAGGATAAGACAAAGGATAAGACAAAGGATAAGACAAAGGATAAGACAAAGGATAAGACAAAGGATAAGACAAAGGATAAGACAAAGGATAAGACAAAGGATAAGACAAAGGATAAGACAAAGGATAAGACAAAGGATAAGACAAAGGATAAGACAAAGGATAAGACAAAGGATAAGACAAAGGATAAGACAAAGGATAAGACAAAGGATAAGACAAAGGATAAGACAAAGGATAAGACAAAGGATAAGACAAAGGATAAGACAAAGGATAAGACAAAGGATAAGACAAAGGATAAGACAAAGGATAAGACAAAGGATAAGACAAAGGATAAGACAAAGGATAAGACAAAGGATAAGACAAAGGATAAGACAAAGGATAAGACAAAGGATAAGACAAAGGATAAGACAAAGGATAAGACAAAGGATAAGACAAAGGATAAGACAAAGGATAAGACAAAGGATAAGACAAAACTATAAGACAAAGGATAAGACAAAGGATAAGACAAAGGATAAGACAAAGGATAAGACAAGGATAAGACAAAGGATAAGACAAAGGATAAGACAAAGGATAAGACAAAGGATAAGACAAAGGATAAGACAAAGGATAAGACAAGGATAAGACAAAGGATAAGACAAAGGATAAGACAAAGGATAAGACAAAGGATAAGACAAAGGATAAGACAAAGGATAAGACAAAGGATAAGACAAAGGATAAGACAAAGGATAAGACAAAGGATAAGACAAAGGATAAGACAAAGGATAAGACAAAGGATAAGACAAAGGATAAGACAAAGGATAAGACAAAGGATAAGACAAAGGATAAGACAAAGGATAAGACAAAGGATAAGACAAAGGATAAGACAAAGGATAAGACAAAGGATAAGACAAAGGATAAGACAAAGGATAAGACAAAGGATAAGACAAAGGATAAGACAAAGGATAAGACAAAGGATAAGACAAAGGATAAGACAAAGGATAAGACAAAGGATAAGACAAAGGATAAGACAAAGGATAAGACAAAGGATAAGACAAAGCTATAAGACAAAGGATAAGACAAAGGATAAGACAAAGGATAAGACAAAGGATAAGACAAAGGATAAGACAAAGGATAAGACAAAGGATAAGACAAAGGATAAGACAAAGGATAAGACAAAGGATAAGACAAAGGATAAGACAAAGGATAAGACAAAGGATAAGACAAAGGATAAGACAAAGGATAAGACAAAGGATAAGACAAAGGATAAGACAAAGGATAAGACAAAACTATAAGACAAAGGATAAGACAAGGATAAGACAAAGGATAAGACAAAGGATAAGACAAAGGATAAGACAAAGGATAAGACAAAGGATAAGACAAAGGATAAGACAAAACTATAAGACAAAGGATAAGACAAAGGATAAGACAAAGGATAAGACAACTATAAGACAAAGGATAAGACAAACTATAAGACAAAGGATAAGACAAAGGATAAGACAAAGGATAAGACAAAGGATAAGACAAAGGATAAGACAAAGGATAAGACAAAGGATAAGACAAAGGATAAGACAAAGGATAAGACAAAGGATAAGACAAAGGATAAGACAAAGGATAAGACAAAGGATAAGACAAAGGATAAGACAAAGGATAAGACAAAGGATAAGACAAAGGATAAGACAAAGGATAAGACAAAGGATAAGACAAAGGATAAGACAAAGGATAAGACAAAGGATAAGACAAAGGATAAGACAAAGGATAAGACAAAGGATAAGACAAAGGATAAGACAAAGGATAAGACAAAGGATAAGACAAAGGATAAGACAAAGGATAAGACAAAGGATAAGACAAAGGATAAGACAAAGGATAAGACAAGGATAAGACAAAGGATAAGACAAAGGATAAGACAAAGGATAAGACAAAGGATAAGACAAAGGATAAGACAAAGGATAAGACAAGGATAAGACAAAGGATAAGACAAAGGATAAGACAAAGGATAAGACAAAGGATAAGACAAAGGATAAGACAAAGGATAAGACAAAGGATAAGACAAAGGATAAGACAAAGGATAAGACAAAGGATAAGACAAAGGATAAGACAAAGGATAAGACAAAGGATAAGACAAAGGATAAGACAAAGGATAAGACAAAGGATAAGACAAAGGATAAGACAAAGGATAAGACAAAGGATAAGACAAAGGATAAGACAAAGGATAAGACAAAGGATAAGACAAAGGATAAGACAAAGGATAAGACAAAGGATAAGACAAAGGATAAGACAAAGGATAAGACAAAGGATAAGACAAAGGATAAGACAAAGGATAAGACAAAGGATAAGACAAAGGATAAGACAAAGGATAAGACAAAGGATAAGACAAAGGATAAGACAAAGGATAAGACAAAGGATAAGACAAAGGATAAGACAAAGGATAAGACAAAGGATAAGACAAGGATAAGACAAAGGATAAGACAAAGGATAAGACAAAGGATAAGACAAAGGATAAGACAAAGGATAAGACAAAGGATAAGACAAAGGATAAGACAAAGGATAAGACAAAGGATAAGACAAAGGATAAGACAAGGATAAGACAAAGGATAAGACAAAGGATAAGACAAAGGATAAGACAAAGGATAAGACAAAGGATAAGACAAAGGATAAGACAAAGGATAAGACAAAGGATAAGACAAAGGATAAGACAAAGGATAAGACAAAGGATAAGACAAAGGATAAGACAAAGGATAAGACAAAGGATAAGACAAAGGATAAGACAAAGGATAAGACAAAGGATAAGACAAAGGATAAGACAAAGGATAAGACAAAGGATAAGACAAAGGATAAGACAAAGGATAAGACAAAGGATAAGACAAAGGATAAGACAAAGGATAAGACAAAGGATAAGACAAAGGATAAGACAAAGGATAAGACAAAGGATAAGACAAAGGATAAGACAAAGGATAAGACAAAGGATAAGACAAAGGATAAGACAAAGGATAAGACAAAGGATAAGACAAAGGATAAGACAAAGGATAAGACAAAGGATAAGACAAAGGATAAGACAAAGGATAAGACAAAGGATAAGACAAAGGATAAGACAAAGGATAAGACAAAGGATAAGACAAAGGATAAGACAAAGGATAAGACAAAGGATAAGACAAAGGATAAGACAAAGGATAAGACAAAGGATAAGACAAAGGATAAGACAAAGGATAAGACAAAGGATAAGACAAAGGATAAGACAAAGGATAAGACAAAGGATAAGACAAAGGATAAGACAAAGGATAAGACAAAGGATAAGACAAAGGATAAGACAAAGGATAAGACAAAGGATAAGACAAAGGATAAGACAAAGGATAAGACAAAGGATAAGACAAAGGATAAGACAAAGGATAAGACAAAGGATAAGACAAAGGATAAGACAAAGGATAAGACAAAGGATAAGACAAAGGATAAGACAAAGGATAAGACAAAGGATAAGACAAAGGATAAGACAAAGGATAAGACAAAGGATAAGACAAAGGATAAGACAAAGGATAAGACAAAGGATAAGACAAAGGATAAGACAAAGGATAAGACAAAGGATAAGACAAAGGATAAGACAAAGGATAAGACAAAGGATAAGACAAAGGATAAGACAAAGGATAAGACAAAGGATAAGACAAAGGATAAGACAAAGGATAAGACAAAGGATAAGACAAAGGATAAGACAAAGGATAAGACAAAGGATAAGACAAAGGATAAGACAAAGGATAAGACAAAGGATAAGACAAAGGATAAGACAAAGGATAAGACAAAGGATAAGACAAAGGATAAGACAAAGGATAAGACAAAGGATAAGACAAAGGATAAGACAAAGGATAAGACAAAGGATAAGACAAAGGATAAGACAAAGGATAAGACAAAGGATAAGACAAAGGATAAGACAAAGGATAAGACAAAGGATAAGACAAAGGATAAGACAAAGGATAAGACAAAGGATAAGACAAAGGATAAGACAAAGGATAAGACAAAGGATAAGACAAAGGATAAGACAAAGGATAAGACAAAGGATAAGACAAAGGATAAGACAAAGGATAAGACAAAGGATAAGACAAAGGATAAGACAAAGGATAAGACAAAGGATAAGACAAAGGATAAGACAAAGGATAAGACAAAGGATAAGACAAAGGATAAGACAAAGGATAAGACAAGGATAAGACAAAGCTATAAGACAAAGGATAAGACAAAGGATAAGACAAAGGATAAGACAAAGGATAAGACAAAGGATAAGACAAAGGATAAGACAAAGGATAAGACAAAGGATAAGACAAAGGATAAGACAAAGGATAAGACAAAGGATAAGACAAAGGATAAGACAAAGGATAAGACAAAGGATAAGACAAAGGATAAGACAAAGGATAAGACAAAGGATAAGACAAAGGATAAGACAAAGGATAAGACAAAGGATAAGACAAAGGATAAGACAAAGGATAAGACAAAGGATAAGACAAGGATAAGACAAAGGATAAGACAAAGGATAAGACAAAGGATAAGACAAAGGATAAGACAAAGGATAAGACAAACTATAAGACAAAGGATAAGACAAAGGATAAGACAAAGGATAAGACAAAGGATAAGACAAAGGATAAGACAAAGGATAAGACAAAGGATAAGACAAAGGATAAGACAAAGGATAAGACAAAGGATAAGACAAAGGATAAGACAAAGGATAAGACAAAGGATAAGACAAAGGATAAGACAAAGGATAAGACAAAGGATAAGACAAAGGATAAGACAAAGGATAAGACAAAGGATAAGACAAAGGATAAGACAAAGGATAAGACAAAGGATAAGACAAAGGATAAGACAAAGGATAAGACAAAGGATAAGACAAAGGATAAGACAAAGGATAAGACAAAGGATAAGACAAAGGATAAGACAAAGGATAAGACAAAGGATAAGACAAAGGATAAGACAAAGGATAAGACAAGGATAAGACAAAGGATAAGACAAAGGATAAGACAAAGGATAAGACAAAGGATAAGACAAAGGATAAGACAAAGGATAAGACAAAGGATAAGACAAAGGATAAGACAAAGGATAAGACAAAGGATAAGACAAAGGATAAGACAAAGGATAAGACAAAGGATAAGACAAAGGATAAGACAAAGGATAAGACAAAGGATAAGACAAAGGATAAGACAAAGGATAAGACAAAGGATAAGACAAAGGATAAGACAAAGGATAAGACAAAGGATAAGACAAAGGATAGAGACAAAGGATAAGACAAAGGATAAGACAAAGGATAAGACAAAGGATAAGACAAAGGATAAGACAAAGGATAAGACAAAGGATAAGACAAAGGATAAGACAAAGGATAAGACAAAGGATAAGACAAAGGATAAGACAAAGGATAAGACAAAGGATAAGACAAAGGATAAGACAAAGGATAAGACAAAGGATAAGACAAAGGATAAGACAAAGGATAAGACAAAGGATAAGACAAAGGATAAGACAAAGGATAAGACAAAGGATAAGACAAAGGATAAGACAAAGGATAAGACAAAGGATAAGACAAAGGATAAGACAAAGGATAAGACAAAGGATAAGACAAAGGATAAGACAAAGGATACAGACAAAGGATAAGACAAAGGATAAGACAAAGGATAAGACAAAGGATAAGACAAAGGATAAGACAAAGGATAAGACAAAGGATAAGACAAAGGATAAGACAAAGGATAAGACAAAGGATAAGACAAAGGATAAGACAAAGGATAAGACAAAGGATAAGACAAAGGATAAGACAAAGGATAAGACAAAGGATAAGACAAAGGATAAGACAAAGGATAAGACAAAGGATAAGACAAAGGATAAGACAAAGGATAAGACAAAGGATAAGACAAAGGATAAGACAAAGGATCAGACAAAGGATAAGACAAAGGATAAGAACAAAGGATAAGACAAAGGATAAGACAAAGGATAAGACAAAGGATAAGACAAAGGATAAGACAAAGGATAAGACAAAGGATAAGACAAAGGATAAGACAAAGGATAAAGACAAAGGATAAGACAAAGGATAAGACAAAGGATAAGACAAAGGATAAGACAAAGGATAAGACAAAGGATAAGACAAAGGATAAGACAAAGGATAAGACAAAGGATAAGACAAAGGATAAGACAAAGGATAAGACAAAGGATAAGACAAAGGATAAGACAAAGGATAAGACAAAGGATAAGACAAAGGATAAGACAAAGGATAAGACAAAGGATAAGACAAAGGATAAGACAAAGGATAAGACAAAGGATAAGACAAAGGATAAGACAAAGGATAAGACAAAGGATAAGACAAAGGATAAGACAAAGGATAAGACAAAGGATAAGACAAAGGATACAGACAAAGGATAAGACAAAGGATAAGACAAAGGATAAGACAAAGGATAAGACAAAGGATAAGACAAAGGATAAGACAAAGGATAAGACAAAGGATAAGACAAAGGATAAGACAAAGGATAAGACAAAGGATAAGACAAAGGATAAGACAAAGGATAAGACAAAGGATAGACAAAGGATAAGACAAAGGATAAGACAAAGGATAAGACAAAGGATAAGACAAAGGATAAGACAAAGGATAAGACAAAGGATAAGACAAAGGATAAGACAAAGGATAAGACAAAGGATAAGACAAAGGATAAGACAAAGGATAAGACAAAGGATAAGACAAAGGATAAGACAAAGGATAAGACAAAGGATAAGACAAAGGATAAGACAAAGGATAAGACAAAGGATAAGACAAAGGATAAGACAAAGGATAAGACAAAGGATAAGACAAAGGATAAGACAAAGGATAAGACAAAGGATAAGACAAAGGATAAGACAAAGGATAAGACAAAGGATAAGACAAAGGATAAGACAAAGGATAAGACAAAGGATAAGACAAAGGATAAGACAAAGGATAAGACAAAGGATAAGACAAAGGATAAGACAAAGGATAAGACAAAGGATAAGACAAAGGATAAGACAAAGGATAAGACAAAGGATAAGACAAAGGATAAGACAAAGGATAAGACAAAGGATAAGACAAAGGATAAGACAAAGGATAAGACAAAGGATAAGACAAAGGATAAGACAAAGGATAAGACAAAGGATAAGACAAAGGATAAGACAAAGGATAAGACAAAGGATAAGACAAAGGATAAGACAAAGGATAAGACAAAGGATAAGACAAAGGATAAGACAAAGGATAAGACAAAGGATAAGACAAAGGATAAGACAAAGGATAAGACAAAGGATAAGACAAAGGATAAGACAAAGGATAGACAAAGGATAAGACAAAGGATAAGACAAAGGATAAGACAAAGGATAAGACAAAGGATAAGACAAAGGATAAGACAAAGGATAAGACAAAGGATAAGACAAAGGATAAGACAAAGGATAAGACAAAGGATAAGACAAAGGATAAGACAAAGGATAAGACAAAGGATAAGACAAAGGATAAGACAAAGGATAAGACAAAGGATAAGACAAAGGATAAGACAAAGGATAAGACAAAGGATAAGACAAAGGATAAGACAAAGGATAAGACAAAGGATAAGACAAAGGATAAGACAAAGGATAAGACAAAGGATAGACAAAGGATAAGACAAAGGATAAGACAAAGGATAAGACAAAGGATAAGACAAAGGATAAGACAAAGGATAGACAAAGGATAAGACAAAGGATAAGACAAAGGATAAGACAAAGGATAAGACAAAGGATAAGACAAAGGATAAGACAAAGGATAAGACAAAGGATAAGACAAAGGATAAGACAAAGGATAAGACAAAGGATAAGACAAAGGATAAGACAAAGGATAAGACAAAGGATAAGACAAAGGATAAGACAAAGGATAAGACAAAGGATAAGACAAAGGATAAGACAAAGGATAAGACAAAGGATAAGACAAAGGATAAGACAAAAGGATAAGACAAAGGATAAGACAAAGGATAAGACAAAGGATAAGACAAAGGATAAGACAAAGGATAAGACAAAGGATAAGACAAAGGATAAGACAAAGGATAAGACAAAGGATAAGACAAAGGATAAGACAAAGGATAAGACAAAGGATAAGACAAAGGATAAGACAAAGGATAAGACAAAGGATAAGACAAAGGATAAGACAAAGGATAAGACAAAGGATAAGACAAAGGATAAGACAAAGGATAAGACAAAGGATAAGACAAAGGATAAGACAAAGGATAAGACAAAGGATAAGACAAAGGATAAGACAAAGGATAAGACAAAGGATAAGACAAAGGATAAGACAAAGGATAAGACAAAGGATAAGACAAAGGATAAGACAAAGGATAAGACAAAGGATAAGACAAAGGATAAGACAAAGGATAAGACAAAGGATAAGACAAAGGATAAGACAAAGGATAAGACAAAGGATAGACAAAGGATAGACAAAGGATAAGACAAAGGATAAGACAAAGGATAAGACAAAGGATAAGACAAAGGATAGACAAAGGATAAGACAAAGGATAAGACAAAGGATACAGGCAAAGGATACAGACAAAGGATAAGACAAAGGATAAGACAAAGGATAAGACAAAGGATAAGACAAAGGATAAGACAAAGGATAAGACAAAGGATAAGACAAAGGATAAGACAAAGGATAAGACAAAGGATAAGACAAAGGATAAGACAAAGGATACAGACAAAGGATAAGACAAAGGATAAGACAAAGGATAGACAAAGGATAAGACAAAGGATAAGACAAAGGATAAGACAAAGGATAAGACAAAGGATAAGACAAAGGATAAGACAAAGGATAAGACAAAGGATAAGACAAAGGATAAGACAAAGGATAAGACAAAGGATAAGACAAAGGATAAGACAAAGGATAAGACAAAGGATAAGACAAAGGATAAGACAAAGGATAAGACAAAGGATAAGACAAAGGATAAGACAAAGGATAAGACAAAGGATAAGACAAAGGATAAGACAAAGGATAAGACAAAGGATAAGACAAAGGATAAGACAAAGGATAAGACAAAGGATAAGACAAAGGATAAGACAAAGGATAAGACAAAGGATAAGACAAAGGATAAGACAAAGGATAAGACAAAGGATAAGACAAAGGATAAGACAAAGGATAAGACAAAGGATAAGACAAAGGATAAGACAAAGGATAAGACAAAGGATAAGACAAAGGATAAGACAAAGGATAAGACAAAGGATAAGACAAAGGATAAGACAAAGGATAAGACAAAGGATAAGACAAAGGATAAGACAAAGGATAAGACAAAGGATAAGACAAAGGATAGACAAAGGATAAGACAAAGGATAAGACAAAGGATAAGACAAAGGATAAGACAAAGGATAAGACAAAGGATAGACAAAGGATAAGACAAAGGATAAGACAAAGGATAAGACAAAGGATAAGACAAAGGATAAGACAAAGGATAAGACAAAGGATAGACAAAGGATAAGACAAAGGATAGACAAAGGATAAGACAAAGGATAAGACAAAGGATAAGACAAAGGATAGACAAAGGATAAGACAAAGGATAAAAAGACAAAGGATAAAAAAGACAAAGGATAAGACAAAAGGATAAGACAAAGGATAAGACAAAGGATAAGACAAAGGATAAGACAAAGGATAAGACAAAGGATAAGAGTAAGACAAAGGATAAGACAAAGGATAAGACAAAGGATAAGACAAAGGATAAGACAAAGGATAAGACAAAGGATAAGACAAAGGATAGACAAAGGATAAGACAAAGGATAAGACAAAGGATAAGACAAAGGATAAGACAAAGGATAAGACAAAGGATAAGACAAAGGATAAGACAAAGGATAAGACAAAGGATAAGACAAAGGATAAGACAAAGGATAAGACAAAGGATAAGACAAAGGATAAGACAAAGGATAGACAAAGGATAAGACAAAGGATAAGACAAAGGATAAGACAAAGGATAAGACAAAGGATAAGACAAAGGATAAGACAAAGGATAAGACAAAGGATAAGACAAAGGATAAGACAAAGGATAAGACAAAGGATAAGACAAAGGATAAGACAAAGGATAAGACAAAGGATAAGACAAAGGATAAGACAAAGGATAAGACAAAGGATAAGACAAAGGATAAGACAAAGGATAAGACAAAGGATAGACAAAGGATAAGACAAAGGATAAGACAAAGGATAAGACAAAGGATAAGACAAAGGATAAGACAAAGGATAAGACAAAGGATAAGACAAAGGATAAGACAAAGGATAAGACAAAGGATAAGACAAAGGATAAGACAAAGGATAAGACAAAGGATAAGACAAAGGATAGACAAAGGATAAGACAAAGGATAGACAAAGGATAAGACAAAGGATAAGACAAAGGATAAGACAAAGGATAAGACAAAGGATAAGAGCAAAGGATAAGACAAAGGATAGAGACAAAGGATAAGACAAAGGATAAGACAAAGGATAAGACAAAGGATAAGACAAAGGATAAGACAAAGGATAAGACAAAGGATAGACAAAGGATAAGACAAAGGATAAGAACAAAGGATAAGACAAAGGATAAGACAAAGGATAAGACAAAGGATAAGACAAAGGATAAGACAAAGGATAAGACAAAGGATAAGACAAAGGATAAGACAAAGGATAAGACAAAGGATAAGACAAAGGATAAGACAAAGGATAAGACAAAGGATAAGACAAAGGATAAGACAAAGGATAGACAAAGGATAAGACAAAGGATAAGACAAAGACAAAGGATAAGACAAAGACAAAGGATAAGACAAAGGATAAGACAAAGGATAAGACAAAGGATAAGACAAAGGATAAGACAAAGGATAAGACAAAGGATAAGACAAAGGATAAGACAAAGGATAAGACAAAGGATAAGACAAAGGATACAGACAAAGGATAAGACAAAGGATAAGACAAAGGATAAGACAAAGGATAAGACAAAGGATAAGACAAAGGATAAGACAAAGGATAAGACAAAGGATAAGACAAAAGGATAAGACAAAGGATAAGACAAAGGATAAGACAAAGGATAAGACAAAGGATAAGACAAAGGATAAGACAAAGGATAAGACAAAGGATAAGACAAAGGATAAGACAAAGGATAAGACAAAGGATAAGACAAAGGATAGACAAAGGATAAGACAAAGGATAAGACAAAGGATAAGACAAAGGATAAGACAAAGGATACAGCAAAGGATAAGACAAAGGATAAGACAAATGATAAGACAAAGGATCAGCCAAAGGATAAGACAAAGGATAAGACAAAGGATAAGACAAAGGATAAGACAAAGGATAAGACAAAGGATAAGACAAAGGATAAGACAAAGGATAAGACAAAGGATAAGACAAAGGATAAGACAAAGGATAAGACAAAGGATAAGACAAAGGATAAGACAAAGGATAAGACAAAGGATAAGACAAAGGATAAGACAAAGGATAAGACAAAGGATAAGACAAAGGATAAGACAAAGGATAAGACAAAGGATAAGACAAAGGATAAGACAAAGGATAAGACAAAGGATAAGACAAAGGATAAGACAAAGGGATACAGACAAAGGATAAGACAAAGGATACAAGCAAAGGATAAGACAAAGGATAAGACAAAGGATAAGACAAAGGATAAGACAAAGGATAGACAAAGGATAAGACAAAGGATAAGACAAAGGATAAGACAAAGGATAAGACAAAGGATAAGACAAAGGATAAGACAAAGGATAAGACAAAGGATAAGACAAAGGATAAGACAAAGGATAAGACAAAGGATAAGACAAAGGATAAGACAAAGGATAAGACAAAGGATAAGACAAAGGATAGACAAAGGATAAGACAAAGGATAAGACAAAGGATAAGACAAAGGATAAGACAAAGGATAAGACAAAGGATAAGACAAAGGATAAGACAAAGGATAAGACAAAGGATAAGACAAAGGATAAGACAAAGGATAAGACAAAGGATAAGACAAAGGATAAGACAAAGGATAAGACAAAGGATAAGACAAAGGATAAGACAAAGGATAAGACAAAGGATAAGACAAAAAGGATAAGAACTAAGACAAAGACAAAGGATAAGACAAAGGATAAGACAAAGGATAAGACAAAGGATAAGACAAAGGATAAGACAAAGGATAAGACAAAGGATAAGACAAAGGATAAGACAAAGGATAAGACAAAGGATAAGACAAAGGATAAGACAAAGGATAAGACAAAGGATAAGACAAAGGATAAGACAAAGGATAAGACAAAGGATAAGACAAAGGATAAGACAAAGGATAAGACAAAGGATAAGACAAAGGATAAGACAAAGGATAAGACAAAGGATAAGACAAAGGATAAGACAAAGGATAAGACAAAGGATAAGACAAAGGATAAGACAAAGGATAAGACAAAGGATAAGACAAAGGATAAGACAAAGGATAAGACAAAGGATAAGACAAAGGATAAGACAAAGGATAAGACAAAGGATAAGACAAAGGATAAGACAAAGGATAAGACAAAGGATAAGACAAAGGATAAGACAAAGGATAAGACAAAGGATAAGACAAAGGATAAGACAAAGGATAAGACAAAGGATAAGACAAAGGATAAGACAAAGGATAAGACAAAGGATAAGACAAAGGATAAGACAAAGGATAAGACAAAGGATAAGACAAAGGATAAGACAAAGGATAAGACAAAGGATAAGACAAAGGATAAGACAAAGGATAAGACAAAGGATAAGACAAAGGATAAGACAAAGGATAAGACAAAGGATAAGACAAAGGATAAGACAAAGGATAAGACAAAGGATAAGACAAAGGATAAGACAAAGGATAAGACAAAGGATAAGACAAAGGATAAGACAAAGGATAAGACAAAGGATAAGACAAAGGATAAGACAAAGGATAAGACAAAGGATAAGACAAAGGATAAGACAAAGGATAAGACAAAGGATAAGACAAAGGATAAGACAAAGGATAAGACAAAGGATAAGACAAAGGATAAGACAAAGGATAAGACAAAGGATAAGACAAAGGATAAGACAAAGGATAAGACAAAGGATAAGACAAAGGATAAGACAAAGGATAAGACAAAGGATAAGACAAAGGATAAGACAAAGACAAAGGATAAGACAAAGGATAAGACAAAGGATAAGACAAAGGATAAGACAAAGGATAAGACAAAGGTGTCAACACCCCGAAATCCCACGAATTTCTTAAACAAATCTGGTTTTATACAAGCAGCCCCAAAGGGCCATTTTGAGTTTGGAAACCCAGGAGCCTTCCAAACAACCCTGTATATATGTTTTAAGCTCTATCTTTCAAAAACATATGATATAGCTTTTGAAAACCCTTTTAAAACATGTTTTGGAACCCCGAAGTGGCTTGGCCTGATCAAGACAGGACCAGGAGAGCCAAGAAGAGCCCGGAACCGGAGCACCTGTCGAGCCCGGCACAGCATCTCTTGTATCTGATTCACACCCCAGGATCTCGAACGTCCAAGACCCTGTTCTTATCAAAAAAGCATTTGAAGTCATCTCCAGAAGGCAGAAACGGAGGCGGACGACTATGTTGGCGAAGACCCAACGCAGACGGAGTACTGATGCTGTTAGGCCCCGCACGAATCGTCCGTTTCGAACCCAGCTCGAAGGAGTCAGAGTTCAGTTTGGATTGGATCTGGACCATATATATCCAGATTCCAATCCAAACCCATATGTGGACTTGGATTTGGATTTGGATCCAAAGATCCAATCCAATATCCATATCCATGGCCCACATCACCTTCTCATAAATGGAGGTGGGGCCCACTTGAAATTCACGTGGGATATTGGGCATGAGAGAGAGTGGGGGTGATAAATATCAAGAGTGTTGTATTAAGCTTGACTTGTGTGTCAAGTTTGGGTTTAATCTTGTGGTTTAGCCTAATTGAGTGGGTTTAAGCTTGTAATTAGCTAAAACCTAACCTAGGGCTGCACCAACATGGGATGATCAAGGTCTATGGGCCATGCTAAGGGAGCTCCATCACCTAAACCTAGCCAAAAATGCCTAAACCTAGCCTAAACCCCTAATCCACTCCTAATCTGAACCTAATCACCTAACCCACTTCCCTAATCCCGGCCTAATCCCAACCTAATCACCTAACCCACTTCCCTAATCCTTCCCTAAACCTAGATTAATTTCCCTAAACCTAGCCTAAACCTAGCCTAAACCACCTAACCTAGTTCACTAAACCTCACCCTAAAACCCAACCACCTAACCTAGCCCTAAACCACCCTTAGCCCACGATTTTCCCAAACCCCTAGTTTTAAAATATCTGGCCCAGCCCCATCCAGCCCACCTTATCTACATACTACCCTACCTAAACCACCTAACCACTACCCACAACCCAGCCCTAACCGACCTACCCATCCCCTATTTAAACCCCCCCCCATTGTGGGCGGGTTTTCCAAGTGGGAACCACTTTCCACTCCCAGCCGGGCCCTCTTCCTCTCCCATCTCTCACCCGTCTTCCCAGCAGCTCCAGCCCCACCAGCCGCCACCTGCTCCGCCACTCTCCCTCTTCCATCCACCATCATTGCCCCACCAGCCGGACGCCACCACCTCACTCAGCCGGGCCCTCTCCTTCTCCCATCTTCCACCAGCCGACAGCCACCTTTGCCGCCACTCTTTCCCATTCGGTAAGTCCCCCTAACTCCCTCAAAACCACTCTCTACCACCTCTCCACTCTTAGCCACCCATCTTCCCCTTTAGCTCAACCTCTTTGCCGCCACCATCTAAGCCTAGCCGAACCTAGGATAACCCAAGTGGCTGGCCACTACTCAGCCACCACTTCCCATTCGGCCGACCTCCCCCTAGGCGTCCTCTTGGCCTTCCCACTAGCTCACCTTTTAGGTCCAGTTTCCCTAAGTCCCTAACTTACCTAGTGACCCTAAGACCCACTTAGTCAGCCACTCTAAACTCCCTACTTGGAGGCGCCGCCCACTTGCCACCGGTCCCCTTCGAGGCGTCCATCCCGCGCCCCATTTGCAGCCGGCCAGCACTCTTGGTCATACACCTTCGCGGAGCTCCCATTTGCAGCCCAAAGCCAAGGCCACGCTCAAGCAAGACCTCTACGGACCAGCTACTTGTAAGTTTCTAAACTCGGTCTTTAATCATACACTTGCTTGAAATTCAATTTGATACGGGGTTGTAATAACGGAGCATAGTCTCCCCCCGCTTGTAATAACGTGGCTTGGCACAACCACACACGTGCACTCTCTTAGTCGTGCACGATTTTGAACACACACGGGCCTAATCAGCCCCTAATATATAAGTATACGTATATATTTCATTTCCGAAGGGTTTTGTTTAAGTTGGGTGTGTTGTCTTTCAATTTAAACACTCTCACACACATTGAGCTTTCGCTCTTATTTGAAAGACCCAAGTAAGGGCCGACCTATACTATTTGGGTTTCATTTCATGTCGTGTGAGTAAGTCTTTCAATTTAAACACTCTCACACACATTGAGCTTTCGCTCTTATTTGAAAGACCCAAGTAAGGGCCGACCTATACTATTTGGGTTTCATTTCATGTCGTGTGAGTAAGTCTTTCAATTTAAACACTCTCACACACATTGAGCTTTCGCTCTTATTTGAAAGACCCAAGTAAGGGCCGACCTATACTATTTGGGTTTCATTTATTGTCGTGTGAGTAGTCTTTCAATTCAAGCACTTTCACACACATTGAGCCTTCGCTCTTACTCCCAAGACCTTAGTAAAGGCCTTATTGCAGTTATATTTGGGTTTCATTTATGTCGTGTGTGTAGTACTTCAATTCAAGCACTCTCACACACATTGAGCCTTCGCTCTTACTCCCAAGACCTTAGTCAAGGCCATACTGCAATTTATATTTGGGTTTAATTTCATGTCGTGTGTGTAAGTCTTTCAATTCAAACACGCACCCACATTGAGCCTTCGCTCTTATTTGCAAGACCCGAGTAAGGGCTCATATACATAAGATATATACATATTTCCCTTCGGTTATTTCCCTTCGGTTATTTCCCTTCGGTTATTTCCCTTCGGTTATTTCCCTTCGGTTATTTCCCTTCTGTTATTTCCCTTCAGCATTGTCTTTACATTTCGGGTTTTCCCTTTGGAGTAGCGTGAGTTTGCATTGCATCTACGCCATACCACGAGGTAGGACGCATATTGCATCGAAGCAACCCCCGCTCGAATTCGCCCATGTAGTGGAGTGTTCATAACACACAAACTAGGCGACCCAAAAGGGGATAAAAGAAAAGACTTAGGCACGTGCAAATCCACGTGATCTAAAACATGCAATCGCATCTTAAAGACCCGAAATAGACACCTCGAACCGTTTCGTAGATTTTCTCCCTAAAAACTCGATTTTTGCAAAAGCGTACAGACTGACCCTTGCGCATCGGTGCAAGAAGGTCTGCGACGACAAGAGCTCACTTGCTCACAGTCGCCACGTTTAGAAGTCAGTATTGATATATCTTCGCTAGCTTAAGTAAGCTAGCTGGCACGCCCTGTTTGTATACATAGGCCTTAGACGCACGATAAGATCCACTCCAAGCCACGAAAGGGGCGAAGAGGCGGGGATTTTCGCGCGTCTACAGAGATTGGCACGCCCGGTGGGACGTGAGCCTTTTCAAAAAATCGAGTTTACTTGTAGGAGTCTTGCGAAAAATTTTATAAAGGTGTCGTTTTAACTTGTTTTCTTTGTTTTCACTTAGGAAATTTTGAAAAAGCTTGAAAAGCATGTCAAAATCCAATCCAAGTGAAGTGTCGAGCCAAGGCTCATGCGCATCAAGTTCTCACTCTAGGAGGATTTTCAAAAACAAAATAAAACTAGACGAAATCGAGGACTTGAGAAGGGAATTTGAGGCCAAAATCGATGCTCTCAGCCAAGAGGCTGAAGTAGGCGATTCATGTTCATCAAACGGTGAACAAAGGCCTAAAAAGAAAATTGAAAAACCTCGCAAGCAAAAGAAGCCTCCGTAATGGAAGGCAACCAATACCACGAGTCCTTCACACAAAAGGACCGTAAAGCCCTACAGCAGCTGCTGAAAGGGCAAAATAAAGAGAAAAGAAGCTACGCCCTGTCTGATTTCCTTCCTATGGATTACGAAACAGACAGTGACGATGAAATACCGAACTTCCATCGGTATGATGGCATGGGAGACCCTAGGTCTCACTTGCAGCTTTTCTCACGTCGAGCCCATAAAAAGAAAAAGGACTCGATGAAATGGGTGTATTGGTTCCCTCTATCCCTTAAAGGCACAGCTGCCAAATGGCTGGCTTCCTACGACTTAAGCCAGTTCGCTACTTTTGAAGAGTTAGCGAACTGCTTCATGCAAAGATTTGCACACAACGTGGAAGTCACGCCAACCCTGAATACCTTAAGGGATACAAAGCAAGGCATGAACGAAGACGTGCATGCCTTCATTATAAGATGGAGGTCTCTTTTAGGCCAAGTGCGAGAGCCTATATCCGAAGGATGCGCAGTAATGCTCATCCTGGATAATTTTAAAAGCGAGTTAAAAACCCTTCTCTCGCTCCATGAGATTTCAACTTTCCATAAGTTGATCAAAAAAGCCTCCCTTTTCGAAACCAACTTGCGAAAAGGGACATATGACCACTTATGGAAAGGAAGTGCCGTTCCCAAAACACGTGTGGAAAAGCCCATTGCATATGGGCTGCCCGCAACGGACAAAGGGGCAAAGCCCCATAAAATCGCCAATGTCCGGGTGGATCCAGGCATGGCGGGCACTTCTAAAAATTTCGAAAAAATAGAAAATAAGAGAGAACGCAATTTTTCAAAACCAATTGAAAAACGGGAGTACACTCCGCTGGGGCAACCTGTGTCGGAGGTCCTAGACCTCCTACTTGCCCAGGGCATGATCGAACTCCCTGAGATCCCCGAAGGAGTCACGTCCAAAGGGGGGTATTTAAACCGGTTTTGCAAGTATCATCGGCTCAAAGGCCATGATACCAAACGGTGCTTCTCTTCTAAATAAAATTGAGAACTTGATAGCGGAGGGCCGGCTCCAGGTCACTGCGGAATCTGAGCCACCTCAAGCTATCTTCAAGGAACCCTTTCCCAAACACGCCAGTGGCAGTGGGAAAGGAAAGGAGGTATGTACCCTCACCATTTCCAAGGAACTAGCGCGAAAGCCCGAACCTGGTCGACCTACTTGTGCGCCCATCCTTGTACTATACAAGAGGCCCGCCCAAGTCGTCATTCGGGGACCATCAAAAGTGGAAACCCCGGCAAAACCAGTTTTGAAAATCCAAGGTTCTCCTCAGCTCATCCTTAGAGCCAAGTTTAGTGCGAACCCTAGGCTGGTCGTGGGGGAAGTCACTAGATCCGGGAGGATCTACCAACCCCCGCACCTTCAAGGTGCTCAAAAGGTGGTCAGTGTGCCTGGCCCCTCAAAAGCATGTATCCCTAGTGGTCTGCCAAAAGCAGATAAGGACAAAATCATCCTAAATCCTTATGATTTCGAAAACCACCTTTCAAAGATTCCTATTCACATGTCTATCCTAGAGCTTATCAAAACCTCGCCTAGGCATAGACTTGTCTTAGAGAAAATTCTAGAAAGGGCCAAGGTTGATTCGAACATAAGTCCGGAGTCCTTGTCTGCCCAAGTGGCTTTGTTAGGAGCAAAATCGCCCATCACCTTTTCGAAAGATGATGTAGATAGACCCTACGAAACCCATAACCAGGCCCTGCATATCGAGGTGGTTCTAAACAACCACTCTCTGGACAGGTGCCTAGTCGATGGTGGAGGAGGGCTCAACATCCTTCCACTTCACGTGGCGTACAAAATCGGAGTCACCTTGACTTCAGTGAACCCAAGCCCCATCGTTATCACTGGATACGATGGGAATGCGTCTAGGCCTTTAGGATCCATCGAACTCCCAATGGAAACGGGAGGGATCGAACACACGGGGGTGTTCCATGTCTTGGACATCCACCCCCATTATAACCTGTTGCTGGGAAGACCCTGGATACACAGTTTGTGCGCTGTGCCATCCACCTTCCACAGGTGTGTCAAGATCCCTTTTAGGGACCAAGTCGTAGTGATCCTAGGTGAGAGTCACCCACAACTTCAGGGGATCATAAACTCCCCTTGTTTATCGAGCTCCCAGGCCCATGAGGCTAACCTGGGGCAAATTATGGTTGAGCCACCTCGGCTCGTGTTGAACAACCCTAGGAAGGTTGTATGTGTGAAGGGGCCGCCCAAAGCAGGCCCCCTCCCGACTCCAATCCTCCTAGGAAAACCCAAGCGTTCCCTATTTCCAAAACCCCTGGACAAAAGGCCCTACGAGCCTAATATGGACGATAGCATGTTCCAGGACCACGACTTATATCCCATCTTTTCAAAAAACAAAAGGTCGTGGAACATGTTATTGAACATGGGCTACACGCCCTACAAGAGTCTAGGGGCACAAAACCAGGGTCTCCTAGAGCCCATCCTTCCTAGGGCTAACCCAAGCCGATACGGGATCGGCTATACTCCCCGAATACTGCCGGAGCCACCCCCTGTGACCACCTGGGTCAAGGGTGCCCCGGAGCCTGTCTTAGAAGAAACCTATGGTTTAGACCTCCTATTCCGAGTCTAACCCATAGTGTTTTCCCTTTGTAGGTATGACGGAAGATCCCTTTTTCTAAAAATACCAAAAACATTTGAAAACTTAAAATCTGAAAAAAATCGAAAAACAAGAAAAACCAAAAACAATGGAAAAGCAAAAACTCGAAAAAAATGTGCTTTGTATAGTTCCCAAAGTTCTTGTTTTACAAAAACCCAAAAAAATCGAAAATTTGGAAAATACCAAAAAGATTTTGTACATAGCTGCTCCTGGTTTAACTTTGGCGAAAGAAAAGAATTTCGAAAGAAACGTCGTCTGCATAGCCAGACCAAAAATTTCGAAATCACTTGAAAATCCAAGTACAAAACCAGGTTATTTTGAAAACCACGCATCAAATTCCCTCGGGTCTAAAGCCCACGAGAATGATCAAAGCCCAGAAGTGGATCCCCTTGAGGAAGATCCCACTTCTGAGCTCCCAGAATTTCATAGAATTCTCGATTTTGAAAGACCTTCCCAATCAGTAGGAGGAGATTTCATAGAGGTGAACCTAGGGGATGATTCCAATCCCAAAACCATCAAAATAGGCGCATGCTTGCATAAAACTGAAAAGTTACCATTCATTGCATTTCTACGGACCTATTTAGATGTGTTTGCATGGACGTATGAAGACATGCCGGGCATAGATCCCAGCATAGTCGAGCATCGTCTTCCCTTAGATATAGGTGTAAAACCAATAAAGCAGAAGCTTAGGAAAATACACCCGAATGTACACACGCAAGTCAAAGAGGGTTTAGAAGATCTGCTAAAAGCCGGATTTATAAAACCCATTGCGTATTCTGATTGGTTGTCAAATATCGTTGTAGTTTGAAAAACCAATGGGAAAATTCGAATATGCATCGATTTCAGAAACCTGAATAAAGCCACTCCAAAGGATAATTATCCTTTACCAAACATAGATTTGATAGTCGATAGTACTGCAAATCATGAAATGTTTTCATTTATGGATGGCTATTCAGGCTATAATCAAATCAAACTAAGTCCACGAGATCAGGGTAAGACCGCCTTCACAACCCCATGGGGCACGTACTGCTATACAGTCATGCCCTTTGGTTTGAAAAATGCCGGCGCAACATACCAACGAGCCATGAACACGATCTTCCATGATCAAATTCACGAGCTTGTAGAAGTGTATGTAGATGATCTCTTGGCAAAATCCAAAACCCGATGCACCCATATCGAATGTTTACAGAAGATTTTCGAAAGGCTTAGGCTTTACAAAGTAAAGCTAAACCCTCAAAAATGTGTGTTCGGGGTAGAATCAGGAAAGCTTCTAGGCTTTATGGTGAGCCAAAGGGGAATAGAAGTCGACCCCTCTAAGTGTCGAGCCATCATAGACATGGCTCCACCCTCCAATCTCACCCAAGTCCGTAGCCTCCAGGGTCGATTACAATCTGTGCGCCGATTCATATCGAATCTGGCAACTAGATGCGAACCCTTCAACAAACTGTTGAGGAAGGGTACGAAATTCTTATGGGATGACGAATGCCAAAAGTCCTTCGAGAGACTGAAGGCATACTTGGTTAATCCCCCCGTTTTGAATCCTCCAAAGCAAGGAAAACCGCTTTTATTATACATCTCCGTGCATATAAACGCTTTAGGAGCCCTGTTGGCTCAATACGAGGATGACACCCATAAGGAGTATGCCATCTACTATATTTCGAAAACTCTCTTGGCTTATGAACGAAATTATCAAGCCATGGAGAAGACGTGCTTGGCCCTAGTCTGGGCCTGCCAGAAATTCAGACACTACTTCCTAGATCATGAGATCTGGATAGTGTCCAAGCTTGATCCAATCAAGCACTTGTTCGAAAAACCCATTCTCACGGGTAGATTGGGCAAATGGCAACTCCTTCTAATGGAGTATGATCTAAAATACCATCACCAGATCTCCGTTAAGGGGCAAGCCCTAGCAGATTACGTGGCTGACTTCCCCTTGGAGGACGCATATCCCACTCTTGTCGAAATGCCTGATAAAGGCATATTGCAAAACCATTTTCAAAACCACATTTTGGTAAATTCTTTCGAAAATCGAGTGTGGACGATGCACTTCGACGGGGCACGAAACCAACGAGGGGCTGGTGCCGGGATCATCCTAACCTTAGTCGACCTACTTGTGCGCCCATCCTTGTACTATACAAGAGGCCCGCCCAAGTCGTCATTCGGGGACCATCAAAAGTGGAAACCCCGGCAAAACCAGTTTTGAAAATCCAAGGTTCTCCTCAGCTCATCCTTAGAGCCAAGTTTAGTGCGAACCCTAGGCTGGTCGTGGGGGAAGTCACTAGATCCGGGAGGATCTACCAACCCCCGCACCTTCAAGGTGCTCAAAAGGTGGTCAGTGTGCCTGGCCCCTCAAAAGCATGTATCCCTAGTGGTCTGCCAAAAGCAGATAAGGACAAAATCATCCTAAATCCTTATGATTTCGAAAACCACCTTTCAAAGATTCCTATTCACATGTCTATCCTAGAGCTTATCAAAACCTCGCCTAGGCATAGACTTGTCTTAGAGAAAATTCTAGAAAGGGCCAAGGTTGATTCGAACATAAGTCCGGAGTCCTTGTCTGCCCAAGTGGCTTTGTTAGGAGCAAAATCGCCCATCACCTTTTCGGAAGATGATGTAGATAGACCCTACGAAACCCATAACCAGGCCCTGCATATCGAGGTGGTTCTAAACAACCACTCTCTGGACAGGTGCCTAGTCGATGGTGGAGGAGGGCTCAACATCCTTCCACTTCACGTGGCGTACAAAATCGGAGTCACCTTGACTTCAGTGAACCCAAGCCCCATCGTTATCACTGGATACGATGGGAATGCGTCTAGGCCTTTAGGATCCATCGAACTCCCAATGGAAACGGGAGGGATCGAACACACGGGGGTGTTCCATGTCTTGGACATCCACCCCCATTATAACCTGTTGCTGGGAAGACCCTGGATACACAGTTTGTGCGCTGTGCCATCCACCTTCCACAGGTGTGTCAAGATCCCTTTTAGGGACCAAGTCGTAGTGATCCTAGGTGAGAGTCACCCACAACTTCAGGGGATCATAAACTCCCCTTGTTTATCGAGCTCCCAGGCCCATGAGGCTAACCTGGGGCAAATTATGGTTGAGCCACCTCGGCTCGTGTTGAACAACCCTAGGAAGGTTGTATGTGTGAAGGGGCCGCCCAAAGCAGGCCCCCTCCCGACTCCAATCCTCCTAGGAAAACCCAAGCGTTCCCTATTTCCAAAACCCCTGGACAAAAGGCCCTACGAGCCTAATATGGACGATAGCATGTTCCAGGACCACGACTTATATCCCATCTTTTCAAAAAACAAAAGGTCGTGGAACATGTTATTGAACATGGGCTACACGCCCTACAAGAGTCTAGGGGCACAAAACCAGGGTCTCCTAGAGCCCATCCTTCCTAGGGCTAACCCAAGCCGATACGGGATCGGCTATACTCCCCGAATACCGCCGGAGCCACCCCCTGTGACCACCTGGGTCAAGGGTGCCCCGGAGCCTGTCTTAGAAGAAACCTATGGTTTAGACCTCCTATTCCGAGTCTAACCCATAGTGTTTTCCCTTTGTAGGTATGACGGAAGATCCCTTTTTCTAAAAATACCAAAAACATTTGAAAACTTAAAATCTGAAAAAAATCGAAAAACAAGAAAAACCAAAAACAATGGAAAAGCAAAAACTCGAAAAAAATGTGCTTTGTATAGTTCCCAAAGTTCTTGTTTTACAAAAACCCAAAAAAATCGAAAATTTGGAAAATACCAAAAAGATTTTGTACATAGCTGCTCCTGGTTTAACTTTGGCGAAAGAAAAGAATTTCGAAGAAACGTCGTCTGCATAGCCAGACCAAAAATTTCGAAATCACTTGAAAATCCAAGTACAAAACCAGGTTATTTTGAAAACCACGCATCAAATTCCCTCGGGTCTAAAGCCCACGAGAATGATCAAAGCCCAGAAGTGGATCCCCTTGAGGAAGATCCCACTTCTGAGCTCCCAGAATTTCATAGAATTCTCGATTTTGAAAGACCTTCCCAATCAGTAGGAGGAGATTTCATAGAGGTGAACCTAGGGGATGATTCCAATCCCAAAACCATCAAAATAGGCGCATGCTTGCATAAAACTGAAAAGTTACCATTCATTGCATTTCTACGGACCTATTTAGATGTGTTTGCATGGACGTATGAAGACATGCCGGGCATAGATCCCAGCATAGTCGAGCATCGTCTTCCCTTAGATATAGGTGTAAAACCAATAAAGCAGAAGCTTAGGAAAATACACCCGAATGTACACACGCAAGTCAAAGAGGGTTTAGAAGATCTGCTAAAAGCCGGATTTATAAAACCCATTGCGTATTCTGATTGGTTGTCAAATATCGTTGTAGTTTGAAAAACCAATGGGAAAATTCGAATATGCATCGATTTCAGAAACCTGAATAAAGCCACTCCAAAGGATAATTATCCTTTACCAAACATAGATTTGATAGTCGATAGTACTGCAAATCATGAAATGTTTTCATTTATGGATGGCTATTCAGGCTATAATCAAATCAAACTAAGTCCACGAGATCAGGGTAAGACCGCCTTCACAACCCCATGGGGCACGTACTGCTATACAGTCATGCCCTTTGGTTTGAAAAATGCCGGCGCAACATACCAACGAGCCATGAACACGATCTTCCATGATCAAATTCACGAGCTTGTAGAAGTGTATGTAGATGATCTCTTGGCAAAATCCAAAACCCGATGCACCCATATCGAATGTTTACAGAAGATTTTCGAAAGGCTTAGGCTTTACAAAGTAAAGCTAAACCCTCAAAAATGTGTGTTCGGGGTAGAATCAGGAAAGCTTCTAGGCTTTATGGTGAGCCAAAGGGGAATAGAAGTCGACCCCTCTAAGTGTCGAGCCATCATAGACATGGCTCCACCCTCCAATCTCACCCAAGTCCGTAGCCTCCAGGGTCGATTACAATCTGTGCGCCGATTCATATCGAATCTGGCAACTAGATGCGAACCCTTCAACAAACTGTTGAGGAAGGGTACGAAATTCTTATGGGATGACGAATGCCAAAAGTCCTTCGAGAGACTGAAGGCATACTTGGTTAATCCCCCCGTTTTGAATCCTCCAAAGCAAGGAAAACCGCTTTTATTATACATCTCCGTGCATATAAACGCTTTAGGAGCCCTGTTGGCTCAATACGAGGATGACACCCATAAGGAGTATGCCATCTACTATATTTCGAAAACTCTCTTGGCTTATGAACGAAATTATCAAGCCATGGAGAAGACGTGCTTGGCCCTAGTCTGGGCCTGCCAGAAATTCAGACACTACTTCCTAGATCATGAGATCTGGATAGTGTCCAAGCTTGATCCAATCAAGCACTTGTTCGAAAAACCCATTCTCACGGGTAGATTGGGCAAATGGCAACTCCTTCTAATGGAGTATGATCTAAAATACCATCACCAGATCTCCGTTAAGGGGCAAGCCCTAGCAGATTACGTGGCTGACTTCCCCTTGGAGGACGCATATCCCACTCTTGTCGAAATGCCTGATGAAGGCATATTGCAAAACCATTTTCAAAACCACATTTTGGTAAATTCTTTCGAAAATCGAGTGTGGACGATGCACTTCGACGGGGCACGAAACCAACGAGGGGCTGGTGCCGGGATCATCCTAATCTCCCCTGAAAAGGGCGAGATTCCCATAGCAGTCCGCTTAGATTTCGAATGTTCCAACAACGTAGCTGAGTATGAAGCACTCATACAAGGCTTAAGGATTTCGAAAACTCTAGGGGCATCATGCATCGAGGTCTTTGGAGATTCGCTCCTTGTCATAAACCAGGTGTTAAAAATTTGGCAAGTACGTAATGAAAAACTACTTCCATATCACGAGTTGGCCACTCGATTGGTCCAATCCTTCCAGTCGTGTAAGCTCACACACGTGGGAAGAGAGGACAATGGCATCGCCGATGCCCTCTCTTCCTTGGGTTCAGCCCTGAAGGTCGATCCCATTTCAGGGACCAGATCTTTGGAAATATGGCATGCGCCCCATCCATCCACACACGACTTGGATATTTGCCAAAACAACCCAGAGTCTATTGAAAAGCCCTGGTTCTATGACATAAAACAATTTTTAGAAAATGGGGGATTCACCGAGGATGCCACATCCAAAGATAGGGCATTCATTCGTAAGATTTCGACCCGATACACCATTCTGGGTGGGGTCTTATACAAAAAGAGTTTTACCGGCATTCTGCTTAGATGTATCGACCTAGAGGAGGCTAGGATAGTGATGCACGAGTTCCACGATGGAGAATGTGGAGGTCATGTTAATGCCAACATGATGGCAATGAAAATACTTAGAGGGGGTTATTTCTGGTCCACCCTGAAAAAGGATTGTCACGATCATGTTAGGAAGTGTCATCCATGTCAAGTGCATGGGCACGCCATTCATATCCCTTCATCTGCATTGCATTCCGTGGTCAGCCCCTGGCCATTTACCATGTGGGCGTTTGACATTGTAGGCCCCATATTTCCAAAGGCCTCGAATGGGCATCGTTTTATTTTAGCAGCCACGGAGTATTTCTCCAAGTGGGTGGAAGCCATTTCCCTAACGAATGTAATGGGGCAACATGTGGTGGCTTTCATCCGGAGGAATATCTTGGCTCGATTTGGGGTACCACGAGACCTTGTGTCTGATAATGGTACCCCATTCAAGAACGAGCGGATGGTTAAGTTGTGCAACACGTATGGCATAACTCACCACTTCTCCTCGCCCTACTACCCGCAAGGCAACGGCCAAGCCGAAGCCACAAACAAGACTCTCATTGGTATCATTGAGAAGACCTTAGAGAAGGGTAGGAGGTGGCATGAGAAGCTGGATGAAGCCTTATGGGCTTATAGGACTTCCATCCGGACTCCCACGAATGCCACACCATTCGAATTGGTCTATGGCACAAACGCCATTCTTCCCATTCATACCCAACTGCATTCATTCCATACATCCATTGCACTCGACCTCCCCCTAGAGACGCTTCAACATGCTAGGATGGCCGAACTAGATTTACTAGATGAGAGGCGACTCCTTGCCATGGATCATGCTCGTGCATACCGGCAAAGGATAGCCCGACATTACAGCAAACACATGAGACCTCGCCACTTTGAAGTGGGGGATCTGGTCTTGAAAACCATCTATCATCGTGGCCCACACCCCCTAGGCAAGTGGCGCCCCAACTGGGATGGACCCTATGTTGTGCGAGCAACCACTACGAACAATTCGTATTGGTTGATCGATGTAGAAGGTAGGAATTTAGCAGATCCTATCAATATTCAATACTTAAAGAAGTATCATGTGTAGGATCTGGATTAAATTCCAGTTTTCGAAAATTTTATAGGGATAGCTGCCCTGAGACATGTGAATAAGGTGCAAAGGCGAACTCGTGTGACCCTAAGTAAGAGAATTCGCACTTGTGAAAGAGTGGAGTTTTCAAAATCGTGGTTACACTTCAAAATCCTTCATCTTACAAAGAAAGGCCTAGTTCAACAATAGCAAGATACTTGCAAGTAGTACGTGCTATTTCTAAATAGGCTGATCTGGAATGGATCGAGTGTAGGCTTGGGATGAGTCCTCCCCTCTTCTTTTCTCCTTCCAAAAGGAAAACAAAGGCCCAAATCAAAAGGGAATTTCCCATTTAAAGTCTCTTTCCAAAAGAAAGAAACCAGACTTGAAAAAGAAAAATCGATTCTCTTATAAAAAGAGGGATTAAAGAAAAAAATACTCCCAAAGGGAGACCCTCTATGAAAAAAAGGAAAAAGAGGCCAAAAAGCTCAAAAAGAGCAGTTTTCCGCCTTCTATGCCTTAAACCACGGGACGCTTCAGAAGGGACCGTGGTATCTCTTTACCATCCCTGGCTTATCCCAAGCTAAACATGGTTCATTTCGAGGAATCCTAAAGTAAAAATAGGATTTACTTGCTTGAATTTCATCTTGTTTGAGAATTCGACCTTTCGAGTAAGGCGTAGGAATTTGAAATGAGGCTTGTTTTCTTATAAAACCTCCGCTAGATAAGCGAGTGTTAAGACTCAAACAAGGGCAAGCGCGAAGAGCTCGAGATCCTTAGGATCGAGGCTCAAGACAGTTGTCCCCTTTTGTAAATAGCTTTTGTAAATAAGTTTTAAAAACCGAACATCGAACAGCATAGGATTTTGCTCACTTGGAGCAGTAGGCCTTGTAAGTCTCTAGAGTTCGACCACACCGGATCTCTGGGAGGTCGCCACTCTTGGCACCACACCCATGTCATTTGCATTCCACGCATGGTACTTGCATGAACATGATCCCATTTAGGACCAGATTCCATAAGTGAACCCTTTGGCGTGATATCTCCTCCTACCAGAATTTGTAAAATTGAGATTTTTGCTAAAATGGGACGATCCCATATTCTTCGTGGCTAGATCTAGGGAGACATTAAAAGGGGTGTTTGTCATCTTTGCCCTTATCCAAATCTATTTGGACAAGGCCAAAGAGGGGCATCTGTCAACACCCCGAAATCCCACGAATTTCTTAAACAAATCTGGTTTTATACAAGCAGCCCCAAAGGGCCATTTTGAGTTTGGAAACCCAGGAGCCTTCCAAACAACCCTGTATATATGTTTTAAACTCTATCTTTCAAAAACATATGATATAGCTTTTGAAAACCCTTTTAAAACATGTTTTGGAACCCCGAAGTGGCTTGGCCTGATCAAGACAGGACCAGGAGAGCCAAGAAGAGCCCGGAACCGGAGCACCTGTCGAGCCCGGCACAGCATCTCTTGTATCTGATTCACACCCCAGGATCTCGAACGTCCAAGACCCTGTTCTTATCAAAAAAGCATTTGAAGTCATCTCCAGAAGGTAGAAACGGAGGCGGACGACTATGTTGGCGAAGACCCAACGCAGACGGAGTACTGATGCTGTTAGGCCCCGCACGAATCGTCCGTTTCGAACCCAGCTCGAAGGAGTCAGAGTTCAGTTTGGATTGGATCTGGACCATATATATCCAGATTCCAATCCAAACCCATATGTGGACTTGGATTTGGATTTGGATCCAAAGATCCAATCCAATATCCATATCCATGGCCCACATCACCTTCTCATAAATGGAGGTGGGGCCCACTTGAAATTCACGTGGGATATTGGGCATGAGAGAGAGTGGGGGTGATAAATATCAAGAGTGTTGTATTAAGCTTGACTTGTGTGTCAAGTTTGGGTTTAATCTTGTGGTTTAGCCTAATTGAGTGGGTTTAAGCTTGTAATTAGCTAAAACCTAACCTAGGGCTGCACCAACATGGGATGATCAAGGTCTATGGGCCATGCTAAGGGAGCTCCATCACCTAAACCTAGCCAAAAATGCCTAAACCTAGCCTAAACCCCTAATCCACTCCTAATCTGAACCTAATCACCTAACCCACTTCCCTAATCCCGGCCTAATCCCAACCTAATCACCTAACCCACTTCCCTAATCCTTCCCTAAACCTAGATTAATTTCCCTAAACCTAGCCTAAACCTAGCCTAAACCACCTAACCTAGTTCACTAAACCTCACCCTAAAACCCAACCACCTAACCTAGCCCTAAACCACCCTTAGCCCACGATTTTCCCAAACCCCTAGTTTTAAAATATCTGGCCCAGCCCCATCCAGCCCACCTTATCTACATACTACCCTACCTAAACCACCTAACCACTACCCACAACCCAGCCCTAACCGACCTACCCATCCCCTATTTAAACCCCCCCCCATTGTGGGCGGGTTTTCCAAGTGGGAACCACTTTCCACTCCCAGCCGGGCCCTCTTCCTCTCCCATCTCTCACCCGTCTTCCCAGCAGCTCCAGCCCCACCAGCCGCCACCTGCTCCGCCACTCTCCCTCTTCCATCCACCATCATTGCCCCACCAGCCGGACGCCACCACCTCACTCAGCCGGGCCCTCTCCTTCTCCCATCTTCCACCAGCCGACAGCCACCTTTGCCGCCACTCTTTCCCATTCGGTAAGTCCCCCTAACTCCCTCAAAACCACTCTCTACCACCTCTCCACTCTTAGCCACCCATCTTCCCCTTTAGCTCAACCTCTTTGCCGCCACCATCTAAGCCTAGCCGAACCTAGGATAACCCAAGTGGCTGGCCACTACTCAGCCACCACTTCCCATTCGGCCGACCTCCCCCTAGGCGTCCTCTTGGCCTTCCCACTAGCTCACCTTTTAGGTCCAGTTTCCCTAAGTCCCTAACTTACCTAGTGACCCTAAGACCCACTTAGTCAGCCACTCTAAACTCCCTACTTGGAGGCGCCGCCCACTTGCCACCGGTCCCCTTTGAGGCGTCCATCCCGCGCCCCATTTGCAGCCGGCCAGCACTCTTGGTCATACACCTTCGCGGAGCTCCCATTTGCAGCCCAAAGCCAAGGCCACGCTCAAGCAAGACCTCTACGGACCAGCTACTTGTAAGTTTCTAAACTCGGTCTTTAATCATACACTTGCTTGAAATTCAATTTGATACGGGGTTGTAATAACGGAGCATAGTCTCCCCCCGCTTGTAATAACGTGGCTTGGCACAACCACACACGTGCACTCTCTTAGTCGTGCACGATTTTGAACACACACGGGCCTAATCAGCCCCTAATATATAAGTATACGTATATATTTCATTTCCGAAGGGTTTTGTTTAAGTTGGGTGTGTTGTCTTTCAATTTAAACACTCTCACACACATTGAGCTTTCGCTCTTATTTGAAAGACCCAAGTAAGGGCCGACCTATACTATTTGGGTTTCATTTCATGTCGTGTGAGTAAGTCTTTCAATTTAAACACTCTCACACACATTGAGCTTTCGCTCTTATTTGAAAGACCCAAGTAAGGGCCGACCTATACTATTTGGGTTTCATTTCATGTCGTGTGAGTAAGTCTTTCAATTTAAACACTCTCACACACATTGAGCTTTCGCTCTTATTTGAAAGACCCAAGTAAGGGCCGACCTATACTATTTGGGTTTCATTTATTGTCGTGTGAGTAGTCTTTCAATTCAAGCACTTTCACACACATTGAGCCTTCGCTCTTACTCCCAAGACCTTAGTAAAGGCCTTATTGCAGTTATATTTGGGTTTCATTTATGTCGTGTGTGTAGTACTTCAATTCAAGCACTCTCACACACATTGAGCCTTCGCTCTTACTCCCAAGACCTTAGTCAAGGCCATACTGCAATTTATATTTGGGTTTAATTTCATGTCGTGTGTGTAAGTCTTTCAATTCAAACACGCACCCACATTGAGCCTTCGCTCTTATTTGCAAGACCCGAGTAAGGGCTCATATACATAAGATATATACATATTTCCCTTCGGTTATTTCCCTTCGGTTATTTCCCTTCGGTTATTTCCCTTCTGTTATTTCCCTTCAGCATTGTCTTTACATTTCGGGTTTTCCCTTTGGAGTAGCGTGAGTTTGCATTGCATCTACGCCATACCACGAGGTAGGACGCATATTGCATCGAAGCAACCCCCGCTCGAATTCGCCCATGTAGTGGAGTGTTCATAACACACAAACTAGGCGACCCAAAAGGGGATAAAAGAAAAGACATAGGCACGTGCAAATCCACGTGATCTAAAACATGCAATCGCATCTTAAAGACCCGAAATAGACACCTCGAACCGTTTCGTAGATTTTCTCCCTAAAAACTCGATTTTTGCAAAAGCGTACAGACTGACCCTTGCGCATCGGTGCAAGAAGGTCTGCGACGACAAGAGCTCACTTGCTCACAGTCGCCACGTTTAGAAGTCAGTATTGATATATCTTCGCTAGCTTAAGTAAGCTAGCTGGCACGCCCTGTTTGTATACATAGGCCTTAGACGCACGATAAGATCCACTCCAAGCCACGAAAGGGGCGAAGAGGCGGGGATTTTCGCGCGTCTACAAAAGGATAAGACAAAGACAAAGGATAAGACAAAGGATAAGACAAAGGATAAGACAAAGGATAAGACAAAGGATAAGACAAAGGATAAGACAAAGGATAAGACAAAGGATAAGACAAAGGATAAGACAAAAGGATAAGACAAAGGATAAGACAAAGGATAAGACAAAGGATAAGACAAAAGGATAAGACAAAGGATAAGACAAAGGATAAGACAAAGGATAAGACAAAAGGATAAGACAAAGGATAAGACAAAGGATAAGACAAAGGATAAGACAAAAGGATAAGACAAAGGATAAGACCAAGGATAAGACAAAGGATAAGACAAAAGGATAAGACAAAGGATAAGACAAAGGATAAGACAAAGGATAAGACAAAGGATAAGACAAAGGATAAGACAAAGGATAAGACAAAGGATAAGACAAAGGATAAGACAAAGGATAAGACAAAGGGATAAGACAAAGGATAAGACAAAGGATAAGACAAAGGATAAGACAAAAGGATAAGACAAAGGATAAGACAAAGGATAAGACAAAGGATAAGACAAAGGATAAGACAAAGGATAAGACAAAGGATAAGACAAAGGATAAGACAAAGGATAAGACAAAGGATAAGACAAAGGGATAAGACAAAGGATAAGACAAAGGATAGACAAAGGATAAGACAAAAGGATAAGACAAAGGATAAGACAAAGGATAAGACAAAGGATAAGACAAAGGATAAGACAAAGGATAAGACAAAGGATAAGACAAAGGATAAGACAAAGGAAAAGACAAAGGATAAGACAAGGGATAAGACAAAGGGATAAGACAAAGGATAAGACAAAGGATAAGACAAAGGATAAGACAAAAGGATAAGACAAAGGATAAGACAAAGGATAAGACAAAGGATAAGACAAAGGATAAGACAAAGGATAAGACAAAGGATAAGACAAAGGATAAGACAAAGGATAAGACAAAGGATAAGACAAAGGATAAGACAAAGGATAAGACAAAGGATAAGACAAAGGATAAGAGAAAAGGATAAGACAAAGGATAAGACAAAGGATAAGACAAAGGATAAGACAAAGGATAAGACAAAGGATAAGACAAAGGATAAGACAAAGGATAAGACAAAGGATAAGACAAAGGATAAGACAAAGGATAAGACACTTGGGGAGGGAGGACCCGGTTGGGTGAGGCGGTTATCAAAGGATAAGACAAAGGATAAGACAAAAGGATAAGACAAAGGATAAGACAAAAGGATAAGACAAAGGATAAGACAAAGGATAAGACAAAGGATAAGACAAAGGATAAGACAAAGGATAAGACAAAGGATAAGACAAAGGATAAGCAAAGGATAGGACAAAGGATAAGACAAAGGATAAGATAAGACAAAGGATAAGACAAAGGATAAGACAAAGGATAAGACAAAGGATAAGACAAAGGATAAGACAAAGGATAAGACAAAGGATAAGACAAAGGATAAGACAAAGGATAAGACAAAGGATAAGACAAAGACAAAGGGTAAGACAAAGGATAAGACAAAGGATAAGACAAAGGATAAGACAAAGGATAAGACAAAGGATAAGATAAGACAAAGGATAAGACAAAGGATAAGACAAAGGATAAGATAAGACAAAGGATAAGACAAAGGATAAGACAAAGGATAAGACAAAGGATAAGAATAAGACAAAGGATAAGACAAAGGATAAGACAAAGGATAAGACAAAGGATAAGACAAAGGATAAGAATAAGACAAAGGATAAGACAAAGGATAAGACAAAGGATAAGACAAAGGATAAGACAAAGGATAAGATAAGACAAAGGATAAGACAAAGGATAAGACAAAGGATAAGATAAGACAAAGGATAAGACAAAGGATAAGATAAGACAAAGGATAAGACAAAGGATAAGACAATGGATAAGACAAAGGATAAGATAAGACAAAGGATAAGACAAAGGATAAGATAAGACAAAGGATAAGACAAAGGATAAGACAAAGGATAAGACAAATGAGACAAAGGATAAGACAAAGGATAAGACAAAGGATAAGACAAAGACAAAGGATAAGACAAAGGATAAGACAAAGGATAAGACAAAGGACAAAGGATAAGACAAAGGATAAGACAAAGGATAAGACAAAGGATAAGACAGAGGACTAGAGCCTGGTCACTGAAGAACTAGAGCCTGCCCAAGCTATCTTTAAAGAACCCTTCCCCAAACACGCAAGTAACAGTGGGAAGGGCAAAGAGGTATGTGCTCTCACGATTTCAAAGAGTCCGGCGCATGCATCATTTTGGTTTTGCTACTTGTGCATCTACTCTCATCCTTCATAGGAAACCCACCCAAGTAGTGATTCGGGGACCACCCAGAGTTCCATCCCCGGTTAAACCAATTTTAAAAATTGAAGGTGCTCCCTAGCACACAAATAGAGCCACCATAGGTGCGAGCCCTAGGTTAATAGTGGGGGAGGTGACTAGGTCCGGAAGGATCTATCAACCCCCACATCTACAAAGTGCTAAAAAAGTGGTCAGTAAACCTGGCCCTTCAAAAGTATGTATTCCTAGAGTCTCGCCAAAAGCGGACAAAGGCAAAGTAGTTTTAACCTTGTATGATTTTGAAAATCATCTTTCAAAGATTCCTATTAACATGTCCATCCTAGAGCTGATACAAACCTCACCTAGGCATAGACTGGTTTTAGAGAAAATTCTAGAAAGAGCCAAGGTTAGCTCAAATATAACCCCGGAGTCCGTATCGACCCAAGTGGCGTCTATAGGTACAAAAATGCCCATCATGTTCTTGAAAGATGATGTAGAAAGACCCTACGAAGCCCACAACCAAGCCCTACATATCGAGGTGGTATTGAATCACCACTCTCTAGATAGGTGCCTAGTTGATGGGGGAGGAGGGCTCAACATCCTTCCACTCATGTGGCATACAAAATCGGAGTCACCTTAACATCCGTGAACCCAAGCCCCATCATAATCACTGGATATGATGGGAATGCGTCAAGACCCTTAGGATCCATAGAATTATCCATGGAAACCGGAGGGATAGCTCACATGGGGGTGTTTCATGTCTTGGATATCCACCCCCACTATAACCTATTGTTGGGAAGGCCTTGGATACACAACATGAGTGTTGTACCATCCACCTTCCATAGGTGTGTTAAAATACCTTTCGAGGATCAAGTTGTGGTAATTCTAGGTGAGAGTCACCCATAACTTCAGGGAATCTAGAATTTCCCTTGCTTGTCGAGTTCCTAGGCCTATGAGGCTAATCTGGGGCAGACCTTGGTCGAGCCACCAAAGCTCACACTACAAATCCCTAGTGTAAACACCCTGAAATCCCACGAACTTCTCACAAAACCTGGTTTTACAAAAGCTGCCCCAAAGGGCTATTTTGAGTCTAGAAACCCAGGAGCCTTCCAGGCAAAACCCTGTTCATATGCTTTAAACTATATATGTTTTAAAATATGTATAATATAGTTTTAAAACCTTTTAAAAGATGTTTTGAAACCCCACAAAGCGACTTGGCCTGATGAAAGCACGACTAGAAGAGCAAAAGAGAGCCCGGAACCAGAGCACATGTCGAGCCCAGCACATCAACTCTCGTATTGGATTCATCCTCAGAATCTCGAACATCCAAGCTTCTGTTATCAACAAAACTGTTTGAAATCATCTCCGGAAGGTGAAAATAGAAGCGGACGACAATGTTGGCGAAGACCCAACGCAAGACAGAGTACTGATGCTGTTAGGCCTCACATAAACCAAATTGATTTGGATAATGGCACCTAGGAAGGTCGTGTATGTCAAGGGGCAGCCCAAGGCTAGCACCCTCAAAACCCTGACCATCCCAGGTAAGGCCAAGAGTCGCCTATTTCAAAAACCCCTAAACAAAAAGCCTTACGTAAAAAACATAGACGACAACAAGTTCCAGGACCACGACTTGTATGAAAATTTTTCCAAAAACAAAAAATCGTGGAACATGTTGAATATGAGCTATATGCCATACAAGAGTTTGGGGGCACAAAACCAGGGTCTCATAGAGCCCATAGTGCCTAAGGCCAATCCAAGCCGATATGGGATCGGCTATATTCCTAAAATACCACCAGAGCCACCCTCTGTGACCACTTGGGTCAAGGGTTCCTTGGAGCCTACCCAAGTAGAAACCCAGGATTTAGACCTCTTGTTTAGAGTCTAACCCGTTGTGTTTTCCTTTGTAGGTATGATGGAAGATCCCTCAACCAAAAACACAAAAAAATTGGAAAAACTCGAAATTCAAAAAATTGAAAAACCCCCAAAACCAAAAACATTTGAAAAAGATGAAAAACTCAAAAAAAGAGTTATTTGTATAGTTCCTAAAGTTCTGGTTTTTGTAGACGCAGAAAATCTCCGCTTCCTGGTTCTTAGGCCTGGAGCGAACCTTTTCGTGTGCCTAAGTTCTATTTAGATAAACAGGTGTAGACACCGAAAATTTTCACTTACGGGTTCTTAGGCCTGAAGTGAACCTTTTCGCAATCTACTTCGCTTTATGGGCGTACCAGCTAGTTTACTTTAACTAGCAAAGTATGTTTTGAAAATAATCTGACTTTTGAAAGGCGATTGTAGGCAAGCGGGATTTTTACGTCGCAGACCTTCTTGCACCGATGCGCAAGGGTCAGTCTATACGCTTAGAGACTTCGTTTTGAAAACAAGTTTAACTCAATATATCTTGAATGAAGAAGTGTTTAAAACCTTTTAAAAACTATGCATTTGGGCGATTCTTGATTTTGTAAGGGTTGGACGACCCTAAGTCTTTCAAATTTTTATTTGCTTAGGCACGATGGGCATGCATCGAAATAGCCTAAGTCTTGGCGTGTTTGCACGATTGATTCGGGTTTGTACGATTTTCAGATTTTAGATCACGTGGATTTGCACGTGCCTAAGTCTTTCTTTTTATCCCTTTATGGGCCACCTAGGTGTGTGTTATGAACACTCCACTACATGGGGCGAATTTGAGCGGGAGTACGGGGCTTGCTTTGATGCAATATGCGTCCTACCTCGTGGTATGGCGTAGATGCAATACAAACTCACGCTACTCCAAAGGGAAAACCCGAATTTAAAAGACAATGCCGAAGGGAAATTGCCGAAGGGAAATAACCGAAGGGAAATGACTTGTAAAGTAAATAGCCGAAGGGAAATGACTTGTAAAGTAAATAGCGAAAGGGGAAATATGGCTATATCTTAAGAGCGGAAAGGCTCAATTGTGTAACTGTGTGTTGTGTATATATTGAAAGACAACGCACACGACTTGAACCTTAAAACCTGAATCTTAAAGACGTAGCCGAAAGAAATACTTTATATAGAGTATATGTAGGGGCCCTTACTTGGGTCTTGTAAATAAGAGCGAAGGCTCAATGTGTGTGCGTGCTTGAATTGAAATACTTACACACACGACATGAAATGAAACCCAAATATAAATTGCAGTATGCCTTGACTAAGGTCTTGGGAGTAAGAGCGAAAGCTCAATGTGTGTGAGTGTAGAATTGAAGTACTACGCACACGACATAAATGAAACCCAAATATAACTGCAATAAGGCCTTTACTAAGGTCTTGGGAGTAAGAGCGAAGGCTCAATGTGTGTGCGTGTGGAAAATGGAAAGACAACACACACAACTTAATTAAAAACCCCCTTTGACTTAAAATATATAAATATAACTATATATTAAGGGCTTGTTAGGCCCGTGTGTGTGCAAAAAGTGTACGACTAAGAGCGGAAAGGCTCAAGTGCACGTGTGTGTGGGTGTGTCAAACCACGTTATTACAATCGGGGGGAGACGAAGCTCCTTTACTACAACCCCGTATCAAAATTTAATTGAATATAAAGCAAGTTAATGTAATAGACCAAGTTTAGACACTTACAAATAGCTGGTCCATGTTCAACTTGCTTTCATGTGGGCTCACGATTCACCTTGGGCAGCCAAGAGGGGGTTATCCTAGGGGGCTTTGAGGGAGGTTCTATGGGGCACGGTTAGGGCCTTAGGGGAACTAAGGTTCGGCAAAGATGGGGCTGTCTAGGGTCTGTCCTAGGTGGCTGGAAGAGGTGCAGGTCACGGCCAGGGGGGTGGTCGGGTCGGCAGAGAGGTGGACAGGGCGGTAGGAAGCAGTCGGGTGGCTAGCGCAGCAGTTGGGCGCCTGGCGCACTATGGCGCAGGATACGCTGCGGCGCGGGGCGTGCAGGTAGCCGAGGGGCGCGCGACAGGAAGCAGGGCGCGCTGTGGCGCGTGGCGCGGCAGGTAACAGGGGCGCGTGGCAGCAGAAGGGGCGTGCGGCAGGCGCTGTTTGCTCACGGCCGACCGGGGTGAAGTTGTTGGGGTTTGTTAGGGATGGTTTGAGGCGATTGGGGTTAGGTTAGGTCTAGTTAGGGTTCAGTTAGGGTTAGGTAGGTTCGAACCTAGGCTAGGTTGGGGGTAGGTTTAGAGGGGTGTAGAGAGAATGGCTAGGTTAGGTTAGGCTTACCTCTTGGAGCCGATCCTTCATGGCTTGAGCCCACGTCTCCACGGTTGCAGCCACTTGGTCCAGCCCACCTTGGTTGCAGCCCCTTGGTCTAGACCCACTTAGCCCACATGGCTTGAACCCACCTCACCCAATGAGCCCACATGGCTAGGTCTATCACTCCCTCTCTCTCCTCCCAAATATTTGCATGAACCCTTTACATCGACCCCCTCACCTCTATTTATAGAGATTTGAGGTGGGTCTTGGATTTGGGTTTGGGTTTGGGTTTGGATCCATACCCAAATCCAAACACTATTTGGATCTGGATATTGGATCTCGGATATTTTGAGATCCGTATCCGATCCAAACCCAATATTTTTATGGATATGGATCTGGATATTTTGATCCAGATCCGATCCAATCCAAACACTATTCATTACATGGATTTGGATCTGGATATATATGGTCCAGATCCAAATCAAAATTTCTTCGGACAGTCCTTCTTGGCTTCTCGAGGCGAACGATCTGTGCGGGCACTGGCTTCATCAGCGCTCCGTCTGGTGCTAGGTTTTCCCCAACTTTGTCGTCCGGACTCCGTCTCGCCGTTCTGGACTCCGTTGAGCTTTTCATCAAACGGGCTCAGCTTTCTTTTGTTTTTTTTTTTATCAGGGAGTGGCTTCTGAAGCTCTGGGCTTGAATCCTCTTCGGGCCTAGGGTCTTCTTTTGCCTTCTGTACCTGTTTTCACATTTCAAAACAGGTCATCGTTTTGGCTCAAACGAGCTTTTTGGTGTTTTGAGAGTTTTTGAAAAATAGAAGATTTGGGGTGTTTACAGATGCCCCTCTTTGGCATTATCCAAATGTATTTGGATAATGGCAAAGAAGAAACACCCCATTTTGGTTTTTCTCTCAAATTTTCTCGAGAATGCACCATTTATTTCGCAAAAACCCTGTTTTCTTTTCCACAGGTAGGGATTTTTAGCAAAAGAGGGCTTTTCCTAGCTATTTCCCTATATGTATGTTCATGCACGAATGACTCTTTGAATGCATGCATGAAAAAAATTTTATTTTTGGTTTTTGAGCCCGAAGAGAGCCTTTTGAGACTGGTTGCTTCGAGCAGGTTTTTACCCATGTCTTTTTGACATTCGTGGGTTTTTCGAAAATTTCTTTTTGAAAAGGAACTCCTTTTAACTTGTATCGAAAATGACTTCCATTTTTCATACTTCCATTCATTCGAGTTTCAATACCTGCTACTCAGTAGAGGTTTTTGGGTAGGAAAACTTGGAAAACATTTCAAAGTTCCATTTCCTACAAAACAGAGTCGAGTTCTCAAACAAAATGAAATCCAAATAAGCCAATTTTATTCGTACTTTAGGATTTTTGCAAATTTGAATCTTTTTCCTTGGGGATAAGCTGTAGGGATATGGGAAAGAGATACCACGGTCCCTTCTGAAGCGTCCCGTGGTTTTAGGCAAAGAATCGGAAAATCGCTCTTTGGAGCTTTGGCTTTTTGTTTCTTTTTTTCATAGAGGGTCTCCCTTTGGGAGTATTTTTTCATTAATCCCTCTTTTCTTTTAAAGGAGAGCAGCTCTTTGGAGGAGTTTTTGTATTCCCTGTTTATGAAGGGAAGACCTCTTTGAGAGGAGTGTTTTTATATCTCCGTTTTCTTTTGAAACGAGAAGACCTCTTTCGGAGGAGTTTTTGTATTCCCTGTTTATGAAGGGAAGACCACTTTCGAAGGAGTTTTTGCATTCTCGTTTTTTTGTTTTTCTTTTGAAAACAACCAATTTTCCTTTTCGGAGAGAAAGTAGGATGGGGGAGGGCTTATCCCTTTAGTTACTCGATTCAAACGAAATCGTCCTATTTCTTAATAGCATCTGCTATTCGAAAATATTTTGATATTTTGAACAAGGCTTAATCTTGTAAGCCAGGGTTCTTTGAAATATCACCAATTCATTTTTGGAAGACTCTACTTTTCGAAAAGTATAGATTCCTCCATTCGGGGTTATACAATCTACTTCGATCCTTCTTTCAAGAAGTTTCAAAGGAGTTCGATTTTTTCAAAAATCTTTTTGAAAAAGAATTCAACATAAACCCTTTTGAATACTCGTGCATTTTCGGGGTTTTGCTAATTTCTACCCACAATATCAACAAATTTCTAATTTTTGTTGCCCTTTTGAAGACATGGGGACATTTCTACTCGAGTTTGCCACCCTTTTGGGCTTTCTTCGGGGTGATATGATGCATGCTATGCACTCCATGTGATTTAAAATGGAAATACATGTTTTTATGCAACGATGAACACATGAAATGTATCTCACAAATCATGAAGGAGATGCATTCGCTTATCCATGGAAAGTGTCTAGGGGCTGTGTTTAAAAATGCCCCTAGCTTGATGGGAATTTCGCATGGCCATATGGTGAAGGGCCATGGCTTTTCAAAGGGATTTTGGATGGACAATGGTATGTTCATGTCCATGCACTTCCATGGTTTTTCTAACATGATCATGATACTTTTTGCTCAAGGATGGGAAACATAACCAGCCCTAAGTGATCGTCATGGCCATCAGGTTTTAGTTTTGACATGGTCTCCATATTTCATCGTGAGATTCATGTTCTTTATCCTAACACAATCAAGGTTTTTATATAAACCAGAAGTTGAAGAAAATCTTTCTTTTCAAAGCCATGAAAGGTTTTTGTGAAATGCTAACCCCTTTTCGAGATTCTCATTTCCTTTTAAAATTTGCCTCGAAGGTGTTGGTTTTGATTTGTATGGAGACATGCCTATGAAGGCTCGATACTTAGGGGGTCGACTCTTATTGCCCCTTTGGTTTTGCAAAACCCTGAATTCGATTTCTAGAATGATGTCTAGACTCGATGCATATGAATGATTTCAAAGTGTAATGCATGATGCTTATGCACACACTATGGGTTAACTTATTTCTAAAAATCCCCAATTTTCCATAAGTTAAGGATTTTTGCGAAGTTCAGGAAGCTTGGAGGTGTTTATTCCTCCTTGCTTTGGTGATTCTCGAGCTCTTCATTTTTGAAAAAGCTCTAGGCAAAAGGGTGGATAGGACCAGCTTTTTGGATACTTGGTTTCAGGGAGTATATACATTTTTTTGAAAGCATTTTTACAATTTTTCGAAAATGGGCTTTGTACATGGCCAAAGGCTTTTGAAACAAAATTTCTTTTTGGAATTTTCGTTTTTCCAAATGTTTTTGAGATTTTGAGAGTTTTCAATTTTTTTTGTATTTTTCAAAAGTAGGGATCTTCTATTGAACCTTCAAAGAAAACATTCATGAATTAGACTCTAATCAGATAGGTCTAAGACATGGGTTTCGGTTTTAGAGGTTCTACAGGGCACCCTTGACCCAGATGGTCTTAGGTGGCGGCTCTGGGGGTATGGGTGGGCTGTAGCCCAGTCCATATCGTTCCCTATTGGTTTTAGGTAGGACAGGCTCAAGCCTACCTTGGTTTCGGGTTCCCAGGCCCGCGTAGGGTTTATATCCCATATTCAGAATCATGTTCCAAGACTTTTTGCTTTTCGAAAAGTTTTGGTATAAATCATGGTCTTGGAACATGGAATCGTCCATGTTGGGGACATATACCCTTTTGGATATCGGGAGTTTGGATTCCGGGGTGATGGAAGACTTGGGCTTCCATACAAACCTGGTTTGGGAGACTTTGCCCTCAAGGAAAGCCAAGCTTGGTCCCTTGAGGAGTTTTGGACATAGCAGGGTTATGGAAAACTTATGGTTCCATACCCCATTTTGGGAAAAATTTACTTCAAGGGGAGCCATGCAAGGTCCCTTGAAGTTTTTGACTTGGTCCCTAGGTTCAACTCGTGGTGCCCCTAGGGATTGATTTTTTGTTTCAAAGCCGTAGCCTTGGTTCCAGGGCACAAGACTAGGTTCCGCTCTTAGCTGCACACGATTTTGACACACACATGGGCCTAATCAGCCCTTAAGATATAGTTATACATATGTATATTTAAGTTGCGTGGGTTTTATTAAGTTGTGTGTGTTGTCTTTCAATTTTCACACTCACACACATTGAGCTTTCGCTCTTATTCCCAAGACCCTAGTAAGGGCCTATTGCAATTTTGTTTTGGGGTGTTTTCATTCATGTCGTGTGCGTAGTATTTCAATTCTACACTCACACACATTGAGCTTTCGCTCTTACTCCCAAGACCTTAGTCAAGGCCTATTGCAATTATATTTGGGTTTCATTACAAGTCGTGTGAGTTGTCTTTCAATATACACACAACACCCATGCACACGTTGGTGACCTTCGGGCCCATATATATTATAAGTATTTCCCTTCGGCTATGTCTTGGGTTTTAAGGTTCAGCAGTGTGTGTAGTCTTTACATATATACACGACACACACTTGCACAATTTCCGCTCTTAAGATATAGCCATATTTCCCTTTTGCAATTTCCCTTTTGCAAATTTACATTAAGTCATTTCCTTTCCGCATCGTCTTTCAATTTGGGTTTTCCCTTTGGAGTTGCGTGAGTTTGCATTGCATATACGCCATACCATGAGTTAGGATGCATATTGCATCAAAGCAAGCCCCATACTCCCGCTCAAAATTGACAAACTTAGGTCACTTGTGCACACACACACCTAGTTGGCTCGAAAAGATAAAAAGAAAGATATAGGCACGTGCAAATCTCACGTGTAATAAAATTTGAAATCGTACATCCAAAGCCCCAAACACTTAGGGTATTTTCAAAGAGGTTTAATTAAAAAGACTTTGTCAAGCATACAGACTGACCCTTGCGCATCGGTGCAAGAAGGTCTGCGACGAAAGAGCTCACTTGCTCACAGTCGCCCCGATAGAAGTCAGATTTCAAAATGTTTCTTCGCAAGCTTAAGCAAGCTAGCTGGCACGCCCTTTTGCTAAAATACGACTTAGACACACGAAAAGATTCGCTTCAGGCCTAAGAACCAGAGGTGAGGATTTTCCGTGTCTACAAGACCTTCTTGCACCAATGCGCAAGGGTCAGTCTGTACGCTTAGAGACTTCGTTTTGAAACAAGGTTAACTCAAAATATATTTTAAATGAAGAAGTGTTTTAAAACCTTTTGAAAACCATGCACTTGGGCGATTTTGATTTTACAAGGGTTGGATGACCCTAAGTCTTTCAATTTTAATCTACTTAGGCACGATGTGCATGCATCGAAATAGCCTAAGTCTTGGCATGTTTGCACGATTGATTCGGGATTTGCTTTGATGCAGGTATGCATTCTAGCTCGAGTATGGCGAGTATGCAATGCAACTCACACAACTCTAAGAGAAAACCCGAAATTGAAAGACAATGCTTAAGAGAAATTGCGTAATGTAAATTTGCAAAAGGAAAATTGCAAAAGGGAAATATGGCTATATCTTAAGAGCGGAAAGGCTCAATTGTGCAAGTGTGTGTCATGTATATATGGAAAGGCGACACACACAACTGAACCTTAAAACCCAAATCTTAAAGACATAGCCGAAGGGAAATACTTATAATATATATGGGCCCGAAGGTCGCCAACGTGTGCGTGGGTGTTGTGTGTATATGTAAAGACAACTCATACGACTTGTAATGTAAACCCAAATATAATTGCAATATGGCATTGACTAAGGTCTTGGGAGTAAGAGCGAAAGCTCAATGTGTGTGAATGTAGAATTGAAATGCTACGCACACAACTTGAATTTAAACACCCAAAACGAAATTGCAATATGGCCTTTACTAAGGTCTTGGGAGTAAGAGCGAAAGCTCAATGTGTGTGAGTGTGGAAATTGAAAGACAACGCACACAACTCAAATGAAAACCCACGCAACTAAATATATATATATAGAACTATATCTTAGGGGCTGTTTAAGGCCCGTGTGTGTGCCAAAATGGTGTGCAACTAAGAGCGGAAAGGCTCAAGTGCACGTGTGTGTTGGTGTGTCAAACCAAGTTATTACAATCGGGGGGAGACGAAGCTCCTTTACTACAACCCCGTATCAAAATTTAATAAAACACCAAATGTAAGGACTTAGAACTCACCTAGCCCGCTATGTGGGGTGTGTCTAAGACGCGTACGCCTTGCGTGTGGAGCTCGGATCACATGGAAGTGGAACCGACTAGCTTGGAGGTGTTTGAGAACCTTTGAGGACTTGGGAGAGGTGTTTGAGTGGGCTTTGTATGGGCCTGGTTTGGGCTTGATATGGGCCAGGTTTGGGATGACTCGAGCCAAGATGGCTCGAGTTGGGTTCTAGGGGAGCTTGGGGCAACTCGGGCTGTCTTGATGCAGCCTGGGCTTTGGCCTTGCAGGGGGCAGCCTTAGGATGACTCGAGCCAAGGTGGGTCGAGTTGGGCTTTAGGGGAAACCCTAACTAAGTTAGGTTCAGTCGGTCAAGGCCAAGGCAGGCCGACCAGGGCTGAGCTAGGGCTCGGCCTGGCTGGGTGGAGTCACAGCCAGAGGTAGGGGCTCTTGTAGTGGAGATGATACACGGCCTGCACCAGCAGGCCGTGGGCTTGGGGTGAAGAAAGGGACACGGCCTGCACTAGCAGGCCGTGGGCTTGTAGGGAGAGGGCCTGCCGAGTGGCAAGCCTTTGCGGTTTTTTGGTAAGAAGCGGCCTGCCGAGTGGCAGGCCCTGGTTGGGTTTTGATGAGGCACGGCCTGCACCAGCAAGCCGTGGGTTTACTAAAGGGAATGGCCTGCCAAGGAGCAGGCCATTGGGTTTGGTTTGGGGCGAGGGATGGTGGCGAAGTGGGGTTCGGTTAAAGGCAGGTTGGGGGTGGCGGTTTTGAGGTGGTGGTAGGCTAGTCGGGGCAGGTGAGGTGCTGGCGGAGTTGGGTGGTTAAGGGCAGGTGGTGGTAGGCTTAGGTGGTGCAGGTCAAGGTGGGGTTTGGTTGAGGCGGTGATAGGGGGGTTCGGCCAGGTTGCAGCCGGTGGTGGGGGCGGCGGCTAAGGGAGGTTGGTTGGTGGCGAGGTGGGGTTCGGCCAGCTAGGGCAGGTCGGTTGGGGGAGGGGTTTTGTGGAGTTTGGCCAGCACTTGGCTGAACTTACTTGTGGCGGTTTAGGGTTAGTTAGGTGTAGGTGGGTTCATATGGGTTAGGTTTAGAAGGGTAGAGAGAAGGGTTAGGTTTAGTTGAGGCTTACCTTAGGTGCAGCCCACTAGGTCCAGCCCACTTCCACGCCCGCGGTCCACCTCTTGGTGCAGCTAGGCTCAAGTTGGTGCAGCCCCTTGATCTAGCCTTGGCCAACATGGCTCAAGCCCACTTCACTCATGAGCCCACATGGCTAGGTTTATCACTCCCTCTCTCTCCTCCCAAGCATTTGCATGAACCCTTTACATGGAACCCCTCACCTTTATTTATAGACATTTGAGGTGGGTCTTGGATTTGGGTTTGGGATTGGGATTTGGATCCAAACCCAAATCCAAACACTATTTGGATTTAGATCATGGATCTCAGATATTCTTAGATCCGTATCCGATCCAAACCCAACATTTTTATGGATACAGATCTGGATATTTTGGTCCAGATCCGATCCAATCCAAACACTATTTGGATCCAATCCAAATCCAAACACTATTTGGATCGACCCAAACACTATTTGGATTGGCCCAAATCCAAACACTATTCATTACATGGATTTGGATATGGATATTTATGGTCTAGACCCAAATCAAAATTTCTTCGAACAGTCCTTCTTGGCTTCTCGAGGCGAACGATCTATGCGGGCACTGGCTTCATCAGCGCTCCGTCTGGTGCTGGGTTTTCCCCAACTTTGTCGTTCGGACTCCGTCTCGCCGTTTTGGACTCCGTTGAGCTTTTCATCAAACGGGCTCTGCTTTTTCTTGTTTTTGATCAGGGAGTGGCTTTTGAAGCTCTAGGCTTGAATTCTCTTCTGGCCTAGGGTCTCCTTTTGCCTTCTGTACCTGTTTTCACATTTTGAAACAGGTTGTCGTTTTGGCTCAAATGAACATTTTGGTGTTTTTGAGAGTTTTTGAAATATGAAAGATTTGGGGTGTTTACACATACCGACAAAGGATAGCCCGACACTATGAGAAACATATGAAACCTCACCACTTTGAAGTGGGAGATCTCGTTTTGAAAATCATCCACTATCGTGGTCCATATCCACTTGAAAAGTGGCGGCCCAAGTGGGATGGCCCTTATGTTGTGCGTGGAACTACCACAAACAACTCTTATTGGTTGATCGATGTAGAAGGTAGGAATTTAGAAGATCCTATCAATATGCAATACTTAAAGAAATATCATGTATAGGATCTAAGTTAAATTCTCATTTTCAAAAATGTTTGAGGGAGATTTACTTTGAAACTTCGAAAGAAAGGATCAAAGGCGAATTGTGTGACCGTGAATGAGAGAATCAACACTTGCGAAAAAGTGGAGCTTTTCAAAATACGTGGTTACATTTTCAAAAATTTTCTCCTTACAAAGAAAGGCCTAGTTCAATTTAGCAAGATACTTGCAAGTAGTGCGTGCTATTTCTAAATAGGCTGATCTGGAATGGATCAAGTGTGACCTTGGGATAAGTCCTCCCCTCCTCTCTTCTCCTTCCAAAAGGAAAATTTGGCGAAAACAAAGGGAAATCCCAACCAAAATCTCTTTCCCAAAGAAGGAAAGCTGAATCCCAAAAATAGAAAATCGATTCTTCTATGGAAAAGAGGGAGTAAAGAAAAAATACTCCCGAAGGGAGACCCTCTATGAAAAAAAGAAAGAAAGGGCCAAAAGGCTAAAAAAAAACAGTTTTCCGCCTCTCTGCCTCAAACCACGGGACGCTTCAGAAGGGACAGTGGTATCTCTTTCCCATCCCTGTGACTTATCCCAAGTAAACAAGGGAAATCCCTACCAAAATCTCTTTCCCAAAGAAGGAAAGCTGAATCCCAAAAATAGAAAATCGATTCTTCTATGGAAAAGAGGGAATAAAGAAAAAATACTCCCAAAGGAAGACCCTCTATGAAAAAAAAGAAAGAAAAGCTCAAAAAGCTTAAAAAGAATAGTTTTTCGCCTCTCTGCCTCAAACCATAGGACGCTTCAGAAGGGACCATGGTATCTCTTTCCCATCCCTGCGACTTGTCCCAAGTAAACAAGGTTCATTTCAAAGAATCCTAAAGTAAAAATAGGATTTACTTACTTGAATTTCATTTTGTTTGAGAATTCGATGTTTTGAGTAAGGCGCAGGAATTTTGAAACTTAGCTTGTTTTCTTATCAAACCTCTGCTAGACTAGCGAGTGTTAAGACTTAAATAAAGGCAAACACGAGGAGCTAGAGGTCCTTAGGATCGAGGCTAACCAAGAGTTTCTCTTTTGAAATCAGATTTTTCAAAACTCGAACATCGAGCAACATAAGGCCTGCTCACTGGAAGCAGCAGGTCTTCATAAGACTCAAAGGTTCGACCATACCAGTTGGTCTCTAGGAGGTCGCCTTTCTTGGCGTCTCATCCATGTCATGCATTCTGTATATTTACGTATGAACACTTCTGTAGACGCGCGAAAATCCCCGCCTCTTCGCCTCTTTCGTGGCTTGGAGTGGATCTTATCGTGCGTCTAAGGCCTATGTATACAAATAGGGCGTGCCAGCTAGCTTACTTAAGCTAGCGAAGATATATTTAACACTGACTTCTAAACGTGGTGACTGTGAGCAAGTGAGCTCTTGTCGTCGCAGACCTTCTTGCACCGATGCGCAAGGGTCAGTCTGTACGCTTTTGCAAAAAATCGAGTTTTGGGGAGAAAGTCTACGAAACGGTTCGAGGTGTCTATTTCGGGTCTTTAAGATGCGATTGCATGTTTTAGATCACGTGGATTTGCACGTGCCTAAGTCTTTTCTTTTATCCCTTTTTGGGTCGCCTAGTTTGTGTGTTATGAACACTCCACTACATGGGCGAATTCGAGCGGGGGTTGCTTCGATGCAATATGCGTCCTACCTCGTGGTATGGCGTAGATGCAATACAAACTCACGCTACTCCAAAGGGAAAACCCGAAATGTAAAGACAATACTGAAGGGAAATAACAGAAGGGAAATAACCGAAGGGAAATAACCGAAGGGAAATAACCGAAGGGAGATATGTATATATCTTATGTATATGAGCCCTTACTCGGGTCTTGCAAATAAGAGCGAAGGCTCAATGTGGGTGCGTGCTTGAATTGAAAGACTTACACACACGACATGAAATTAAACCCAAATATAAATTGCAGTATGGCCTTGACTAAGGTCTTGGGAGTAAGAGCGGAGGCTCAATGTGTGTGAGAGTGCTTGAATTGAAGTACTACACACACGACATAAATGAAACCCAAATATAACTGCAATAAGGCCTTTACTAAGGTCTTGGGAGTAAGAGCGAAGGCTCAATGTGTGTGAAAGTGCTTGAATTGAAAGACTTACTCACACGACAAGAAATGAAACCCAAATAGTATAGGTCGGCCCTTACTTGGGTCTTTCAAATAAGAGCGAAAGCTCAATGTGTGTGAGAGTGTTTGAATTGAAAGACAACGCACCCAACTTAAATAAAACCCTTCGAAAATGAAATATATATGTACACTTATATATTAGGGGCTGATTAGGCCCGTATGTGTTCAAGATTGTGCACGACTAAGAGAGTGCACGTGTGTGGTTGTGCCAAGCCACGTTATTACAAGCGGGGGGAGACTATGCTCCGTTATTACAACCCCGTATCAAATTGAATTTCAAGCAAGTGTATGACTAAAGACCGAGTTTAGACACTTACGAGTAGCTGGTCCGTAGAGGTCTTGCTTGAGCGTGGCCTTGGCTTTGGGCTGCAAACGGGAGCTCCGCGAAGGTATGTGACCAAGGGTGCTGGCCGGCTGCAAATGGGGCGCGGGATAGACGCCTCGAAGGGGGCCGGTGGCAAGTAGGCGGCGCCTCCAAGTAGGGAGTTTAGAGTGGCTGAATAAGTTAGTCTTAGGGTCACTAGGGAAGTTAGGTGCTTAGGGAAACTGGACCTAAAAGGTGAGCTAGTGGGAAGGCCAAATAGGACACCTAGGGGGGTCGGCCGAATGGGAGATGGTGGCTAAGTAGTGGCCAGCCACTTGGGTTATCCTAGGTTCGGCTAGGCTTAGATGGTGGCGGCAAAGGGGCTGAGCTGAAGGGAAGATGGGTGGCTAAGAGTGGAGAGGTGGTAGAGAGTGGCTTTGAGGGAGTTAGGGGGACTTACCGAATGGGGAGGAGTGGCGGATGGAGTGGGAGAGTGGCGGGCAGGTAGCTGTCGGCTGGTGGAGTTGGGGGAAGATGGTGGCGTCCGGCTGGGGGGCAGTGGTGGTGGACGGAAGAGGGAAGGTGGCGGAGCAGGTGGCGGCTGGTGGAGGAGCTGGAGCTGCTGGGGAGTGGTCACGGCTGGATGAGAAGATGGAAGAAGGAGAGGGCCCGGCTGGGGGTGGAGAGTGGTTCCCACTTGGAAAACCCGCCCACAATGAGGGGGGTTTAAATAGGGGATGGGTAGGTCGGTTAGGGCTGGGTTGTGGGTAGTGGTTAGGTGGTTTAGGTAGGGTAGTATGTAGATAAGGTGGGCTGGATGGGGCTGGGCCAGATATTTTAAAACTAGGGGTTTGGGAAAATCGTGGGCTAAGGGTGGTTTAGGGGTTTAGGGCTAGGTTAGGTGGTTGGGTTTTAGGGTGAGGTTTAGTGAGCTAGGTTAGGTGGTTTAGGCTAGGTTTAGGCTAGGATTAGGGAAATTAATCTAGGTTTAGGGAAGGATTAGGGGAGTGGGTTAGGTGATTAGGTCGGGATTAGGCCGGGATTAGGGAAGTGGGTTAGGTGATTAGGTTCAGATTAGGGGTGGATTAGGGGTTTAGGCTAGGTTTAGGCATTTTGGGTTAGGTTTAGGTGAAGGAGCTCCCTTAGCATGGCCCATAGACCTTGATCACCCTATGTTGGTGCAGCCCTAGGTTAGGTTTTAGCTAATTACAAGCTTAAACCCACTCAATTAGGCTAACCCACATGATTAACCCAAACTTGACACACAAGTCAAGCTTAATACAACACTCTTGATATTTTTCACCCCCACTCTCTCTCATGCCCAATATCCCACGTGAATTTCAAGTGGGCCCCACCTCCATTTATGAGAAGGTGATGTGGGCCATGGATATGGATATTGGATTGGATCTCTGGATCCAAATCCAAATCCAAGTCCACATATGGGTTTGGATTGGAATCTGGATATATATGGTCCAGATCCAATCCAAACTGAACTCTGACTCCTTCGAGCTGGGTTCGAGACGGATGATTGGTGCGGGGCCTGACAGCATCAGTACTCCGTCTGCGTTGGGTCTTCGCCAACATAGTCGTCCGCCTCCGTTTCTGCCTTCCGGAGATGACTTCAAATGCTTTTTTGATAAGAACAGGGTCTTGGACGTTCGAGATCCTGGGATGTGAATCAGATGCAAGAGTTGCTGTGCCGGGCTTGACAGGTGCCCCGGTTCCGGGCTCTTCTTGGCTCTCCTGGTCCTGTCTTGATCGGGCCAAGCCACTTCGGGGTTTCAAAACATGTTTTAAAAGGGTTTTCAAAAGCCATAGCGTATGTTTTTGAAAGATAAAGTTTAAAACATATATACAGGGTTTGTTTGGAAGGCTCCTGGGTTTCCAAACTCAAAAATGGCCCTTTGGGGCTGCTTGTATAAAACCAGATTTGTTTAAGAAATTCGTGGGATTTCGGGGTGTTTACAGATGCCCCTCTTTGGCCTTGTCCAAATCGATTTGGATAAGGGCAAAGATGACAAACACCCCTTTTAATGTCTCCCTAGATCTAGCCACGAAGAATATGAGATCGTCCCATTTTAGCAAAAATCTTAATTTTACAAACTCTGGTAGGAGGAGATATCATGCCAAAGGGTTCACTTATGGAATCTGGTCCTAAATGGGATCATGTTCATGCAAGTACCATGCGTGGAATGCAGATGACATGGGTGTGGTGCCCAGAGTGGCGACCTCCCAGAGACCAGGTGTGGTCGAACTCTAGAGACTTACAAGGCCTACTGCTCCAAGTGAGCAAAAAACCCTATGCTGTTCGATGTTCGGTTTTTAAAACTTATTTACAAAAGCTATTTACAAAAGGGACAACTGTCTTGAGCCTCGATCCTAAGGATCTCGAGCTCTCCGTGCTTGCCCTTGTTTGAGTCTTAACACTCGCTTATCTAGCGGAGGTTTTATAAGAAAACAAGCTTCATTTCAAATTCCTACGCCTTACTCGAAACGTCGAATTCTCAAACAAGATGAAATTCAAGTAAGTAAATCCTATTTTTACTTTAGGATTCCTTGAAATGAACCATGCTTTAGCTTGGGATAAGCCAGGGATGGGAAAGAGATACCACGGTCCCTTCTGAAGCGTCCCGTGGTTTGAGGCATAGAAGGCGGAAAACTGCTCTTTTTGAGCTTTTTTGCCATCTTTTTCCTTTTTTTCCATAGAGGGTCTCCCTTTGGGAGTATTTTTTCTTTAATCCCTCTTTTTCATAAGAGAATCAATTTTTCTTTTTAAAGTCTGGTTTCTTTCTTTTGGAAAGAGACTTTAAATGGGAAATTCCCTTTTGGTTTTGGGCCTTTGTTTTCCTTTTGGAAGGAGAAGAGAAGAGGGGAGGACTTATCCCAAGCCTACACTCGATCCATTCCAGATCAGCCTATTTAGAAATAGCACGTACTACTTGCAAGTATCTTGCTATGTTGAACTAGGCCTTTCTTTGTAAGAAGAAGGATTTTGAAATGCAACCACGATTTTGAAAACTCCACTCTTTCACAAGTGCGAATTCTCTCACTTAGGGTCACACGAGTTTGCCTTTGCACCTTATTCACATGTCTCAGGGCAGCTATCCCTCTAAAATTTTCGAAAACTGGAATTTAATCCAGATCCTACACATGATACTTCTTTAAGTATTGAATATTGATAGGATCTGCTAAATTCTTACCTTCTACATCGATCAACCAATACGAATTGTTCGTAGTGGTTGCTCGTACAACATAGGGTCCATCCCAGTTGGGGCGCCACTTGCCTAGGGGATGTGGGCCACGATGGTGGATGGTTTTCAAGACCAGATCTCCCACTTCAAAGTGGCGAGGTCTCATGTGTTTGCTATAATGTCGGGCTATCCTTTGCCGGTATGCACGAGCATGATCCATGGCAAGGAGTCGCCTCTCATCTAGCAAATCTAGTTCGGCCATCCTAGCATGCTGAAGCGTCTCTAGGGGGAGGTCGAGTGCAATGGATGTATGGAATGAATGCAGTTGGGTATGAATGGGAAGAATGGCGTTTGTGCCATAGACCAATTCGAATGGTGTGGCATTCGTGGGAGCCCGGATGGAAGTCCTATAAGCCCATAAGGCTTCATCCAGCTTCTCATGCCACCTCCTACCCTTCTCTAAGGTCTTCTCAATGATACCAATGAGAGTCTTGTTTGTGGCTTCGGCTTGGCCGTTGCCTTGAGGGTAGTAGGGCGAGGAGAAGTGGTGGGTTATGCCATACGTGTTGCACAACTTAACCATCCGCTCGTTCTTGAATGGGGTACCATTATCAGACACCAGGTCTCGTGGAACCCCAAATCGAGCCAAGATATTCCTCCGGATGAAAGCCACCACATGTTGCCCCATTACATTCGTTAGGGAAATGGCTTCCACCCACTTGGAGAAATACTCCGTGGCTGCTAAAATAAAACGATGCCCATTCGAGGCCTTTGGAAATATGGGGCCTACAATGTCAAACGCCCACATGGTAAATGGCCAGGGGCTGACCACGGAATGCAATGCAGATGAAGGGATATGAATGGCGTGCCCATGCACTTGACATGGATGACACTTCCTAACATGATCGTGACAATCCTTTTTCAGGGTGGACCAAAAATAACCCCCTCTAAGTATTTTCATTGCCATCATGTTGGCATTAACATGACCTCCACATTCTCCGTCGTGGAACTCGTGCATCACTATCCTAGCCTCCTCTAGGTCGATACACCTAAGCAGAATGCCGGTAAAACTCTTTTTGTATAGGACCCCACCCAGAATGGTGTATCGGGTCGAAATCTTACGAATGAATGCCCTATCTTTGGATGTGGCATCCTCGGTGAATCCCCCATTTTCTAAAAATTGTTTTATGTCATAAAACCAGGGTTTTTCAATAGACTCTGGGTTGTTTTGGCAAATATCCAAGTCGTGTGTGGATGGCTGGGGCGCATGCCATATTTCCAAAGATCTGGTCCCTGAAATGGGATCGACCTTTAGGGCTGAACCCAAGGAAGAGAGGGCATCGGCGATGCCATTGTCCTCTCTTCCCACGTGTGTGAGCTTACACGATTGGAAGGATTGGACCAATCGAGTGGCCAACTCGTGATATGGAAGTAGTTTCTCATTACGTACTTGCCAAATTTTTAAAACCTGGTTTATGACAAGGAGCGAATCTCCAAAGACCTCGATGCATGATGCCCCTAGAGTTTTCGAAATCCTTAAGCCTTGTATGAGTGCTTCATACTCAGCTACGTTGTTGGAACATTCGAAATCTAAGCGGACTGCTATGGGAATCTCGCCCTTTTCAGGGGAGATTAAGATGATCCCGGCACCAGCCCCTCGTTGGTTTCGTGCCCCGTCGAAGTGCATCTTCCACACTTGGTTTTCGAAAGAATTTGCCAAAATGTGGTTTTGAAAATGGTTTTGCAATATGCCTTCATCAGGCATTTCGACAAGAGTGGGATATGCGTCCTCCAAGGGGAAGTCAGCCACGTAATCTGCTAGGGCCTGCCCCTTAACGGAGATTTGGTGATGGTATTTCAGATCATACTCCATTAGAAGGAGTTGCCATTTGCCCAATCTACCCGTGAGAATGGGTTTTTCGAACAAGTGCTTGATTGGATCAAGCTTGGACACTATCCAGATCTCATGATCTAGGAAGTAGTGTCTGAATTTCTGGCAGGCCCAGACTAGGGCCAAGCACGTCTTCTCCATGGCTTGATAATTTCGTTCATAAGCCAAGAGAGTTTTCGAAATATAGTAGATGGCATACTCCTTATGGGTGTCATCCTCGTATTGAGCCAACAGGGCTCCTAAAGCGTTTACATGCACGGAGATGTATAATAAAAGCGGTTTTCCTTGTTTTGGAGGATTCAAAACGGGGGGATTAACCAAGTATGCCTTTAGTCTCTCGAAGGACTTTTGGCATTCGTCATCCCATAAGAATTTCGTACCCTTCCTCAACAGTTTGTTGAAGGGTTCGCATCTAGTTGCCAGATTCGATATGAACCGTCGCACAGATTGTAATCGACCCTGGAGGCTACGGACTTGGGTGAGATTGGAGGGTGGATCCATGTCTATGATGGCTCGACACTTAGAGGGGTCGACTTCTATTCCCCTTTGGCTCACCATAAAGCCTAGAAGCTTTCCTGATTCTACCCCGAACACACATTTCTGAGGGTTTAGCTTTACTTTGTAAAGCCTAAGCCTTTCGAAAATCTTTTGTAAACATTCGATATGGGTGCATCGGGTTTTGGATTTTGCCAAGAGATCATCTACATACACTTCTACAAGCTCGTGAATTTGATCATGGAAGATCGTGTTCATGGCTCGTTGGTATGTTGCGCCGGCATTTTTCAAACCAAAGGGCATGACTGTATAGCAGTACGTGCCCCATGGGGTTGTGAAGGCGGTCTTACCCTGATCTCGTGGGCTTAGTTTGATTTGATTATAGCCTGAATAGCCATCCATAAATGAAAACGTTTCATGATTTGCAGTACTATCGACTATCAAATCTATGTTTGGTAAAGGATAATTATCCTTTGGAGTGGCTTTATTCAGGTTTCTGAAATCGATGCATATTCGAATTTTCCCATTGGTTTTTCGAACTACAACGATATTTGACAACCAATCAGAATATGCAATGGGTTTTATAAATCCGGCTTTTAGCAGATCTTCTAAACCCTCTTTGACTTGCGTGTGTACATTCGGGTGTATTTTCCTAAGCTTCTGCTTTATTGGTTTTGCACTACATCTAAGGGAAGACGATGCTCGACTATGCTGGGATCTATGCCCGGCATGTCTTCATACGTCCATGCAAACACATCTAAATAGGTCTGTAGAAATGCAATGAATGCTAACTTTTCAGTTTCATGCAAGCATGCGCCTATTTTGATGGTTTTGGGATTGGAATCATCCCCTAGGTTCACCTCTATGAAATCTCCTCCTACTGATTGGGAAGGTCTTTCAAAATCGAGAATTCTATGAAATTCTGGGAGCTCAGAAGTGGGATCTTCCTCAAGGGGATCCACTTCTGGGCTTTGATCATTCTCGTGGGCTTTAGACCCGAGGGAACTTGATGCGTGGTTTTCAAAATAACCTGGTTTTGTACTTGGATTTTCAAGTGATTTCGAAATTTTTGGTCTGGCTATGCAGACAAAGTTTCTTTCGAAATCCTTTTCTTTCGCCAAAGTCATACCAGGAGCATCTATGTACAAAATCTTTTTGGTATTTCCTGAATTTTCGATTTTTTTGGGTTTTTGTAAAACAAGAACTTTGGGAACTATACAAAGCACATTTTTTTCGAGTTTTTGTTTTTCCATTGTTTTTGGTTTTTCTTGTTTTTCGATTTTTTTTCGATTTTAAGTTTTCAAATGTTTTTGGTATTTTTAGAAACAGGGATCTTCCGTCATACCTACAAAGGGAAAACACTATGGGTTAGACTCGGAATAGGAGGTCTAAACCATAGGTCTCTTCTAAGACAGGCTCCGGGGCACCCTTGACCCAGGTGGTCACAGGGGGTGGTTCCGGCGGTATTTGGGGAGTATAGCCGATCCCATATCGGCTTGGGTTGGCCCTAGGAAGGATGGGCTCTAGGAGACCCTGGTTTTGTGCCCCTAGACCCATGTTTAATAACATGTTCCACGACCTTTTGTTTTTTGAAAAGATGGGATATAAGCCGTGGTCCTGGAACATGCTATCGTCCATATTAGGCTCGTATGACCTTTTGTCCAGGGGTTTTGGAAATAGAGAACGCTTGGGTTTTCCTAGGAGGATTAGAGTCGGGAGGGGGCCTGCTTTGGGCGGCCCCTTCACACATACAACCTTCCTAGGGTTGTTCAACACGAGCCGAGGTGGCTCGACCATAATTTGCCCCAGGTTAGCCTCATGGGCCTGGGAGCTCGATAAACAAGGGGAGTTTATGATCCCCTGAAGCTGTGGGTGACTCTCACCTAGGATCACTACGACTTGGTCCCTAAAAGGGATCTTGACACACTTGTGGAAGGTGGATGGCACAGCGCACAAACTGTGTATCCAGGGTCTTCCCAGTAACAGGTTATAATGGGGGTGGATGTCCAAGACATGGAACACCCCCGTGTGTTCGATCCCTCCCGTTTCCATTGGGAGTTCGATGGATCCCAAAGGCCTAGACGCATTCCCATCGTATCCAGTGATAACGATGGGGCTTGGGTTCACTGAAGTCAAGGTGACTCCAATTTTATACGCCACGTGAAGTGGAAGGATGTTGAGCCCTCCTCCACCATCGACTAGGCACCTGTCCAGAGAGTGGTTGTTTAGAACCACCTCGATATGCAGGGCCTGGTTATGGGTTTCGTAGGGTCTATCTACATCATCTTCCGAAAAGGTGATGGGCGATTTTGCTCCTAATAAAGCCACTTGGGCAGACAAGGATTCCGGACTTATGTTCGAATCAACCTTGGCCCTTTCTAGAATTTTCTCTAAGACAAGTCTATGCCTAGGCGAGGTTTTGATAAGCTCTAGGATAGACATATGAATAGGAATCTTTGAAAGGTGGTTTTCGAAATCATAAGGGTTTAGGATGATTTTGTCCTTATCTGCTTTCGGCAGACCACTAGGGATACATGCTTTTGAGGGGCCAGGCACACTGACCACCTTTTGAGCACCTTGAAGGTGCGGGGGTTGGTAGATCCTCCCGGATCTAGTGACTTCCCCCACGACCAGCCTAGGGTTTGCGCTAGACTTGGCTCTAAGGATGAGCTGAGGAGAACCTTGGATTTTCAAAACTGGTCGTGTCAGGGTTTCCACTTTTGGTGGTCCCCGGATGACGACTTGGGCGGGCCTCTTGTATAATACAAGGATGGGCGCACAAGCAGGTCGACCAGGTTCGGGCTTTTGCGCTAGTTCCTTGGAAATGGTGAGGGTACATACCTCCTTTCCTTTCCCACTGCCACTGTCGTGTTTGGGAAAGGGTTCCTTGAAGATAGCTTGAGGTGGCTCAGGTTCCGCAGTGACCTGGAGCCGGCCCTCCGCTATCAAGTTCTCAATTTTATTTAGAAGAGAGAAGCACCGTTTGGTATCATGGCCTTTGAGCCGATGATACTTGCAAAATCGGTTCAAATACCCCCCTTTGGACGTGACTCCTTCGGGGATTTCAGGGAGTTCGATCATGCCCTGGGCTAGTAGGAGGTCTAGGACCTCCGACACAGGTTGCCCCAGCGGAGTGTACTCCCGTTTTTCAATTGGTTTTGAAAAGTTGCGTTCTCTCTTATTTTCTATTTTTTCAAAATTTTTAGAAGTGCCCGCCATGCCTGGATCCACCCGGACATTGGCGATTTTATGGGGTTTTGCCCCTTTGTCCGTCGTGGGCAGCCCATATGCGATGGGCTTTTCCACACGTGTTTTGGGAACGGCACTTCCTTTCCATAAGTGGTCGTATGTCCCTTTTCGCAAGTTGGTTTCGAAAAGGGAGGCCTTTTTGATCAACTTATGGAAAGTTGAAATCTCATGGAGCGAGAGAAGGGTTTTTAACTCGCTTTTGAAATTATCCAGGATGAGCATTACTGCGCATCCTTCGGATATAGGCTCTCGCACTTGGCCTAAAAGAGACCTCCATCTTATAATGAAGGCATGCACGTCTTCGTTTATGCCTTGCTTTGTATCCCTTAAGGTATTCAGGGTTGGCGTGACTTCCACGTTGTGTGCAAATCTTTGCATGAAGCAGTTCGCTAACTCTTCAAAAGTAGCGAACTGGCTTAAGTCGTAGGAAGCCAGCCATTTGGCAGCTGTGCCTTTAAGGGATAGGGGGAACCAATACACCCATTTCATCGAGTCCTTTTTCTTCTTATGGGCTCGACGTGAGAAAAGCTGCAAGTGAGACCTAGGGTCTCCCATGCCATCATACCGATGGAAGTTCGGTATTTCATCGTCACTGTCTGTTTCGTAATCCATACGAAGGAAATCAGACAGGGCGTAGCTTCTTTTCTCTTTATTTTGCCCTTTCAGCAGTTGCTGTAGGGCTTTACGGTCCTTTTGTGTGAAGGACTCGTGGTATTGGTTGCCTTCCATTACGGAGGCCTCTTTTTGCTTGCGAGGTTTTTCAATTTTCTTTTTAGGCCTTTGTTCACCGTTTGATGAACATGAATCGCCTACTTCAGCCTCTTGGCTGAGAGCATCGATTTTGGCCTCAAATTCCCTTCTCAAGTCCTCGATTTCATCTAGTTTTATTTTGTTTTTGAAAATCCTCCTAGAGTGAGAACTTGATGCGCATGAGCCTTGGCTCGACACTTCACTTGGATTGGATTTTGACATGCTTTTCAAGCTTTTTCAAAATTTCCTAAGTAAAAGCAAAGAAAACAAGTTAAAAACGACACCTTTATAAAATTTTCGCAAGACTTCTACAAGTAAACTCGATTTTTGAAAAGGCTCACGTCCCACCGGGCGTGCCAATCTCTGTAGACGCGCGAAAATCCCCGCCTCTTCGCCTCTTTCGTGGCTTGGAGTGGATCTTATCGTGCGTCTAAGGCCTATGTATACAAATAGGGCGTGCCAGCTAGCTTACTTAAGCTAGCGAAGATATATTTAACACTGACTTCTAAACGTGGCGACTGTGAGCAAGTGAGCTCTTGTCGTCGCAGACCTTCTTGCACCGATGCGCAAGGGTCAGTCTGTACGCTTTTGCAAAAAATCGAGTTTTGGGGAGAAAGTCTACGAAACGGTTCGAGGTGTCTATTTCGGGTCTTTAAGATGCGATTGCATGTTTTAGATCACGTGGATTTGCACGTGCCTAAGTCTTTTCTTTTATCCCTTTTTGGGTCGCCTAGTTTGTGTGTTATGAACACTCCACTACATGGGCGAATTCGAGCGGGGGTTGCTTCGATGCAATATGCGTCCTACCTCGTGGTATGGCGTAGATGCAATGCAAACTCACGCTACTCCAAAGGGAAAACCCGAAATGTAAAGACAATACTGAAGGGAAATAACAGAAGGGAAATAACCGAAGGGAAATAACCGAAGGGAAATAACCGAAGGGAAATAACCGAAGGGAGATATGTATATATCTTATGTATATGAGCCCTTACTCGGGTCTTGCAAATAAGAGCGAAGGCTCAATGTGGGTGCGTGCTTGAATTGAAAGACTTACACACACGACATGAAATTAAACCCAAATATAAATTGCAGTATGGCCTTGACTAAGGTCTTGGGAGTAAGAGCGGAGGCTCAATGTGTGTGAGAGTGCTTGAATTGAAGTACTACACACACGACATAAATGAAACCCAAATATAACTGCAATAAGGCCTTTACTAAGGTCTTGGGAGTAAGAGCGAAGGCTCAATGTGTGTGAAAGTGCTTGAATTGAAAGACTTACTCACACGACAAGAAATGAAACCCAAATAGTATAGGTCGGCCCTTACTTGGGTCTTTCAAATAAGAGCGAAAGCTCAATGTGTGTGAGAGTGTTTGAATTGAAAGACAACGCACCCAACTTAAATAAAACCCTTCGAAAATGAAATATATATGTACACTTATATATTAGGGGCTGATTAGGCCCGTATGTGTTCAAGATTGTGCACGACTAAGAGAGTGCACGTGTGTGGTTGTGCCAAGCCACGTTATTACAAGCGGGGGGAGACTATGCTCCGTTATTACAACCCCGTATCAAATTGAATTTCAAGCAAGTGTATGACTAAAGACCGAGTTTAGACACTTACGAGTAGCTGGTCCGTAGAGGTCTTGCTTGAGCGTGGCCTTGGCTTTGGGCTGCAAACGGGAGCTCCGCGAAGGTATGTGACCAAGGGTGCTGGCCGGCTGCAAATGGGGCGCGGGATAGACGCCTCGAAGGGGGCCGGTGGCAAGTAGGCGGCGCCTCCAAGTAGGGAGTTTAGAGTGGCTGAATAAGTTAGTCTTAGGGTCACTAGGGAAGTTAGGTGCTTAGGGAAACTGGACCTAAAAGGTGAGCTAGTGGGAAGGCCAAATAGGACACCTAGGGGGGTCGGCCGAATGGGAGATGGTGGCTAAGTAGTGGCCAGCCACTTGGGTTATCCTAGGTTCGGCTAGGCTTAGATGGTGGCGGCAAAGGGGCTGAGCTGAAGGGAAGATGGGTGGCTAAGAGTGGAGAGGTGGTAGAGAGTGGCTTTGAGGGAGTTAGGGGGACTTACCGAATGGGGAGGAGTGGCGGATGGAGTGGGAGAGTGGCGGGCAGGTAGCTGTCGGCTGGTGGAGTTGGGGGAAGATGGTGGCGTCCGGCTGGGGGGCAGTGGTGGTGGACGGAAGAGGGAAGGTGGCGGAGCAGGTGGCGGCTGGTGGAGGAGCTGGAGCTGCTGGGGAGTGGTCACGGCTGGATGAGAAGATGGAAGAAGGAGAGGGCCCGGCTGGGGGTGGAGAGTGGTTCCCACTTGGAAAACCCGCCCACAATGAGGGGGGTTTAAATAGGGGATGGGTAGGTCGGTTAGGGCTGGGTTGTGGGTAGTGGTTAGGTGGTTTAGGTAGGGTAGTATGTAGATAAGGTGGGCTGGATGGGGCTGGGCCAGATATTTTAAAACTAGGGGTTTGGGAAAATCGTGGGCTAAGGGTGGTTTAGGGGTTTAGGGCTAGGTTAGGTGGTTGGGTTTTAGGGTGAGGTTTAGTGAGCTAGGTTAGGTGGTTTAGGCTAGGTTTAGGCTAGGATTAGGGAAATTAATCTAGGTTTAGGGAAGGATTAGGGGAGTGGGTTAGGTGATTAGGTCGGGATTAGGCCGGGATTAGGGAAGTGGGTTAGGTGATTAGGTTCAGATTAGGGGTGGATTAGGGGTTTAGGCTAGGTTTAGGCATTTTGGGTTAGGTTTAGGTGAAGGAGCTCCCTTAGCATGGCCCATAGACCTTGATCACCCTATGTTGGTGCAGCCCTAGGTTAGGTTTTAGCTAATTACAAGCTTAAACCCACTCAATTAGGCTAACCCACATGATTAACCCAAACTTGACACACAAGTCAAGCTTAATACAACACTCTTGATATTTTTCACCCCCACTCTCTCTCATGCCCAATATCCCACGTGAATTTCAAGTGGGCCCCACCTCCATTTATGAGAAGGTGATGTGGGCCATGGATATGGATATTGGATTGGATCTCTGGATCCAAATCCAAATCCAAGTCCACATATGGGTTTGGATTGGAATCTGGATATATATGGTCCAGATCCAATCCAAACTGAACTCTGACTCCTTCGAGCTGGGTTCGAGACGGATGATTGGTGCGGGGCCTGACAGCATCAGTACTCCGTCTGCGTTGGGTCTTCGCCAACATAGTCGTCCGCCTCCGTTTCTGCCTTCCGGAGATGACTTCAAATGCTTTTTTGATAAGAACAGGGTCTTGGACGTTCGAGATCCTGGGATGTGAATCAGATGCAAGAGTTGCTGTGCCGGGCTTGACAGGTGCCCCGGTTCCGGGCTCTTCTTGGCTCTCCTGGTCCTGTCTTGATCGGGCCAAGCCACTTCGGGGTTTCAAAACATGTTTTAAAAGGGTTTTCAAAAGCCATAGCGTATGTTTTTGAAAGATAAAGTTTAAAACATATATACAGGGTTTGTTTGGAAGGCTCCTGGGTTTCCAAACTCAAAAATGGCCCTTTGGGGCTGCTTGTATAAAACCAGATTTGTTTAAGAAATTCGTGGGATTTCGGGGTGTTTACAACTTCATACATGATCCCAGTTAGGACTAGAACCCATAGGAAAGTCCCCTTTGGCGAGAATCTCCTCCTACCAAGTTCGAAAAGAAAATGTTTTATCAAAATTGGGATGATCCCATATTTTCGAGAATAGATCTAGGGAGACAGTAAAAAGGGGTGTTGTCGTCTTTGCCATTATCCAAATCAATTTGGATAATGCCAAAGAGGGGCATCTGTAAACACCCTAAAATCCCACGACTTTCTAAAACCAATACCTGGTTTGCAAATCAGCTCCAAAGGTCCATTTTGAGTTCTGAAAACCCAGGAGCCTTCAGAACCCTGTACAAATTGTTTCAAAATCTGTAAATATTGCTTTAAGCTTGTAAATAGTATTTTGAAAGCCCTGTATCCAAATACGAGCTTTAAACCCGGGCTAAGCCTCATTTTCCAAAAAGCCAAAGATGAACAGGTGGAGCATGCGAAGACAACACCTGATCCAGAAGCAGCCCAACAAGCCACTCGCGATGGCCAATTCCAGAAGCAGCTTCATAAGTATATTTTGAAGCCCAGAAGAGCACCCTGGCCTGATAAAAGCCAGGTTCAAAAGACGAAAGGAAGGCCCAGGCATGAAGCAGATGGCAAGCCAGGAGCACCAGAAAGCTAGGTCAACCATCCTCATTCAAGCATCCCAAATCTGAACCGGGAAAACCAGAAAGGAGCAGAAACGGAGTCTAAAAGGCAAAAAGGAGTTCGGACGAGAAAGATTGGAGAAACCCAACACCTGACGGAGCGCTGATGAAGCTAGGGCTTGCACAGATCGCCCACCTCGAGAAGCCAAGAAGGACCATTGAGAGAAAATTTAGATCGGATCTGGACCATAAATATCCAGATCCAAATCCAAATAGAGAATAGTGTTTGGATTTAGGCCAATCCAAATAGTGTTTGGGTCGATCTAAATAGTGTTTGGATTGGATCAGATTTGGACTAAAATATCCAGATCCATATCCATAAAAATGTTGGATTTGGGTCTGGATCCAGATCTCAAACCCAAACCCAAATCCAAGACCCACCTCAAATGCCTATAAATAGAGGTGAGGGGGTCCCAAACAAGGGGGTTCACATGAATTTGAAGGGAGGACTTGGAGGAGAGAGAAGGTGCTTAGGTGAGTGTTTAGTTTTTTCTTTTGTTTTAGGGTTTTTAATTATGGGTTAGTGTAGGGTTAGTTAAGGGCTGCCCCACCCTAATTAAAGGGCTAAAGTTGCTTGAACAAGGAGGCTTAAGGTGGCTGATTGGAGCTTGAGCATACCCTAAACCGCCATTAAGAGGTAAGCTCTACTAAACACCCAAAACCCTTCTTCTTAACCCCTCTAAACCCACCTCAACCGACCTCACCTAACCCTAATCCAACCCCAACCTAAACCCCACCGCACCCCCAATCCTACTTGAACCCACCTACACCCCCAACCGACTCCACATCAAGACCCCCCAGCCACTCTAACCCTACCCGCTCCTGCGCCACACACCCTACAGGGGCCCTGCGCGCCCTGCACTCGCCCCGCGTAGCTGGTCACTCCCGCGTGCCCTGTCACCCCGCTCCCTCTCTGCCTTAGCACCTGCGACAGGCGCATAGTGCCCGTCGCCCTCACCTTCCGCCAACCCGCCTGGCGCATAGTGCTTGGTGCCGACCCTCTCAACCGACCCCCAACCGACTTCGTCCTAGCCTAAACCGCCACTACCACCACATCCCTACCACTCCACCGATACCAGCCACTACCTACCACCATCACTACCTAGCCTAACCGACCTACCCTCTATCCTAACCGAACCCATCCTAGCTAGACACTCCCCTACCCGCAACCATCATTTCATCACCCCACCTACCTAGTGTCGTGACCCTTAGCTCCCACACCACCACCTACCCATCACCCTGCCATATCCCATGCCCCATCCGTGACCCCTATCTCCCTTACACACCCCAACCACCTAACACCTACCCGACTCTCATCCACCACCTTAGACATCCCATGCCCCATCCGTGACCCTTAGCTCCCATACACCTCATACCCTTCCACCTACCTAGTGTCGTGACCACTTGCTTAGAACCCCCAACCGAACCCATCCTAGTCTAGTATCCCATATCCCAGTCGTGACCTTACACTATACCCTTCCATCACCCTACATAACACCCTAAGGATCGTAGTATCCCACACCATCCCGAGTCTCACACAAGACCTGTGAATCTCACCTCTCAAGCATAAACCTGCAACCTTAGTGTAGTGAACCTAAAAACCTCAAGCTCAAAGGCTCCATTCAGCCATCTTTCGCTTCAAGCTTCAAGGAAGACTCATCCATGGGTGTGAAGCCAAGCAAACTTGTGGAGATTGGAGTGGACAAATATCCGAATCACGTAAATGCTTTAATTCGGTATTTCATATCTCCTTTCCACGCTTTGATTCAATTTGGATACAGGATTGTATTAACGGAGCATTGTCTCCCCCCGATTGTAATAACTTGGTTTGCTACACGAAGCACACACGAGCACTTGAGCCTTAGCTTTTACTCATACACAAGCACCCACGTGCACCATTGAGCCTTCACTCTTACTCCTAAGACTCTAATAAGAGTTGCGTGAGTTGTCTTTAAATTTATACACTCACACACGCGTGCATTGAGCTTTCGCTCTTATTCTATATATATATTTTAGTTCAGCTGGGTTGTTACATTAAGTCGTGTGAGTTTGTCTTTTATTTACACACTCACACACAAAGAACACCCGAGTGCTTGCTCGTGCACCTCATGCACCATTTTGGCCTTGGCAGCCGCTAATCTAATTTTGACAAAATATTAAAAAAGTGACTACTTTGCCCTCATGGCCAAATTGGCAAGATTTTGCTATTTTAAAAGATTGCCTTCAAAGAAAGGAGGATTTCAAACAATTTTTCGTAAAGAAACAAGAGAAAATGAGACACTAGGAACCAAACTGTAAAATGTTTATAATTTGACAAATTTACAAAATTTCAAAACCCTTGAAATTAAAAAACAAATCAAATCCAAACCATACCTCAAAAACTTGCCTAATCGTGAATAGTCTCATTCCGAGACTATACCTAAGGGTTAAAGTGGTTTGATACCCTACACTCATCAAAAGGGTTAAAGTGGTTTGATACCCTAAACCCAATAAAGGGTTAAAGTAGTTAAAATGATAAAGACTAACTCATGGAGCGAAAGCAGGTCACTCATGAAAACAAACACTGGGAATGTGACTCTCAAAAAAGAATATTTGAAGATTTCATTAAACTTGATATTTTCAAATATAAAAGAAATTATTTTAAAGAAAACATTTGAAACCATACCAGCCATACCTGAAACTCGAATCGAAAGGAGGCAAATTCCCTGAAAAGATGATAGGTAAGAACCAAAGAAAGTCAACCCATAGTCAACCCCTTTTTATTCAACCACAATGGTTCTCAAACGTAACTTACCAAATGCAACCCATCCTAATTTTGGTAAGTTATTCATCGGCTCATCTTGAGAAATGGTAACTCCAACAAGGACCAAGCACCTGCCAAATTCATCCTCCCCTACTCACAAATTTGGTAACAACTGGAAAGGAAAGTGTGTAAACACCACAAAATCAAATGATTTTCCAAAACAAACACCTGGTTTGAAAAATCCATTTCAAAACCAGGTTTTGAGTTTTCGAAAACCCAAGAGTTGCAAAAGCTTTAAATTTTGTTTGAAAACCCGTTCGAAATGTAAATTTCTTAAACTCGGGCAAAGTCCCAATTTTGTAAAAAGCCAAAACAAACAGGTGGATCCAGATCAAAAGCAGCCTCAAAAGCAGGTTCAAAATCCCAGAATTCATCTTGGCCTCACAAAAGCAAGATCAAAAGGCAAAAGGAGAGTCCAGGCCAAAAGCAGACTTCAAGCCCGGAGCATGAAATACAAAGTCGAAAGCATCAACCAAATCATCAAAAATCCAAGCCCAAGCCTGAAATATCAAGAATTAGAAAAAACGAAGTCCAGAAAGGTGAGAAGGAGTTTAGATGAAAAGGTTGGGGAAGACCCAGCCCAAGACGGAGCACTGATGAAGCTAGGGCCCGCGAAAAATGTCTATCTTGAAACGCTAGGAAGGACTGAAGAAATGAAAATTTGGATTGGATCTGGACCCAAATATCTAGATCCAGACCCAAATAGTGTTTGGATCGGATTTGGATCTCAAAACCCAAATCTAAGATCTAAACCCAAGACCCAACCCCTTGCCTATAAATAGAGGTGAGGGGGGGGCTAAAAGTACACGTGAAATCTCTTTGAAGGCTTGGAGAGAGAGAGAGAGAGGCCATAAAGTAAGAGAGAGAAGGTCGGTAGGCTTGACTTTAGTCAAGGTGGGCTAGTCTTGTGGGCTTGATCAAGAGGGTGGGCTCGAGCCTTGTATTGGACCTAGACTCGACCTAGGGCTGCACCAACATGGTGGAGGGCATCAACAAGGCGTGGACAAGAAGGCTACACGAGGTGGACCGACTCCAAGAGGTAGGTCTCTAAACCTAGCCCCAACTTAGCCACCCAACCCACCTAACCTAACCACTAAACCTAGCCCCAACCTAGCCTACCTGCCCCAAACCGACTCTCTTTTATCCCTTGGCTGGACCACCCTAGATCTAACCGGCCTACCCCATTCACCTAACTAACCTCCCCACTTGACCTACACCGAACCACCTAAACCATAACCCAGCCACTCTCTAACCTACTTTGGTTTAGACCTAACCTAACTCACTTCCCCACCGACCTAAATCTAAACCTAACCAAGTGCAGCTGCACTCGGTTTGAGCCTACTTCAAACCTCATCCAGCACCCTATACAATCTGGCACCCTACACCACCCGGCTCCCTGTAGGCATTGTAGACAGGCGAAAAATTTCCAACTCCGGGCTTCTTAGGGCCTAGAGCGAACCTTTTCGTATGTCTAAGTCGCTAAAAGGGCGTGCCAGCTAGCTTACTCAAGCTAGCGAAGTAAGTTTTCGCAAGATATGACTCGTTTGGGGCGATTGAGAGTAAGTGGGCTCTTTTCATCACAGACCTTCTTGCACCGATGCGCAAGGGTCAGTTTGTACGCTTAGCAAAGTCGATTTTGAACAAATGTAACCTCTTTGAAAACATACGAAGTGTTTTGATTGGGTTTTGTTTGTATTGTTGCAGATTTTATTTCACGTGGGATTTGCACGTACCTATGTCTTTGATTTAAGTCAACTTGGGCATGAGATATGTGCACCAAGTGCCTAAATGTGGCGAGTTTTGCACTGGTGTATGGGGTTTGCTTTGATGCAGTATGCGTCTTAACTCGTGGTATGGCGAATATGCAATGCAAACTCACACAATTGAACGGGAAAACCCGGAATTGAAAGAAAATGCTTAAGGGAAATCGCGTAAGGGAAATTGCAAAAAGGGAAATATAGCTATATCTTAAGAGCGGAAAGGCTCAATTGTGTAAGTGTATGCTGTGTATAAATTGAAATGCAACTCACACAGCTGAACCTTAAAATCTGAAATTTAAAGACATAGCGAAAGGGAAATACAACTATATATATATGGGCCTGAAGGTCGCCAACGTGCGCATGTTGTGTTGGTGTGTAAATGGAAAGACAAACACACATAGCTAAACCGAAAAAATGCAGCGAAAGGTATAAAAATAGGACTATATCTTAGCGGCTGCCAAGGCCAAAATGGTGCGTGAGGTGCACGAGCAAGCACTCAGGTGTTCTTTGTGTGTGAGTGTGTAAATAAAAGACAAACTCACATGACTTAATGTAACAACCCAGCTGAACTGAAATATATATATAGAATAAGAGCGAAAGCTCAATGCACGCGTGTGTGAGTGTATAAATTTAAAGACAACTCACGCAACTCTTATTAGAGTCTTAGGAGTAAGAGTGAAGGCTCAATGGTGCACGTGGGTGCTTGTGTACGAGTAAGAGCTAAGGCTCAAGTGCTCATGTGTGCTTCGTGTAGCAAACCAAGTTATTACAATCGGGGGGAGACAAGGCTCCGTTAATACAACCCCATATTCAAATTAAATCAAAGCGTCGAAAGGAGATATGAAATACCAAATTAAAGCACTTACGTGATTCGGATGTTTGTCCACTCCAATCTTCACGAGTTTGCTTGGCTTCACACCCGCGGATGAGTCTTCCTTGAAGCTTGACGCGAAAGGTGGCTGTGGAGCTTATTTCGGTTTCTTCACATGACCTCATGAATAAGGTCAAGCTTCAGCAAAGGAGAATAGTCACAGGGACTGTGAGGGTCGAATTCATATTTGGAAGCACCACATTTGATTTGGAGTTCAATCAAGGTAGAGTCGATTGGATCTTATTTCGGTATGTCTTAAGAGTTATTAAGGTCTTATATATGAATCAAGTTTAAGTTTAGATGTGGGTTGTGTTATGATCAAGATTTGTATCATTATGCACTATTTGGAGTAGCATATCATAGTACCTTTATTCATTAGTATCGTTTCATCATGCCGTGCGATCAAGTCTTTGATGCATTTGGCCCCTTTGCTAAGTTGTGGTAGTCCCTGTTACAGAGATTAATATGTCATCGGTGAATTGAGATTTTTCGATTCTTGCTTTGTATTGAGAGAGGAGAACCATCAACTTTTGAATTCTTGTTTTGTATCGAGAAAGGAGAACCAGCCGTGAGGGTAAGCCAGATTGGTGCATGCGAGGGAAATGTGTTTTAGGATAAATTGTTCGAGAAGAATTCAAGGAATGCCCTTGCAGATCAAGTTCTTCATAGCTTTCCCATGGTTTTCGAATTGTTCCCAGCTCAGCTCATGACAGAATCCGACTTGGCTGACCGAAGAGGACGATAGGTACCCGTGGGCCTATTAGAGAGGGGATTACTATCACGCACTGCTTTTCTCGGTGAAATTGCCTCTCATCACTTTCTCTTTCCTCTCATATAGAATTCAAACATTTTTCTTTCCTTTCACACCCAATTCCAACAAGTTCTCTCTCACGGAATTTCTTCACTCTAATGACAGACATTTCATTCGTCTTTAGTATTGTTGCCTAATTCATAGCTCGACAATGTATACTATTACGAATCTTATAAAAAAATTAATAAATAAATAAATCAAAAACAAGAAAAATGAAATGAAATCAATAAGAAGAATAACAACAACAATAAGAATCAAGAACAAAGAAAAATTTAAAAACATATGAAAAATAACAATTTTTTTTTGAAAACGACATCAAGTTCTTACGGCCCTTGAGAGGTAAGTCAAAGAGAGACGGCTGAAGGGCAATTTTTGTTTTGATTGCAGCTGAAAATGAAATCAATACATCAAACAAACCACAAAAAAATCAAATCAGAATCAGGACGTTCACCGAAGAAATGTGCAGGATGATCGGTAGTAAGGGAAGAACCCATAAGAAGAGAGATTCAGACGGTCAGAGATATCAAGTTAATTTTTGGATTTAAGTAGATGTAAAATTGAAATCACACTAAAAAGATGTGTGGATAGTTAAAAAAGGTATGCAAATATCAATTCTAATTAGAAAATTATAAGCATGGGAGAGATTACTCAAATTGCATGGAAGAATTACATCCCATGTTAGATAAAGAGAAAGAGATTAAACGCTTTGACTTCTGTTCATCTTGGATTTTTGTTTACGAACTGAAATGGCTCATGATCCAGGTAATTTTTGGATTTCAGTATTGGAATTACAGTAAAAAAGTGTGAAATAGTAAAAAGGTGTGCATGTATTCTGGTGAGAAAATTGCAAGTCTAAGCGCGAGAAGATACTCAAATTGCAAGTCTAAGCTTGAGTCAAACACGTATAAACTCCGAATAGGAGAATTACATGTCCCCATGTTAGAGAGAGAAAGAGGGAGGGAGAGGGATTAAACCCTCGATTTTTGTTCATCTTGTTTTTCATAATCTTCAGATTTTAATAACGATAAAATTATAATTATAATAAAAAAAAGGTGTGTAGATAATAAAAAGGGTGATTTACAAGTCTAAAAGCGTGTGAGAGATGACTCAGTTTAAGCTTAGCCAAAACACACGTATAAACCTCGAGTTGAAGAATTACATAGCCAAAACACACGTATAAACCCCGAATGGAAGAATTACATACCCCATGGTAGAGAGAGAGACAGGGGGAGAGAGAGATATTAAACGTCCGACTTCTGCCCATCTTGGTTTTTCGTTTCTGGACTCCAAATGGCTGAATCTTCGTGATCACCGTCGAGATCTCCTCTTTGAATGCTTCGCGGTCAATCTTTTTCTTCATGGAACGCTTTGATACGACGATCTACACGATATGGGCTGTACAGAAAATCTCTCTATCTCTATTATACAATGCTAAAAGGCGGTTGCCGTCCTGATAATTTAACGTTTCTTCGTCTCATCAAAGCCTCTGGTCAATCAGATCTCATGAATCATGGAAGGAACATCCACGCGCATTCAATTCTCATGGGTTTTGAGAGTCATCTGTTTGTACAAACTGCATTACTCCATATGTATGGGAAACTTGGAGACTTAGCTTCTGCGCGCCACATATTTGATAATATGCCCAACAGAAGTACCGTGTCGTTTAATGCGATGATTGATGGCTATTGCAAGGTTGGTGAACTCAATTTGGCGCTCGAGATTTTTAACAATTTGCTGATGGATGACATGAGGCCCAATCCAAGCACATTAGTGAGTATTACGGGTGGCTGCAGTTATTGTGAATGGCCACAGATTGGCTCATCGATTCATTGCTATGGGATGAAACTGGGGTTCGATTGTGATTCAATTTTGTGCAATTCAATTATGAACATGTATATTGTGTTTGGGCTTGTTGATTCTGCTTGTATTTTGTTCAATCTCATGGTGGAAAAGACGGTTGTTTCTTGGACTACAATTATTGGAGGATGCACGAAGATTGGAGATGTTCATCTTGCTTTCAGTCTTTACTCCCAAATGCTGTTAGAGGGAATCAGACCTGATTCAGTCACATTTATAAATATGTTATCAGCTTGTGACCATGTTGGAGGTGTTCCAGTGGGAAACTCACTTCATGCTTCTGTCATCAAAACTGGCTGCGATCATGATGATTCTACTGTCACTGCCCTATTATCTATGTACATGAAGTTCCATGATAGGTATTCTAGCCATAAGTTATTCAACATGAGGAGTAACAAAAGTGTGTTTTTATGGACATCCATTATCAGTGGTTATGTTCAAAACGGTGATCCGGTTCAGGCGCTGGATTTGTTTCAAAACATGCTGATGTCAGCAACAAAACCAAATGAAGTAACCATTACAAGTGCTTTGTCTGCTTGTGCTGAATTAGGTTCATTGGTTAAGGGAAAATGTATTGAAGAGTATATCTACACTAATGGTATCGAGATAAGTATTCATTTAGCAACTGCACTTATTAACATGTACTGCAAATGTGGAAGTGTTGACAATGCTAAAAGACTATTTGATGGATTTCCTAACAGAGATTTACTTTTATGGAGCTCTATGATCGTGGGGTATGCAATTCATGGGAAGGGAAAGGAAGCCATTGATCTCTTCTATGAGATGATAGAAGAGGGAGTACAGCCTGATGTAGTCGCTTTTACTGGGATACTAACTGCTTGTTGCCATTCTGGGTCAGTTAAGGATGGACTACACTTCTTTTCTTGCATGAAGGATTTCAATATAGAGCCTGAAAGTGTGCACTATTCGTGCATGGTTGATCTTCTTAGTCGTGCTGGTTACTTGAATGAGGCATGGAAAATCATTGAAGAGTCACCAATTAGAAACCGTGGCGCTTTAGTGACTCCACTACTGAGCGCATGTAGGACTGACATGAATTTTGGCTTAGCTGAAGCTGCTCATCATTTCCTTAAGAAGGAACCTAGCAGTTGTGGAAGCTACATTTTGCTCTCTAACATATATGCTGCATCTGGGAAGTGGGGCATGGCAGCCAATGCAAGAAGGTTAGTTGAAGATAAGGGGATGGTCAAAGAAGCTGGATATAGTAAGATTGAGCTAGAGATTGGTGATCTTATTCTTTCTCATGACTGATCATTTCATTTTTTTCTCCACCTTGGAGAAACCAACCTTAGAAGGTGTTTGGTAGGAGGCACCGGTGTAAAACTTCGAGGCCTGGATGGTTGGCCCTAGTTCCAGGGGCTCATCTTATGCCCCAAGTGATTTCCATATGAATCAGACATCAACCACCTGTTTGACGGCTGAGGCCTCCGACCACTATTTCTTCTCATAGGTGATCTTCTACTTGCAAGGCAAGTTACTATGATGATAAGATGAATGCCTAGTTGAAGTTTTGATAAAATATAGTTATTTGTGTTTGGTTGTAAATATTTGTTACAGTTGTTTAGTTTGATTAAAATTGTATCAAAACTATGAACGTCCATCAGCAAAGAAACTATGCCAAATTGAAACATTTTGAATTGAAACATTTTGACACTAAAAGCGCTCTAATTTCAACGATTAAGCATCCTATCACATGTATGGAGCTGCAGGTGCATAAAGATGCTTTCTATGAAGCTTCTGATGAGACTACGGGAGTGAAAAATGCAATACTGAGGTAATATTAAATGCCTTCTCTATCACGCACATGACATGAGGGCATGTTTATGATAAGTAGGAGTTTGTTTTTCTTTTTCTTTTTAGTTCTAAGCATGTGAAATCATTCATTTGAATGCGCTTGGCTCTTTTCTTTTGCATGATTGTTCTGCTACACCTCTAGAATATTAAATTTATGTACGAAGTCAACCTTAAAATCGATCTTGGGTAATGAATAACTATAGCAGTCAACAACCATAACTTACGGTGATATGATGTAGATAGATTCCGTTATTTACAAGCAGGAAAAATATTCTATATCATGCTTGATGTAGACGTGAAATTTTCACTCCAAGCCTATGAAGAGACTTAATAAAAGTTTCTCTACTTTATGGGCGAGCGTGCCAGCTAGTTTTCAAAAACTAGTAAAGTGTATAAAAATCCGACTTAATTGGCGATTGTAGTTAAGCGGGCTCTTTTCGCTTTAAGCCTTCTTAAACCGAGGCTTAAGGGTCAGCCTAAGCGCTTAGAGATTTCGAATTCATAGGTGATGTATTTTAATTCACGTGAAAATAAAGTGTTTTGCTAAGAAACAATGGTGCACTTAGTTTTCAAGCTTGAAACTAAGTCTTGAAAAACAGAAACTGGTCATATTTTCAGAACTTATTCCCGAAATTTTCTTGATGGTCTAGGGATCTCCAAAATTCGTAAAAATTTTAGAGGCTATAGCCTGAAGTGTTGAGATCCTAAAACCACTTTTTACTTTGAATTTTGGGACAGTAAATTTGCAGAATTAAGTCGGAGATTGGACTTGACTCAACAGTTTCAAGACATTCTGTGATAGAAATAAAAAGACTCAAAGAATCTTCTATATCTCGGTGTACAAAATTCCAAATGTTATGATTTTAGTCTTTTCGGAAAGCTATGGATGTTAGTTTTCCGATGAGACTAATTTTATCAAATTTGGATTCCTGTAAACAGAGATATGAGACTTTTACCCAACCCCTATTGTAGGAAAACTGACTGTGCAGAAAACAGAACTGAGTTTGTCCGATCTTGCCCAATTTTATTTACGAGGTTGCACGGTCCTAAAATTCTTGCCAATTTTATTTATAATGTGTTGGTGTGTGTAGGTGTTATACCTAAAATTTCAAAGTATTTGGATCACAGATCAGAGAATTAAAATTACAGCAATTAAGGTATGCAGATGTCAGAAAGCCAGAATTTCGTTTTTAGAACATACATGAATCCAAACTTACCCGAATTTAAATTGCAACAACCCAACAACACCAAGCAAATTGTTGAAGGAAAATGAATGAAAATATATATCTTAGCTTAAGCATAGAGGAGATTAGAGAATATAGAGTGTTTTATAGAATATATTGGGGTAAAATAACAAAATAAAACACATAGAGTGCATAAATAAGAAAGGAAAATTTACAGCACATGTACTTCTTATTGCATCATGGGGGGAGACAAGGCTCCATTAATATAACCCCTTTTAAATTGAATGGGAAGAAGAGATATGTAGGAACCAAGGATGAGAAATACTTACAAAAATTTCTGCAAGAACTGGCTCCACAAGATGAAACTCGGCCCACACTTTTTTTTCCCTTGACTCACTCTCTCACTCACGGTTTCCCCAAGTGCTTGCAGCACTTAGCCTATGATCTACCCACTTTCCCCCTCTCTCCACTCTTTCCTTAGCAGCCCACGACTTGCCCAAGATGCAACCCTTCCTTGCTAAACACCCAAGATGCTTGTTGCAGCCCTTCCTTGAACTCCTCTCCCATATGGAAATCACACCCCCCCTTGGCCCTATTTATAGGCCAAGGGGGCCCACTTCTAGGGCCTTCCTTAGGGCAGGCTTTTCATGGCCCAAATCCAACCCCAAGGTCTGGTTATGTGGTCCCCCTTTTGGCAATATGGACCAGTCCCATGTGGGCTTGTTCTTAGCTCTATTAGGCATGCCTAGCCCTAGCCGAGTGAATCCAAATGTGCTCGGCTAGGCTTGAAGGAGGGTCTTGATCAATCTTCTGCTTGCCTTGACTTTGTTTTGTTTTTATCTTGATACATGGGCTGAATAGGATCTTGATAAGTATTTGAAATCAGCCCCAAAACGTCTACCTTCTTCAAATTCGAAATGGACTAGTTCATCCTTATCTTATCCAAACGGCTCCTTGATTTTCGTAACCAATTCGGTATGCTTTGCTGATGGCCCATGTAACTTGATTTGTTTGAAGAAGATATGCCTTTAACCTAGTTAATCCCTTTGCTTTTGAATTTGAGCTTGATCCCTGTAGACGTGATTTTATTTCAAATCGTTTGGGATTCGAAATCAAACCCTTGAACTACATCGGGTTGCGCGAGCATGCCAGTTAGTTTATCAAAACTAACAAATTCTGATTTTCTGACTTCTAAGAACGATTGTGGACAAGTGAGATCTTTTCGACTTAGGCCTTCTTGAACCGGCGCTCAAGGGTCAGCCTAGACGCTTGAAATTTGTTTGAATCCGTTAATTCGAGAAAGGAAAAACCAGATTTTCCAAAGTTTCAGATTTGTGTTTAAGTTCTTGATTTCTGAAAAATTTTAGATTCTTAGATTTGCAGAACTTGTTCAGTTTTAGAGGCCTGTTCTCTGAATTTTTAAAAAATATTTCTGATTCTCCAAAAATTCTAAAACTTTTACAGAATAGAGACACGTATGTGTAGAATCAGAATATATTTTTATTTTATAATTTAGTTCTTTATTTTCTGAGAATTAAATACAGAATCAGAAACTATTATAAAATTCAGAACAACCCTGTTTCTGTGGATCAGAAGCTCAGAAAAACAGCAATATCTCAGTGCTCAGTCATCAAATTTTGATGAAATTTGTTGTGTTAGAAAGATACGGATGTTAGGTTTTCAAAGAATCAAATTTCATCCAATTTCATTCAGTTGTTGCAGAGATATGGGAAAAAGAACAGAGGTCTGTTACTGAACGTTCTGTTTATGTAAAACGCAATCTGGATTTTGTATAAACTTCACGGATCTAATTGGCTAGGCAACCGTTCATAACAATTCCTCAAAATTTTATCTAAGAACGTCCGATATGTCTAGATTATTCATGCAAAATTTCGAAGCAATTGGATTATCCGTTTGTCTATAAAAATTCCGTGATCAGACACGTGTGCACAGACAGTTTCAGAAACCAGTTTTACAGAAAATTTCAGAAGGTTCCTAACGTGATTCTAGAACGAAGTTCAACCTGTATCAGTCCTAATAAATCATGAAAATCATCTAAACATGGATTTTAATTTCGTTTATGAAAGAATCATGCATGTTTGTATCGATATAAATGAAGAACATGGGCTCAAAGCCTTGATTACAAATTTCCAGAATCTGTGTTTTTTCAGATTCTCAGGAATTAAAACCAATTTGTGCAAGAATTCCAACCTGTGTTAGTGAGAGGGGACGTAGGAGCACTTCGCCGGACGATCGTCGGACGTCGGAACCAGGCCGGACTTCCTTCTTCTTCTTCTTCTCTTCCTTTCTCTCTCTCTCTCTATTTCTCTGAATTTTCGGACTGAATGTTCCTATTTTCTTGGTTTTCCTGGATTGATGCTTTGTGGTGACTGGAGGATTGATTTTCGGACTGATTCTTGGCTTCCGCCCGGTCCTTTCGCAGCCTCATTGAGGCTCCTTTTATAGGCCAAAGGGTGCCCTTTTGGTATGGAATTGGACAAGGCAAGTTGCCTTGCTGAACAAACTCGTTTTTGGCAGGGGATGGCTGCAAAAATTGGATTTTGGAAAGTATCGCTGGTTCCGGCAACTGGTTGCTGGGTTTGGCAGTAAGGGAAGATCAGCTGGTCCGATGGAGCTGGTTGTTTCACGTTGCTATAGATGGACCTGCCTTCACCGAGTCGATCACCACCGTTATTTGCTGAAATCAATCATCGTGCTATTTGGTAAGTGGATGCTGTACACATCCTTCTTACTGTTATGGTGTTCCTTGCAGAAATCGATGGGAGCTGAACTTGGTAAGTGGTTGTTGTACATGCCTTCCAAATTGATAATCGTTTGCTGTGGAGAAGTTGCTAAAATGGGTTTGCTCCAACTGGTGTGGCGTATGGCAAGTGGAGTGTTTTCCTTGCCTTGATCGTCTTTGCCTTCATTTGCAGGAAAAACAGCTTGTTGTGTTTGGCCAACATGATAAGCAGCCACGGATTTGATTGATTCTCTTTAGATGGTTCCATTACGTTGATGGTAACGACAACTGAATCATGAAAGACTAAAAGCCATTCTTCTTCGTCTTCAAGCATAGGAGCAGGTAATTTCATGACACTTTGTGCAACGATCAAGTCCACTGCTTTTATTTGATACATATCCAATAAGCGTTCTAGCTGCATCTTGGTCTTTTGAAGATTGAAAGCAATTCTTGCAGGCGCAACTCTTGTAGGCACTCCCTGTGCAGCACAGCCTGTGTTTAAAGCATAACCTTTTAACAGGTAGCTGTCTTTTGTGTTTTTTCCAAGCGCTTTCAGAATGTTTGTGGCCTTGATGGGGTATTTAACCTCCTGATGCAGATGGATTCCTGTCACCACGTTGCCAATCATGGTTGTAGCCGCCAGGTCAAGGTCATCACCACCATCTACATTCTCTGCCAGAACCATGTTGTATCAAGTTTTGTCAATGTCAACAACATCTGTGCAGCTGGGGGAACAAGATACCGATACCCGTCAAATGAAGTTGTTGCAAGAATGAGCCCCTTCTGCTGTTCTCCATGTTTACTGAGATCAAGTAAAAGAACTTGGCTCATAATCCTCCCATGAGTACGAAATTGGAATGGGCAGACTTTAGTGCCATCCCTTCCATCAGGAACATAGATATTTCCTGATACTGTTGGAACCACAATGTCCTTAAGTCTATCCCCATTCACATCTCCTATGTAGGTCGATGTGGAATGAGGCTTTTCAAATGAACTTCCCATGGGTCATCACCTTTTTCTGACTAAGCAGCAACATTTCCATGTGTATCTGTTGTTACAAGTTCTACTTTACCACCCTCATTGACATCAGTTGCTACTACTGCTCCTTAAATCTCAGCCATCTTTAGAGGAAACCAGTCATAGCATATCTGGGCCCAGATGTAGGATCTATCATGAAACACACGGCTTTGCGCCAAGCTTTGTTGTTGTTTATGTGATCACAATCAACATTATTCTTTAGTAACTTCACAACATCAGCCCGTGTTGTGATTTAACAAATCAGAACACTTTCCCATTAATGTCAAATGTCCCAATCATAATCAACAGTATCTCTAAACCAGATTAATTTGTCCTTGTTCTGTTTCAGAAAGTTCAGCATTTTCTGTAATATTGGCATTTTGTGACATTCCCCATTCTTTGTCAGGTGAATCTGTGATTCAGCAACAACATCAGCAACTTTCAGAATATCCTGCATCTTCCATGTTCTCTACCATGAGCATTATGAATTTCCACCTGCATACTTGCTGTGAAAGTGGTTAAGCAAATACATGTTACATGCCTTTCTACTATGAACGTGTTCTATTAAGCCCATGTTACGTTTTTGAAAATCAACTATCATGCTCATTCAATCCTTTCCACGAGTGTTGGGATATTAAAATTGCTCTTATCATAACATATCAATAGCATGACGATGCAAATTGATGTATATCAATACTAATTACCTCGATACCCAAACATAACGTAGACACGTTACGAAAGGCGTTTGATACCAAACCTTCGTTTTCGGAAGCGTTCGTTCTTGCTTCCATCTTTCCTTTCCTTTGATAACATCAACTTTCCCCTCGGGCAACTGATTTCTTTCCGAATATGAACTTTTCTTTGTGGGAAGCTCACTTTCCCTTTTTGATGCCCATTCTCCTTTTTGGGCACCCACCTGCCTTTACAGGTGTCAAATTGTCTTATAAATGCCTGTATCTTTTCAAAAGGCAAGCTTTCAACATATTTTTTTGTCATAAATCTTTTAAGAAAACAAAATCCAGCTTTTCCATGTCTGGGGCAAAATCATCATTTTTTTCAATTTTGTCAAAATTCAAAATTTTCAGGAAGGAAAGTATTCTCTCATCATTTTAAAGCTTTCGTAAAATTTTGGTATCGAAATAACTCGTTTTGTGCCTTTTTCCTTCGAAAACCCAAAATTACCAAAAATGGACACTTTTCTAAAAAGGTAAGAATTAAAAGAAAATTTTGGGTGTCTACAGATGCCCCTCTTTGGCATCATCCAAATTTATTTGGATGATGGCAAAGAAGACAACACCCATTTGCTTTTCTTCCTTAGAGACATCTTGAGAAAATATGATCCCCTTTGTTCCCTGACATCTCTTTTCCTGAAATGACTACTATAAGGAGATTTCCATTTGAGGGACTGAGACAAAACTGACTTTTATGCATCTATGGACGACCAGTACATGTATGCACATGTCAAATGTTATGGGATCTATGGACTACCAGTTTATGTATGCATGTTTCAAATGTTATGAGATTTCATGCCTGTAAACGGTAGCAGCCTCAAATGGGATAACTCCTTAAGATTGCCTTTTTGATGCTTGGAGTTTTGGAAATCATCTTTTCAAAAAGGAAACTCCTATCAACTTCTAGAAAATGATACTTCCAATTTCTCACCTTTTCCTTCATTTAGATGTTGATGTTTACTACTCAGTAGAGGTTTTATGGAAAGTTTTGGATAGCATTTCAAAGCTCCCCTCCTTACTTTACAAAGACCTAATCTTGGGAACAGCATGAGATCCAAATTGAGCAGGTCCTATTCTTACTCTAGGACTTTCCTAACGAGCCTTTTCTCCATAAGGATGAGCTGTGGGGATTTTTGAGGAAGCATTACCCCCGGTCCCTTTTGAAGCGTCCCGGGGTTCCAAATAGATGGGCTTTTAAAGGAAGTTGCTCTTTTGAGCTTTTTCTTTCCTTTTCTTTTTTTTTTTTCTAGGAAGGCCTCTATATTGGAGGTTTTTGTTTCCTTCTCTTTTTTTTTTACTTTTGACTTTTTCCTCTCTTCAGGGATATTGAATGGGAAACAACTCATCCTTTTGGATTATTGACTCGAATAGGAACATCCTATTCCCTAATAGCACCTGTCATTTGAAAATATCCTGCTCTTTCAAAACTAGGTTTCGTATGGCAAGTCAAAGATCTTTGGAACATCACCAGGGAATGTTTTTGAAACTCTACCTTTTATATCACACCAGCCTCCTAACTTGGGATTGGGTAATCCATCTTCTGTATACTTTCCTAGAAATTTAGAGGAGATTCTCCAATCCTCCCTTTTTGTTTTTGAAAACATTTTTTTTTTTTCAAATGGAAATAAGGGGGAGATGTTATACCTTTTCAAATACTGGGCATTGATGGGATCTGCCAGATTCTTTCCTTTTGCATCAACCAACCAATAGGCATTATTAGAAGTTGCCCCTCTTATGACATAAGGGCCATCCCATTTGGGTCGCCATTTTCCTAGTGGATGTGGGCCTCTATGGTGGATGATTTTCAGAACTAGGTCTCCTACCTTGAAATCGCGAGCTTTCATGTGTTTTTCATAGTGCCTAGCTATCCTTTGCCTATATGCATATGCATGATTCATGGCAAGAAGTCTTTTTTCATCAATAAGGTCAAGCTCGGCCAACCTGGCTTCTTGTAGAGTTTCTATAGGTAGGTACAATGCTAAAACAGTATGGTATGAATGCAGTTTAGCATGGATGGGTAATATGGCACCTGTACCATAAACTAATTCAAATGGTGTAGTGTTTGTGGGTGTGCGAATGGATGTCCTATAAGCCCATAGAGCCTCATCTAATTTCTCATGCCATGCCCTACCCTCCTCTAAGGTCTTTTCTATTATGCTTATGAGGGTCTTATTGGTAGCTTCGGCTTGACTGTTACTTTGGGGATAATAGGGTGATGAAAAATGCTGGGTAATCCCATAGGTTCTACATAATTTCTCGACTTTTTCATTCTTAAAGGGAATGCCATTATCTGAAACCAAATTCCTTGAGATTCCAAATCTAGTAAGTATATTTTTCTTAATGAATGCCACTACCTGTTGCCCTTGGACGTTAGCCAAGGAAGTAGCTTCAACCCATTTAGAAAAATATTCTGTTGCTCCTAAAATGAATCTATGCCCGTTTGAGGCAACGGGTGAGATGCGTCCTATGATGTCAAATGCCCACATAGTGAAGGGCCATGGACTCACGACTGAATGCAATGCTGATGATGGAATATGGATGGCGTTCCCATGTACCTGACATTGGTGACACTTCCTAACATGTTGGTGACAATCCTGCTTTAGTGTGGACCAGAAATACCCTGCTCTAAGTATTTTCATTGCCATCATATTAGCATTGACATGACCTCCACATTCCCCATCATGGAATTCATGCATGATTACCTTAGCCTCTTCATCATCTATATACCTCAACAAAATCCCAGTGAAACTTTTCTTATAAAGGACACCTCCCAAGATAATATATCGGGTTGAAACTTTCCTTATAAAAATCTTATCTTTAGGGGAAGCAAAGTCAGGAAAACTTCAATTTTCTAAAAAGTTTCTAATATCATAAAACCAGGGTTTTTCATTGCTATTTTGGTCATTTTGGCAGGTTTCAAAACTGTGTGTGGATGGATTAGGCAGGTGGACAATTTCTAAAAACCTAGCTCCCGTAAAGGGGTCTATTTTTATGGAAGATCCTAGTAATGACAGGGCGTCTGCCACACTATTATCCTCCTTGCCTATGTGAGTGAGTGTGCATTCTTGGAAAGAGCTAACCAATTGGATAGCTAATTCAAAGTAGGGGGTCAACTTCTCATTCTTAACCTGCCAAATTTTTGAAACTTGATTTATAACAAGCATGGAATCTCCAAAAATTTCCACTCGTGATGCCCCTAGATTTTTCAAGACTTTTAGGCCTTGTATGAGTGCTTCATATTCAGCCACATTATTGGTACATGAAAAATCTAATCGGAAAGCCATTGGGATTTCTGCCTTTTCAGGGGATATGAGCAAGATTCCCACACCTGCTCCATGTTGATTTCTTGACCCATCAAAATACATTTTCCATACTTGGTTATTATTGGAATAATTTGATAAAATATGTTTTTGAAAGTCGTGGGAAAAAATGCCTTCATCGGGCATTTTATCATGTATGGAATACGTATCTTTCAAAGGTAAGTCAGCAACATGGTCGGCCAAGGCCTACCCCTTGATAGAACTTTGGTGATGGAATTTTAAATCATATTCCATTAAAAGAAGCTGCCATTTACCGAGCCTACCTGTTAAAATAGGTTTTTCGAAAAGATGTTTGATAGGGTCTAGTTTAGATACTATCCAGATCTCATGATCTAGGAAATAGTGCCTAAACTTTTGGCAAGCCCATACCAAAGATAAACACGTCTTCTCCATGGCTGGATATTTTCTTTCATATGCCAACAGAGTTTTTGAAATATAGTAAATAGCATATTCTTTAAGACTATCATTTTCATTTTGAGCCAGCAAAGCTCCCAATGCATTCTCATGAATGGAAATGTAAAGTAACAAGGGTTTTCCTGGTTTTGGAGGTTTCAAAACGGGAGGGTTTGTCAAATATGATTTGTCTTTTAAAAGCATTTTGACAATGGGTCCAATCAAACTTAACCCCTTTCCTTAGGAGTTTGTTGAAAGGCTCACATCTCGTGGCTAAGTTGGAGATAAATCTTCGAATTGCTTGAAGTCGTCCTTGGAGACTTCGAATTTGGGTCAGATTAGAAGGTGGAGGCATGTCTATGATGGCTCGACATTTAGAAGGGTCAACCTCTATACCTCTTTGGCTGACCATAAACCCTAGAAGTTTCCCTGATTCCACTCCAAAAACACATTTTTGAGGGTTCAATTTCACTTTATAAATCCTAAGTCTTTCAAACTAAAAGGCATAACAATATAGCAATACGTACCCCAAGGAGTAGTGAAAGCCGTTTTGGCTTGGTCTTTTGGTTCTAGTTTAATTTGATTGTAACCTGAATAGCCATCCATAAAAGAAAACATTTTATGATTTGCAGTGCTATCTACTATCAAATCTATATTTGGAAGCGGAAAGTTATCTTTTGGAGTGACTTTATTCAAATTTCGAAAATCTATGCAAATACGAATTTTTCCATTACTTTTTCTAACTATAACAATATTTGAAAGCCAATCAGAATATGCAATGGGTTTTATAAATCCAGCTTTTAAAAGATCTTCTAACCCTTCTTTTACTTGGGAGTGGATATCAGGATGAATTTTCCTAAGTTTTTGTTTTATGGGTTTGACTTGGGGGTCTAATGGCAACTGATGCTCTACCACACGAGGATCTAAACCAAGCATATCCTCATAAGTCCATGCAAACACGTCTATATAGTCTTTTAAGAATGCAATGAAGGATGCTCTCTCATGCTCATGCAAACAAAGACCTATCTTGACTTTCTTTGGATTTGACTCACTCCCTAAGTTGACTTCTACAAAATCTCCCCCTACGGCACTAGAAGGTTTATCCAAGTCTAGGACTTTATGGAATTCAGGCAGGCTAGAGGCAAGATCATCCTCATGAATGAGGGGATCCTCCTTTTCGCCTTGATTATTTTCAAGCATCTTTGTCTCTAGAAAAATATCAAAAGAAGACATTTTTGAATCTAAACCTTTCTGTTTTTGGGAATTAAACATTTCTTTTGAGTTTTCATAATTTTCTATTTTTTTAGATTTTTGAAAACAAACAGAAGGAGAAACCAACATTTTTTTGGATTTTTGATAATTTTCACCCTAAATAACAAGAGGGGAAACAACTAAATCTTTGGAAATCAAACATTTTTTTGGGTTTTTGGGTTTTTCTAGATTTTTTTGGTTTTTGGAAATATATACTTTTTTTGTATTTTTCTCAAAAGAGGGATCTTCCATCAAACCTGCAAAGAAAACGCTATGAATTAGACTCCAAATAAGATGTCTAAACCATAGGTCTCGGTTTTAGCGGGTTCTAAGGCACCCTTAACCCAATTGGTTTCGGGTGGTGGCTCGGGTGGTATGGATAGGTTATATCCTAAACCATGGTGTCCTATATTTGGCATAGGTATAATAGGCTCTAGTTTTCCTTGGCCTTGAACCCCCAATCCTTGGTAAGGAGTATATCCCATATTTAGCAACATCTTCCAAGGTTTTTTGAATTTTGAAAATTTTTGATATAGAAGATGATTTTGGAAAGATGAATCATCTATGGTAGGTTTACTTATCCTAATGGTTCTTTGGGCAGATGGAGGGATTTGGAAGGTTTTGACTTGCCTAGACTACTCTCATTTTGGAAGGTTTATTTTGGCAGTTTTCCGATTGGTCTTTACTTCCTAATTTGGCTCCCCTGATATACAAGGAAAGGTTTGTATTCCATTTAATTGGGGATGGTCTTCTCCAAAAACAACCACTACCCGATTTTTTCATGGGATTTTGAGACATCTATGGAAGGTGGATGGGACGGCTCTAAGAGAGTGTATCCATGGTCTTCCCAATAATAGATTGTAATGGGGATTTATATCCAAGACATGGAATAATCCCTCGTGAGGTATTTGTCCGACTTTCATGGGTAACTTTATGGAGCCTAAGGGGTTGGATGGGTTCCCATCATATCCTGTAATGGTTATGGGACTCGGTTCAAGCATAGAGGTAGAGATTCCTATTTGGAAAGCCACATGGAAGGGGAGGATATTAAGACCTCCTCCATCGACTAGGCATTTACTAATAGGGTAGCCGTTTAACACAACTTCTATATGGAGTGCTTGGTTATGGATCACATCATACTTTCCCAAATCATTCTCTGTGAATACAATGGAAGTTTTTGCAAAGATGGGAGAAACCAAGGTAGATAGGGATTCAGGGGATATGGTAGTGTCGACTCTAGTCTTCTCTAAAATCTCCTCTAGGACTCGTCTATGCTTGGGAGAAATTTTTATCAATTCTAAGATAGACATGTTTATGGGGAGTTTAGAAAGATGCATTTTTAGGTCATAGGGGTTTATTACCACACCCTTTTTATCGACACCTTGGGATGAGTTTGGTATGCATGCTTGTGGGGGGCCTGGTAGAACGACCACTCCCTTGCTTGTTTGTTTTGCTAAGTGTAGGGGTTGATAGATCCTTCCCGATCTAGTCACTTCCTCTACACTATCCCTAGGGCTCATTCCTATTTTAGCTCTAACTTGGTGTCTCGGGACACTATCCCTAGGGTTCAGGGGATATGAGCAAGATTCCCACACCTGCTCCATGTTGATTTCTTGACCCATCAAAATACATTTTCCATACTTGGTTATTATTGGAATAATTTGATAAAATATGTTTTTGAAAGTCGTGGGAAAAAATGCCTTCATCGGGCATTTTATCATGTATGGAATACGTATCTTTCAAAGGTAAGTCAGCAACATGGTCGGCCAAGGCCTACCCCTTGATAGAACTTTGGTGATGGAATTTTAAATCATATTCCATTAAAAGAAGCTGCCATTTACCGAGCCTACCTGTTAAAATAGGTTTTTCGAAAAGATGTTTGATAGGGTCTAGTTTAGATACTATCCAGATCTCATGATCTAGGAAATAGTGCCTAAACTTTTGGCAAGCCCATACCAAAGCTAAACACGTCTTCTCCATGGCTGGATATTTTCTTTCATATGCCAACAGAGTTTTTGAAATATAGTAAATAGCATATTCTTTAAGACTATCATTTTCATATTGAGCCAGCAAAGCTCCCAATGCATTCTCATGAATGGAAATGTAAAGTAACAAGGGTTTTCCTGGTTTTGGAGGTTTCAAAACGGGAGGTTTTGCCTAAGTCTTTTCTTTTATCCCTTTTTAGTCAAATATGATTTGTCTTTTAAAAGCATTTTGACAATGGGTCCAATCAAACTTAACCCCTTTCCTTAGGAGTTTGTTGAAAGGCTCACATCTCGTGGCTAAGTTGGAGATAAATCTTCGAATTGCTTGAAGTCGTCCTTGGAGACTTCGAATTTGGGTCAGATTAGAAGGTGGAGGCATATCTATGATGGCTCGACATTTAGAAGGGTCAACCTCTATACCTCTTTGGCTGACCATAAACCCTAGAAGTTTCCCTGATTCCACTCCAAAAACACATTTTTGAGGGTTCAATTTCACTTTATAAATCCTAAGTCTTTCAAACTAAAAGGCATAACAATATAGCAATACGTACCCCAAGGAGTAGTGAAAGCCTTTTTGGCTTGGTCTTTTGGTGCTAGTTTAATTTGATTGTAACCTGAATAGCCATCCATAAAAGAAAACATTTTATGATTTGCAGTGCTATCTACTATCAAATCTATATTTGGAAGCGGAAAGTTATCTTTTGGAGTGACTTTATTCAAATTTCGAAAATCTATGCAAATACGAATTTTTCCATTACTTTTTCTAACTATAACAATATTTGAAAGCCAATCAGAATATGCAATGGGTTTTATAAATCCAGCTTTTAAAAGATCTTCTAACCCTTCTTTTACTTGGGAGTGGATATCAGGATGAATTTTCCTAAGTTTTTGTTTTATGGGTTTGACTTGGGGGTCTAATGGCAACTGATGCTCTACCACACGAGGATCTAAACCAGGCATATCCTCATAAGTCCATGCAAACACGTCTATATAGTCTTTTAAGAATGCAATGAAGGATGCTCTCTCATGCTCATGCAAACAAAGACCTATCTTGACTTTCTTTGGATTTGACTCACTCCCTAAGTTGACTTCTACAAAATCTCCCCCTACGGCACTAGAAGGTTTATCCAAGTCTAGGACTTTATGGAATTCAGGCAGGCTAGAGGCAAGATCATCCTCATGAATGAGGGGATCCTCCTTTTCGCCTTGATTATTTTCAAGCATCTTTGTCTCTAGAAAAATATCAAAAGAAGACATTTTTGAATCTAAACCTTTCTGTTTTTGGGAATTAAACATTTCTTTTGAGTTTTCATAATTTTCTATTTTTTTAGATTTTTGAAAACAAACAGAAGGAGAAACCAACATTTTTTTGGATTTTTGATAATTTTCACCCTAAATAACAAGAGGGGAAACAACTAAATCTTTGGAAATCAAACATTTTTTTGGGTTTTTGGGTTTTTCTAGATTTTTTTGGTTTTTGGAAATATATACTTTTTTTGTATTTTTCTCAAAAGAGGGATCTTCCATCAAACCTGCAAAGAAAACGCTATGAATTAGACTCCAAATAAGATGTCTAAACCATAGGTCTCGGTTTTAGCGGGTTCTCAAGGCACCCTTAACCCAATTGGTTTCGGGTGGTGGCTCGGGTGGTATGGATAGGTTATATCCTAAACCATGGTGTCCTATATTTGGCATAGGTATAATAGGCTCTAGTTTTCCTTGGCCTTGAACCCCCAATCCTTGGTAAGGAGTATATCCCATATTTAGCAACATCTTCCAAGGTTTTTTGAATTTTGAAAATTTTTGATATAGAAGATGATTTTGGAAAGATGAATCATCTATGGTAGGTTTACTTATCCTAATGGTTCTTTGGGCAGATGGAGGGATTTGGAAGGTTTTGACTTGCCTAGACTACTCTCATTTTGGAAGGTTTATTTTGGCAGTTTTCCGATTGGTCTTTACTTCCTAATTTGGCTCCCCTGATATACAAGGAAAGGTTTGTATTCCATTTAATTGGGGATGGTCTTCTCCAAAAACAACCACTACCCGATTTTTTCATGGGATTTTGAGACATCTATGGAAGGTGGATGGGACGGCTCTAAGAGAGTGTATCCATGGTCTTCCCAATAATAGATTGTAATGGGGATTTATATCCAAGACATGGAATAATCCCTCGTGAGGTATTTGTCCGACTTTCATGGGTAACTTTATGGAGCCTAAGGGGTTGGATGGGTTCCCATCATATCCTGTAATGGTTATGGGACTCGGTTCAAGCATAGAGGTAGAGATTCCTATTTGGAAAGCCACATGGAAGGGGAGGATATTAAGACCTCCTCCATCGACTAGGCATTTACTAATAGGGTAGCCGTTTAACACAACTTCTATATGGAGTGCTTGGTTATGGATCACATCATACTTTCCCAAATCATTCTCTGTGAATACAATGGAAGTTTTTGCAAAGATGGGAGAAACCAAGGTAGATAGGGATTCAGGGGATATGGTAGTGTCGACTCTAGTCTTCTCTAAAATCTCCTCTAGGACTCGTCTATGCTTGGGAGAAATTTTTATCAATTCTAAGATAGACATGTTTATGGGGAGTTTAGAAAGATGCATTTTTAGGTCATAGGGGTTTATTACCACACCCTTTTTATCGACACCTTGGGATGAGTTTGGTATGCATGCTTGTGGGGGGCCTGGTAGAACGACCACTCCCTTGCTTGTTTGTTTTGCTAAGTGTAGGGGTTGATAGATCCTTCCCGATCTAGTCACTTCCTCTACACTATCCCTAGGGCTCATTCCTATTTTAGCTCTAACTTGGTGTCTCGGGACACCTCGAATCACTACCAAGGCTTTAGCCGGGGGCGGGTTTCTAAGCGCTCCCCAGATCACTATTGCTTGGGCATTTTTTATTTCGGGAAAGTGTGGTGTGTGAGGTGTGGGATGCACGATATGCACTGCATGATTGGAGTGTGATAGGGAGCATACCTCTTTTTCCTTCTCACTCGTACTGGCATGGTTAGGGAAGGGTTCTTTAAAAATGGCCTGGGGTGACTCCGGCTCTTTAGACACGTGCAGCTTACCTTGCTCGATCAAATCCTCTATCCTATTCTTCAAGGCGTAGCAGTGTTGGGTATCATGGCCCTTGAGCCTATGATATTTACAAAACTTGTTTAAAAACTTTCCTTGGGGTGGTGCCCCTTCGGGAATCTCTGGGAGTGTTGTGAGACCTTGTGCCAATAGGATGTCTAGGACCTCCGTGAGTGGTTGTCCTAGGTTAGTGTACTCCCTTCTTTCAAATCTCTTTTTATTTTTTTGGTTTTTTTCGAAATCTTTTTGCCTTGAAGGTTTTAAGGGTCCTGCTGAACCTTGCTCTACTCGAACATTAGCCACTTTTGGTACTTTTATCCCCCCCTCTGGTGCATGTGGCCCATATGCCCCAGGTTTTTCAAACTTTTTTGGAAAACTTTTTCCTTTCCATAAATCTTCGTAAGTTCCCTTTTTCAAATTAGTCTCGAAGAGGAAAGCTTTCTTGATCAATTTTTGGAAAGTAGAAATCTTATGTAAGGAAAGGAGGATTTTCAAATCAGTTTTGAAATTGTCTAGGATGAGCATCACTGCACACCCTTCGGAGATAGGTTCTTTGACTTGCCCCAGGATTGATCTTCATCTAACGATGAACGCGTGGATGTCTTCGTTAGGGCCTTGTTTGGTGTCCCTCAATGTATTTAAAGTGGGAGTAACTTCAACATTGTGCGAAAATCTTTGCATAAAACAGTTGGCTAATTCTTCAAAATCGGCAAACTAGCTTAAGTCATAAGAGGCCAACCATTTTGTAGCACTTCCTTTTAGAGAATGAGGGAACCAATAGACCCACTTAGAGGAGTCTTTTTTCTTTTTATAGGCACTTCGGGAGAAAAGTTGGAGATGAGACCTAGGGTCTCTATTTCCATCATAACGGTGGAAGCTGGGTATCTCATCATCACTATCGGTTTGGTAGTCGAAAGGTAGGAAATCTGATAAGGCATAGGACTTTTTTTCATGTTTTTGGTTTTTCAAAAGTTGATGTAGAGCCTTTCGATCTTTCATGGTGAAGGATTTGGGCTCAAGTTCTTCTTCAATTTTGGAAACGATCCTAGGCTTCCTAGAGTGGCTTGATTTCCTATTCGTTTTGGTTTTCCTATCATGGGAAGAGCAGGATTCGACTACTTCAGCTTTTTGGCTTAAAGCGTCGATTTCTTCTCTTAGTACCTTTATTCCCTCCCTTAGGGCAGCGAACCTGTCTCCTTTTGAAAAGCTTTTTGAAATTTTGTTCGAGCAGCGGCTGGTAGAGCGGGAGACCCGGCTGGATAACTCGCAAGATCCTTCTGAGCTCGACATGATCAACCTGTGAATGGAATCTTATCACAAATCTGAAAATTTAGTTAGTATCACGGATTCAAACAAGTTTCTAAGACTCAAGTCCCACCGGGCGTGCCAATTCTATAGACGTGATTTTATTTCAAATCGTTTGGGATTCGAAATCAAACCCTTGAACTACGTCGGGTTGCGCGACCGTGCCAGTTAGTTTATCAAAACTAACAAATTCTGATTTTCTAACTTCTAAGAACGATTGTGGACAAGTGAGATCTTTTCGACTTAGGCCTTCTTGAACCGGCGCTCAAGGGTCAGCCAAGACACTTGAAATTTGTTTGAATCCGTTAATTCGAGAAAGGAAAAACCAGATTTTCCAAAGTTTCAGATTTGTGTTTAAGTTCTTGATTTCTGAAAAATTTCAAATTCTTAGATTTGCAGAACCTGTTCAGTTTCAGAGGCCTGTTCTCTGAATTTTTAAAAAACATTTCTGATTCTCCAAAAATTCTAAAACTTTTACAGAATAGAGACACGTATGTGTAGAATCATAATATATTTTTATTTTATAATTTAGTTCTTTATTTTCTGAGAATTAAATACAGAATCAGAAACTATTATAAAATTCCGAACAGCCTTGTTTCTGTGGATCAGAAGCTCAGAAAAACAGTAATATCTCAGTGCTCAGTCATCCAATTTCGATGAAATTTGTTGTGTTAGAAAGATACGGATGTTAGGTTTTCAAAGAATCAAATTTCATCCAATTTCATTCAGTTGTTGCAGAGATATGGGCAAAAGAACAGAGGTCTGTTACTGAACGTTCTGTTTATGTAAAACGCAATCTGGATTTTGTATAAACTTCACGGATCTAATTGGCTAGGCAACCGTTCATAACAATTCCTCAAAATTTTATCTAAGAATGTCCGATATGTCTAGATTATTCATGCAAAATTTCGAAGCAATTGGCTTATCCGTTTGTCTATAAAAATTCTGTGATCAGACAAGTGTGCACAGACAGTTTCAGAAACCAGTTTTACAGAAAATTTCAGAAGGTTCCTAACGTGATTCTAGAACGAAGTTCAACTTGTATCAGTCCTAATAAATCATGAAAATCATCTAAACATGGATTTTAATTTCGTTTATGAAGGAATCATGCATGTTTGTATCGATATAAATGAAGAACATGGGCTCAAAGCCTTGATTACAAATTTCCAGAATCTGTGCTTTTTCAGATTCTCAGGAATTAAAACCAATTTGTGCAAGAATTCCAACCTGTGTGAGTGAGAGGGGACGTAGGAGCACTTCGCCGGACGATCGTCGGACGTCGGAACCAGGCCGGACTTCCTTCTTCTCCTTCTTCTCTTCCTTTCTCTCTCTCTCTCTCTCTCTCTCTCTCTCTCTCTCTCTATTTCTCTGAATTTTCGGACTGAATGTTCCTGTTTTCTTGGTTTTCCCGGATTGATGTTTTGTGGTGACTGGAGGATTGATTTTCGGATTGATTCTTGGCTTCCGCCCGGTCCTTTCGCAGCCTCATTGAGGCTCCTTTTATAGGCCAAAGGGTGCCCCTTTGGTATGGAATTGGACAAGGCAAGTTGCCTTGCTGAACAAACTCGTTTTTGGCAGGGGATGGCTGCAAAAATTGGATTTTGGAAAGTATCGCTGGTTCCGGCAACTGGTTGCTGGGTTTGGCAGTAAGGGAAGATCAGCTGGTTCGATGGAGCTGGTTGTTTCACGTTGCTATAGATGGACCTACCTTCACCGAGTCGATCACCACCGTTATTTGCTGAAATCAATCATCGTGCTATTTGGTAAGTGGATGTTGTACACGTCCTTCTTACTGTTATGGTGTTCCTTGCAGAAATCAATGGGAGCTGAACTTGGTAAGTGGTTGTTGTACATGCCTTCCAAATTGATAATCGTTTGCTGTGGAGAAGTTGCTAAAATGGGTTTGCTCCAACTGGTGCGGCGTATGGCAAGTGGAGTGTTTTCCTTGCCTTGATCGTCTTTGCCTTCATTTGCAGGAAAAACAGCTTGCTGTGTTTGGAATGAGCCCCTTCTACTGTTCTCCACGTTTACTGAGATCAAGTAAAAGAACTTGGCTCATAATCCTCCCATGAGTACGAAATTGGAATGGGCAGACTTTAGTGCCATCCCTTCCATCAGGAACATAGATATTTCCTGATACTGTTGGAACCACAATGTCCTTATGTCTATCCCCATTCACATCTCCTATGTAGGTCGATGTGGAATGAGGCTTTTCAAATGAACTTCCCATGGGTCATCACCTTTTTCTGACCAAGCAGCAACATTTCCATGTGTATCTGTTGTTACAAGTTCTACTTTACCACCCTCATTGACATCAGCTGCTACTACTGCTCCTTAAATTTCAGCCATCTTTAGAGGAAACCAGTCATAGCATATCTGGGCCCAGATGTAGGATCTATCATGAAACACACGACTTTGCGCCAAGCTTTGTTGTTGTTTATGTGATCACAATCAATATTATTCTTTAGTAACTTCACAACATCAGCCCATGTTGTGATTTAACAAATCAGAACACTTTCCCATTAATGTCAAATGTCCCAATCATAATCAACAGTATCTCTAAACCAGATTAATTTGTCCTTGTTCTCTTTCAGAAAGTTCAGCATTTTCCGTAATATTGGCATTTTGTGACATTCCCCATTCTTTGTCAGGTGAATCTGTGATTCAGCAACAACATCAGCAACTTTCAGAATATCCTGCATCTTCCATGTTCTCTACCATGAGCATTATGAATTTTCACCTGCATACTTGCTGTGAAAGTGGTTAAGCAAATATATGTTACATGCCTTTCTACTATGAACGTGTTCTATTAAGCCCATGTTACGTTTTTGAAAATCAACTATCATGCTCATTCAATCCTTTCCATGAGTGTTGGGATATTAAAATTGCTCTTATCATAACATATCAATAGCATGACGATGCAAATTGATGTATATCAATACTAATTACCTCGATACCCAAACATAACGTAGACACGTTACGAAAGGCGTTTGATACCAAACCTTCGTTTTCGGAAGCGTTCATTCTTGCTTCCATCCTTTGATAACATCAACTTTCCCCTCGGGCAACTGATTTCTTTCCGAATATGAACTTTTCTTTGTGGGAAGCTCACTTTCCCTTTTTGATGCCCATTCTCCTTTTTGGGCACCCACCTGCCTTTACAGGTGTCAAATTGTCTTATAAATGCCTGTATCTTTTCAAAAGGCAAGCTTTCAACATATTTTTTTGTCATAAATCTTTTAAAAAAACGAAATCCAGCTTTTCCATGCCGGGGGCAAAATCGTCATTTTTTACAATTTTGTCAAAATTCGAAATTTTCAGGAAGAAAAGTATTCTCTCATCATTTTAAAGCTTCTGTAAAATTTTGGTACCGAAATAACTCGTTTTGTGCCTTTTTCCTTCGAAAACCCAAAATTACCAAAAATGGACACTTTCCTAAAAAGGTAAGAATTAAAAGAAAATTTTGGGTGTCTACAATCCCGGATTGAATTGGGTCTCACCTGTTCGCCTGATTTTTTTTGAATCATATGGGCTTTTTTAACTTGAATTTAAAACCTTTACTTTGAAACATTTTTAAAAGATTGATATTTTGCTTTAAAACAAAAGGTTTTAAATCATTTGAATTTTCGAAATTTGGGAGTGTTAGGAAAAAGAATATATTTTTTTTATGGTGTTTACACTTGGTAAGTTGCTCTTCTTACCTTTGTATTGAACACCTGTAATTCTTGTCAAAATGTTTGAAACGAATTTTTTTCCATATTAAACTTATGTGCGTGTGTGTGTGAGAGAGAGAGAGTCATTTCCAAGACACCATTACCCATGCATTTTAGATATGGTGGGTGCCAAGGTTGTAACTTAGTGGTAACAAGGCCGTGGCCTGTAGATTGGGAATTTCTATGTCGTTTTCTTGAAAAGTGGTTTCTACTCCTACTCCAACTGGCCCTAAAAGAAGTGCACCGGCCACCAACTTGGTTGTAACAGATCCATTGACTCATTTTGGTTCAACTCGATTGGGATCAGCTTTTCGGTGGAACCTTGAAAGTTGTGTTAGAGAAGATCTACCTGAACCAAAAGCAGCTTGTAACTGAGAGATTTTGAAACCGCAAAAGCCATGGTAGAAAACGGTAAATTGATGTTAAGTGGTCAATTTGCTGATTCCACTTGGTGTGGGATTTCTTTCTCCCTATGCTCCCTTTTATGATTCAAATGAAATCGATCTGGCTCTGCTTTGAAGTTCAGTTGGATTGACATTATGTAAACACCGAAGATCAAAATTTTTCTTAAACTCCAAATTTCGAAAATTCAAATAATTTAAAAATTTTTTTAAAAGTTCAAATCTTTTAGAAATACTTCAAAATAAAGGTTTTAAATTCAAGTTAAAAAGCCCAAAACAATTTGAACCAATCAAACGAACAGGTGAGACTCAATTCAATCCAAGATCGAGCTCAAGTCCGAAAGCAAAGAGATGGACTAGGTCAAAGGCATATCTTCCTCGAACAAATCAAGTTATATGGGTCATCAACAAAGCATATCAAATTGGATATGAGAATCAAAGGGTCGTTTGGATAAGATAAAGATGAGCTAGTTCATTTCAAAGTGGAAGGATGTCTTGGAGTTGGTTTCGAAGGTTCATTAAAATCTTGTGCAAACCGTATATCAAGACCCAAGCAAGCAAGATACATTGGAGATGGATCAAGGCACCCATTCAAGCCTAGCCGGGTTCACTTGGCTAGGGCTACACGTGCCCAATGGAGTCAAGAACCAGCCCACATGGGGCTGGTCTATATTGCCAAAAGGGAGACCACATAACCAGACTTTGGGGTTGGATTTGGGCCATGAAAGGCCCGCCCCAAGGAAGGCCCTAGAAGAGGCCTCCCTTGACCTATAAATAGGGCCAAGGGGGGGCGTGAGATTCATAAGGAGAAGGGTTCAAGAAGGGCTGCAACAAGGGGTTTTGGGTGCTTAGCAAGGCAAAGGGGCTGCACATCGGAAAGCCGTGGGCTGTTAGAAAAGAGTGGAGAGAGGGGAAAAGAGGAAACTGCTGAAAAAATGGATGAAATTTTTGTGGGATGACGATTGCCAACGATCTTTTGAAAGATTGAAAGCATACTTAGTTAATTCCCCTGTTTTAAACCCTCCAAAGCAAGGGAAACCTCTTCTGCTTTACATTTCCGTGCATACGAATGCCTTGAGAGCTCTGTTAGCTCACTACGAGGATGACACTCACAAGGAGTATGCCATATTCTATCTTTCAAAAACTCTCCTGGCTTACGAAAGGAATTACCAAGCCATGGAGAAGACGTGCTTGGCCCTAGTTTGGGCCTGCCAGAAATTTCGACACTATTTCCTAGATCATGAGATCTGGATAGTGTCCAAGCTTGATCCAATCAAGCATTTGTTAAAAAAACCCATTCTCACTGGTAGATTGGGCAAATGGGAACTCCTTCTAATGGAGTATGACTTGAAATACCATCATCAGATCTCCATTAAGGGGCAAGCCCTAGCAGACTATGTGGCTGAGTTCCCCCTAGAGGATGTGTATCCCACACTCGATGAAATGCCTAATGAAGGCATATTACAAAACCAATTTCAAAACCACATCTTGGCAAATTCTTTTGAAAACCAAGTATGGAAGATGCACTTCGATGGGGTACGAAACCAACGAGGGGCTGGTGCTAGGGTCATCCTCGTATCCCCTGAAAAGGGAGAGATCCCCATAGCAATTCGCCTAGATTTCGAGTGTTCCAACAACATAGCCGAGTATGAAGCACTCATACAAGGCTTAAAAATTTTGAAAACTCTAGGGACATTATGCATTGAGGTCTTTGGAGATTCATTACTCATTATAAACCAAGTTTTAAAAATTTGGCAAGTTAGAAATGAAAAGCTTCTTCCATATCATGAGTTGGCCACTCGATTGGTCGAATCCTTCCAATCGTGCACACTCACACATGTAGGAAGAGAGGATAACAGCATTGCCGATGCCCTCTAATCCTTGGGTTCAGCCCTAAAGGTCGATCTCACTTTGGGAACCCGATCCTTGGAAATATGGCAAGCACCCACTCCATCCACACACGATTTGGAAATTTGCTAAAATAACCCTGATTCTGATGAAAAACCTTGGTTTTACGACATAAAGTGTTTTCTAGAAAATGGGGGATTTGCTGAAAATGCCACATCTAAAGATAAGGCATTCATCCGAAAGATTTCTACCCGATACACGATTTTGGGTGGGGTTCTATACAAAAAGAGTTTTACCGGCATCTTACTAAGGTGCGTCGACCTAGAGGAGGCTAGGACTGTTATGCACGAATTCCACGATGGAGAATGTGGAGGTCATGTCAATGCCAACATGATGGCGATGAAAATACTTAGAGCGGGTTATTTTTGGTCCACCCTGAGAAAAGATTGCCACGACGATGTTAGGAAGTGTCATCCATGTCAAGTGCATGGGCATGCCATTCATATCCCCTCATCATCATTGCATTCCGTAGTCAACTCCTGGCCATTCACCATGTAGGCATTTGATATTGTAGGACCAATTTTTCCAAAGGCATCGAATGGACACAGGTTCATTTTAGCAGCCACTGAGTATTTTTCCAAGTGCGTTGAAGCCACCTCCCTGACCAATGTCCAGGGGCAACATGTGGTGGCTTTCATTAGGAAAAACATCTTGGCTCGATTTGGAGTTCCAAGAGATCTTGTGTCCGATAATGGCACCCCGTTCAAAAACGCGAGGATGGTCAAGTTATGTAACACGTATGGCATAACTCACCACTTGTCATTTTATCAACATAATCAAAACCGAACTCATCCAAATCCTAACCACCAGACTTATCCAAATCACAGCCAGAGCCTATAAAAAGGCTCCCCCAGGTACTGCAGAGGGCATCAACCAACGAGCATCAAGAGGGAACTAAAAAAAAAAAGAGAGGAACATTCAATCTGAAAATTCAGAGAAATAGAGAGAGAGAGAGAGAAAGGAAGAGAAGAAAGAGAAGAAGGAAGTCCGGCCTGGTTCCGACGTCCTAAAACTTTTCAAAACCGATTGCTTCGATGGATTTTATTCCCACAAGCACCATTTCATACACAAGAGAAAACGAGTGTTGCACACCCATAGGCTTGGCAGATGAAGTCCAAGACCTACCAAAGCAATGGGAGCTTGAAGCCCTACAGGAGCTACAGCACCCTCAAGATGCCTGCAAAGAAGCCTGCTCTCACCATGAAAAGGTAGACAAGCAGGAAGAAGGTATACTTGAAACTCCTCTCTCTCCAAACTCTCTACTCGTTCTTCCTATTCATTGTGTAGGACCAGTGGATTACCAAGATTCAAATCACAATTATGCACCCACAACCCCACAAAATGTATTGAAGGATGTAGATTTGGAAGGTGCGGTGGATGTCCAGCACCAAAATGAATTCCAAAATGAGAAAAATGAAATTCCAAATTTGGTAACCCCTAGGGCATGTATCGATAGCCTAGGTACACCTCATCCTATTACCCACCTACTAGGAGAATCACACCCAGCCAAGGTCACCCATCTCCTAAAAGAGCTCAACTCACCCCATAAACCCGTAGACCTCCAAGGCATAACCAATGAAATTCAAGTTTATAGCCATGTTATAGATGATACAATATTTCAGGATCATCCCCTTTATATCAATTTTTCAAAACTTAAAAAGCCTTAGAGTATGTTACTAAACATGGGATATACACCTTACTAGGGCCTAGGAGCTAAAAACCAAGGTAAGCTAGAACCCATCCTACCTAGACCAAACCGAGTCGATATGGATTGGGCTATATCCCATCCATACCACCTGAACCACCACCCAGAACCAATTGGGTTAAGGGTGCCCTAGAACCCGCTAATCCCGAAACCTATGGTTTAGACATCTTATTTAGAGTCTAACTCATAGTGTTTTCTTTGCAGGTTTGATGGAAGATCCCTTTTTATTTAAAAAAAATCCAAAAAAATTATATATTCCCAAAAGCCAAAAAAAAAAAAAAAAAATTGGAAAAACCCAAAAACCCCAAAAAAAAATTGAAAAATTTGAAATTCCCAAAAAGAAAGTTTTATTTGTTTCTCCTTTTGCTATTTGCTTTGAAAAATCCAAAAAAATAGAAAATTATGAAAATTTCAAAAAAAAAAATGTTTGTTTTCCCTTCTACTAGTTGTTCTAAAAAATCCAAAAAAATAAAAAATTTTGAAAAAATCCAAAAATATTATTTTTCAAAAATTGGATTTAGAAATGCTTTATTCTCTTATCCATGATACTTCCCTAGAAAACAAGAACTTGAGAGTGATTAAAGCAAGGAGGAAAGTCCCCTCATCCATGAGGATGGTCAAGCCTCCAAGCTTTCTATATTCCATAAAATCATTGATTTGGAAAAGCTTCAAAGTGTGTAAATAAGAGTTTTCTAGAAATGCATTAGAGAGTTAACCTACCCAGAATACATCCAAGGATCATATCATGCATCACCAAGACTAAGGTTGTGCATATCTTTCATGCATCACATTCAAAACCATATCATATAGAGATTGGCCATGGTATGTGAGTTCTCATGCCATTCCCTCCAAACTAGGGGCATTGAGATGTTATTCCTTAAATACATTTCATAGAAATTGAGTGTATTCATCATATCATAAAGTATCATTACCATTGTATTACAGGAATACATCTTGCATGACATAATGCATCCATAAGAAGCCCGCACTCCATTTGAAGATGGCGGCCCACAAGGATGGTTCCTATGATGCAAAGGGGCATCACAAAAGGAATGCTGGTAAGTTGATGTTAAGGAAGGAAATTTAGTAGATTCTATAAATGCCCAATACTATGTATGGGGTCTACTTTAAATTTCATTTGAAAAGATTTTGAAAATAGATCTCTTTTGAATTTCTGAAAAGAAGGACCAAAGATGGATTATGTGACCCCAAATTAGGGAATTGATACTTTATGAAAAGTGGAGTTTCCAAAAATTATTTGGTAACATGTCAAAAATCTTTTACTTACCAAATGAGGCCTACTTCAAAATAGCAAGGTGCTTTCAAATGGTAGGTGCTATTAGGAAATAGGACAATCTTGGTTGGATTGATTATCTAAAGGGATGAGTTGTATTCCCCATTTCGCTTCTCTCAAAAAAGGAAAATTGGCAATATTCAAAAGAAAAAGAAAAGAAAAAGAGAATACAAAAATTCCTAGAAAAAGAAGTCTTCCCCGAATAGACCGAGGGAATACAAAAACTTCTTAAAAATGAGTCTTCTCTTTGAAAGAAAGAAAGAAAAAGAAAAGAGAATGCAAAAACTCCTCCGAGAAGAAGTCTTCCCCAAATAGATAGGGAATACAAAAACTTCTTCAAAAGAGGTCTTCTCTTGAAAAATAAAAAAAGAAAAAGAAGGAAAAGTCAAAGCTCAAAAAAGCAATTTTCCGTCTCTTGGCCTTAAACCCCGAGACGCTTCAGAAGGGACCGTGGGTAATTCTTTCCCAAATCCCCACAGTTCATCCCGATGGAGAAAAGTTCACCTTGAAAGTCCTAGAGTAAGAATAGGACCTATTTTATTTGAATTCATGTTGTTTGAGAATTAGAATTCGTTGGGTAAGAAAGGGAGCTTTGAAATGTTATTCAAAATCTTCCATAAAACCTCTACTTATTTATGGGTATTAAAACCCAAGTGAAGGGAAATATGAGAAATTGTAAGTCCTTTTTTATAGAAACCAAAAAGAGTTCTCTTTTCAAAAAAGGAATTTTGAAAATCCTAAACATCAAAAGAAACAGGGACCATTGCTTGGGGCAGCTGGCCATCATAGGCTTCTTCTCGAGTTCGTAAATCAAAGGTATGGGTCTGTAAACATCCATTTCATTCATTTCTCACACATGAATATATTCATAAAGTGGTCGTTCATGCATAATTGCTCTAGGACTAGAAGCTCTTACCAAATCCCATTTTGCTAAGAATCCAAGGAAATAGACGTTATGGAATAAAGAACGATTCCATACTCTCAAGGCAAATCTGGAAAGCAAAGCAAATGGGTGTTTTCTTCTTTGCCATTATCCAAATGAATTTGGAATAATGCCAAAGAGGGGCATCTGTAAACACCCAAAATTTTCTTATAAAATTTTTACCTTTTTAGGAAAGTGACCATTTTAGCAATTTTGGGGTTTTTGAAGGAAAAAGGCACTAAACGAGTTTGTTTTGGTACCAAAATTTTATGAAAGCTGTAAAATGATGAAAGAATTCTTTTCGTTCTGAAAATTTCGAATTTTGACAAAATTGGGAAAAATGACGATTTTGCCCCCAGCATGGAAAAGCTGGATTTCGTTTTCTTAAAAGATTTATGACAAAAAGTATGTTGAAAGCTTGCCTTTTGAAAAGATACAGATATCAAAAAGACAAGTTGACACCTGAAAAGGACGGTGGACGCCCAGAAAGGGAAAACGGGCATTAAAAAGGAAAAGTGAGCTTCCTAAAAAGAAAAGCTCACATTTGGAAAGAAATCAATTTCTAGAGGGTAAGGTCGGTATTATCAAAAGAAAGGAAAGGTGGAAGCAAGAACGAAAGCCTCCGAAAATGAAGGTTTGGTATCAAACGCCTTTCGTAACGTGTCTACGTTATGTTTAGGTATCGAGGACGGACAGAGTTGCTCTATGATCTTTTCATGTTCTACTCTATATGAACAAGATTTGATGATCAAAAGCTGTCACAGATATCCACATACTTGGTGCGGGTCCAGTGGAGTTCTTGGCCCACGCAAGGATGCTGTCCATGATGATGCCACATATGTAACAAGGGGTGTTTGGGCAATGATTGTTGTCTTCCTTACCTACTGTTTGCTACAAGCACCATCAACAATGATGTTGCTGTGGCTGGTGGCATGGAAAGCATGTCAAACACCCCTCACTATCTTCCGGATTCAAGGAAGGGAATCCGTTTTTCACATGGAACTCTTGTTGATGGTATGCTCAAGGATGGATTATGGGACGTTTATAATGACAATGCCATGGGAGTGTATGCAGAACTTTGTGCAGACCAACATTCAATAAGCAGAGAGTGCAAGAGAAGGAATCCTCAGCATATGGGATAATGCAGATATCATCAAGATCAGCAAAGAAGAAATGTGAAGAGCTGCAGTGTTCTCTTCCTGATGTTTCCAACGAAGAATCTATCTTAACAAAATAGAAAAAAATCATGAGAAGGAGATGGCTTCTGTTCTTCTTTCCGCACTTCATATTGAGTTGTTTTCCACAGAGGACATTGTTAATGGGTTTGTTCTGCTACTGGAATCTGCAGAAGACACTGCTCTTGATGTCTTAGATGCTTTTCCTTTCGAGCTTGACAAGATGAAAGACAACAAGGATTATGCCTATCAAATGGAGATCACGTTCCAGATAAGATGAAACCAATTCAGATAAGATTTTATCAACACAATCAAAACCGAACTCATCCAAATCCTAACCACCAGGCTTATCCAAATCACAGCCAGAGCCTATAAAAAGGCTCTCCCAGGTGCTGCAGAGGGCATCAACCAACGAGCATCAAGAGGGAACCAAAAAAAAAAAAGAGAGGAACATTCAGTCCGAAAATTCAAAGAAATAGAGAGAGAGAGAGAAAGGAAGAGAAGAAAGAGAAGAAGGAAGTTCGGCCTGGTTCTGACATCCGACGATCGTCCGGCTAAGTGCTCCTACGTCCCCTCTCACTCACACAGGTTGAAATTCTTGCACAAAGTTGTTTTAATTCATGAGAATCTGAAGAAATACAGATTCTAGAAATTTGTATATGAATCAAGGCCTCGAGCTCATATTCTTCATTTATATCGATACAAACACACATGATTCCTTCATGAACGAAATTAAAATCCATGTTTAGATGATTCCCATGCATCATTAGGACTGATACAGGTTAAATTTCGTTTTAGAATCACGTTAGGAACTTTCTGAAATTTTCTGCAAACTTGGTTTCTGAAACTGTCCGTGCAGACGCGTCTGATCACGGAATTTTTATAGACAAACGGATAAGCCAATTGCTTAAAAATTTTGCATGAATAATCTAGACATATCAGACATTATTAGATAAAATTTTGAGGAATTGTTATGAATTGTTGCCTAGCCAATTAGATCCGTGAAGTTTATACAAAATCCAGATTGCGTTTTACAGAAACAGAACGTTCAGTAACAGACCTCTGTTCTTTTGCCCATATCTCTGCAACCACTGAATGAAATTGGATGAAATTTGATTCTTTGGAAACCTAACATCCGTGTCTTTCTAACACAACAAATTGTATCGAAATTGGATGACTGAGTGCTGAGATATTGCTATTTTCCTGAGCTTCTGATTTACAAAAATAGGACTATTCTGAATTTTATAACAGTTTCTGATTCTTTATTTAATTCTCAGAAAATAAAGAACTAAATTATAAAATAAAAATATATTTTGATTCTACACACACGTGTCTCTATTCTGTAAAAGTTTTAGAATTTTTGAAGAATCAGAAGTATTTTAAAAAAAATTGGAGAACAGGTCTTTGGAACTGAACAGATTCTGCAACTTTCAGAATCTGAAAATTTTCAGAAATGAAGAACTTAAACACAAATCTGAAACTTTGGAAAATCTGTTTTTTTCTTTCTCGAATTAACGGATTCAAACAAATTTCAAGCGTCTAGGCTGACCCTTGAGCGCCGGTTCAAGAAGGCCTAAGTCGAAAAGATCTCACTTGTCCACAATCGTTCTTAGAAGTTAGAAAATCAGAATTTGTTAGTTTTGATAAACTAACTGGCACGCTCACGCAACCCGATGTAGTTCGAGGGTTTGATTTCGAATCCCACGATTTGAAGTAAAATCACGTCTACAACGGAAAATTTTCAACTCCGGGTTCTTAGGTCTGAAGTGAACCTTTTCGCAATCTACATTGTTTTTTGGGGCATGCCAGCTAGCTTACTCAAACTAGCGAAGTATGTTTTTGAAATATCTTACTTTTAAAAGGTAATTGTGGGCAAGCGGGAGAGAAAAGGGTCAGTTTGTATGCTTAGAGACTTCGTTTGAAATACGTTTAACCTCAAAATCGATTTTGAACAACTAAGTATTTTGAAATCTTTGGAAAATCATGCATTTGGGCGAGTTTTGATTTACGAGGGTTGGGCGACCCTAAGTCTTTCAATTTTATCTACTTAGGCACGATGTGTGTGCATCAAATGGCCTAAGCCTTGGCATGTTTGCACGATTTGTTCGGGGTTTATTTGATGCAGGTATGCACTCTAGCTCGAGTATGGCGAGTATGCAATGCAACTCACACAACTTGAATGTAAAACCTGAAATTTAAAGACTTAACTAAAGGGAAAACCCAAATTGAATGCAACTTACATGACTTGAATGTAAATTGCAGAAATTTAAATATATCTATATCTTAAGAGCGAAAAGGCTCAATTGTGTGCGTGGGTGATGTGTATAAATTGAAATGCAACTCACGCAGCTAAACCGTAAAACACAACAGAAGGGAGATATAGATATAAGAGCGGAAAGGCTCAATGTGACGTGTGTGTATGTGTATAAATTGAAAGACAACACACATGACTGAATTTAACAACCCAAATCGAATTGCAATATGGCTATTATTAGAGTCTTGGGAGTAAGAGCGAAGGCTCAATGTGTTTGAGTGTGGAATGGAAAGACAATGCACACAACTTGAAAATAACACCCCAAATTGAATTGCAATACGGCTCTTATTAGAGTCTTGGGAGTAAGAGCGAAGGTTCAATGTGTGTGAGTGTGGAATGAAAAGACAACACACACAACTTGAAAATAACACCCCAAATTGAATTGCAATACGGCTCTTATTAGAGTCTTGGGAGTAAGAGCGAAGGCTCAATGTGTGTGAGTATGGAATGGAAAGACAACGCACACAACTTGAAAATAACACCCCAAATTGAATTGCAATACGGCTCTTATTAGAGTCTTGCGAGTAAGAGCGAAGGCTCAATGTGTGCACGTGGCTCATCAGGCCAAGTCGCTTTGTGGGGTTTCAAAACATCTTTTAAAAGTTTTTAAAACTATATAATATATAGTTTAAAGCATATGTACAGGGTTGCCTGGAAGGCTCCTGGGTTTCCAGACTCAAAATAGCCCTTTGGGGCAGCTTTTGTAAAACCAGGTTATTTGAGAAATTCGTGAGATTTTGGGGTGTTTACAGATGCCCCTCTTTGTCATTATCCAAATTGATTTGGATAATGACAAAGACGACAAACACCCCTTTCAATGTCTCCCTAGATTTAACCACGAAAATATGGGATCGTCCCAATCTTTAGCAAAATCTCGCTTTAAAAACCCTAGTAGGAGGAGATATCACGCCAAAGGGATATACAAAAATGGTTTCTGGTCCTAAAATGGGATCATGTTATGTGTGGATATGCAGATGCAGGACATGGATGGGATGCCAAGAATGGCGACCTCCCAGAGGCCAGATACATGGTCGAACTCTTGAGACTTACGAAGGCCTGTTGCTCCAAGTGAGCAGACCCTATATTGTTCGATGTTCGATTTTTCAAAATCTATTTACAAAATCTATTTACAAAAGGAAAAACTGTCTTGAGTCTCAATCATAAAGATCTCGAGCTCTTCGTGTTTACCTTTGCTTGAGTCTTGACACTCGCTAATCTAGCGGAGGTTTTATAAGAAAATAAGCTACATTTCAAATTCCTACGTCTTACTCGAAACGTCAAATTCTCAAACAAAATGAAATTCAAGTAAATCATATTTTTACTTTAGGATTCCTCGAAATGAACCATGTTCATACTTGGGATAAGTCAGGGATGGGAAAGAGATACCACGGTTCCTTCTGAAGCATCCCGTGGTTTAAGGCATAGAAGGCGAAAAACTGCTCTTTTTGAGCTTTTGGCCTCTTTTTCCTTTTTTTTCATAGAGGGTCTCCCTTTGGGAGTATTTTTTCTTTAATCCCTCTTTTTCACAAGAGAATCGATTTTTTCTTTTGGATTCTGGTTTCTTTCTTTTGGAAAGAGACTTTGGATGGGAAAATTCCCTTTATTTGGGCCATGTTTTCCTTTTGGAAGGAGGAGAGAAAAGGGGAAGACTTATCTCGAGGTCACACTCGATCCATTCCAGATCAGCCTATTTAGAAATAGCACGTACTACTTGCAAGTATCTTGCTATATTGAACTAGGCCTTTCTTTGTAAGAAGAAGGATTTTGAAATGTAACCATGATTTGGAAGACTCCATTCTTTCACAAGTGCGAATTCTCTCACTTAGGGTCACACGATTTGCCTTTGAACCTTACTTTCTAAGTCTTAAAGCAACTATCCCTAAGGGTTTTCGAAAATGGGAATTTAACCCAAATCCTATACATAATACTTCTTTAAGTATTGAATATTGATAGGATCTGCTAAATTCCTACCTTCTACATTGATCAACCAATATGAGTTGTTCGTGGTGGTTGCACGTACAACATAGGGTCCATCCCACTTGGGGTGCCACTTTCCAAGTGGATGTGGGCCACGATAATGGATGATTTTCAAAACCCGATCCCCCACTTCAAAGTGGCGAGGTCTCATGTATTTGCCATAATGTCGGGCTATCCTTTGCCGGTATGCATGAGCGTGATCCATAACAAGGAGTCGCCTCTCATCTAGCAAATCTAGTTCGGCCATCCTAGCATGCTGAAGCGTCTCTAGGGGGAGGTCGAGTGCGATGGATGTATGGAATGAATGCAATTGTGTATGAATGGGAAGAATGGCGTTTGTGCCATAGACCAATTCGAATGGTGTGGCATTCGTGAGAGTCCGGATGGAAGTCCTATAAGCCCATAAGGCTTCATCCAGCTTCTCGTGCCACGTCCTACCCTTCTCTAAAGTCTTCTCAATTATGCTAACGAGAGTCTTATTCGTGGCTTCGGCTTGGCCGTTGCCTTGAGGGTAGTAGGGCGAGGAGAAGTGGTGAGTTATGCCATACATGTTGCACAACTTAACCATCCGCTCGTTTTTGAATGGGGTGCCATTATCGGACACAAGGTCTCGTGGAACCCCAAATCGAGCCAAGATATTCCTCCTAATGAAAGCCACCACATGTTGCCCCTGTACGTTGGTCAGGGAGATGGCTTCCACCCACTTGGAGAAATACTCAGTGGCTGCTAAAATAAATCTATGCCCATTCGATGCTTTTGGAAAGATCGGGCCTACGATATCAAACGCCCACATGGTAAATGGCTAGGGGCTCACCATGGAATGCAATGTAGATGAGGGGATATGAATGGCGTGCCCATGCACTTGACATGGATGACACTTTCTAACATGATAGTGACAATCCTTTTTTAGGGTGGACCAAAAATAGCCCGCTCTAAGTATTTTCATTGCCATCATGTTGGCATTAACATGACCTCCACATTCTCCATCGTGGAACTCATGCATCGCAGTCCTAGCCTCCTCTAGATCGACACATCTAAGTAGGATGCCGGTAAAGCTTTTCTTGTATAGAACCCCACCCAGAATGGTGTATCGGGTCGAAATTTTATGAATGAATGCCTTATCTTTGGATGTGGCATCCTCGGTGAATTCCCCATTTTCTAGAAATCGTTTGATGTCATAAAACCAAGGTTTTTCAACAGAATCTGGGTTATTTTGGCAAATATCCAAATCGTGTGTGGATGGGTTGGGCGCATGCCATATTTCTAAAGATTGGGTCCCTGAAATGGGATCGACCTTTAGGGCTGAACCCAAGGAGGAGAGGGCATCGGCAATGCCATTATCCTCTCTTCCTATGTGTGTGAGTTTACACAATTGAAATGACTCAACCAATCGAGTGGCCAACTCGTGATATGGAAGTAGTTTTTCGTTACGTACTTGCCAAATTTTCAAAACTTGGTTTATAACAAGGAGCGAATCTCTAAAGACCTTGACGCATGATGCCCCTAGAGTTTTCGAAATCCTTAAGCCTTGTATGAGTGCTTCATACTCAACTATGTTGTTGGAACATTTGAAATCTAGGCAGATTGCTATGGGAATCTCGCCCTTTTCAGGGGAGAGGAGGATGACCCCAGCTCTAGTCCCTCGTTGGTTTCGTGCCCCATCGATGTGCATCTTCCACACATGGTTTTCGAAAGAGTTTGCCAAAATGTGGTTTTGAAATTGATTTTGCAATATGCCTTCATCAGGTATTTCATCAAATGTGGGATATGCGTCCTCCATGGGGAACTCAGCCACGTAGCCAGCTAGGGCTTGCCCCTTAATGGAGATTTGGTGATGGTATTTCAAGTCATACTCCATTAAAAGGAGTTGCCATTTGCCCAATCTACCAGTGAGAATGGGTTTTTCGAACAAGTGCTTGATTGGGTTAAGCTTGGACACTATCCAGATCTCATGATTTAGGAAGTAGTGTCTAAATTTCTGGCAGGCCCAGACTAGGGCCAAGCACGTCTTCTCCATGGCTTGATAATTCCTTTCATAAGCCAAGAGAGTTTTCGAAATATAATAGATGGCATACTCCTTATGGGTGTCGTCCTTGTGTTGAGCTAATAGAGCTCCCAAAGCATTAGTCTTTCGAAGGACCTTTGGCAGTCATCATCCCATGAAAAATTCGTGCCCTTCCTCAACAGTTTGTTGAAGGGTTCGCATCTAGTCACCAGGTTTGATATAAATCGGCGAACAGACTGTAATCGACCCTAGAGGCTACGAATTTGTATGAGGTTGGAGGGTGGAGTCATGTATATGATGGCTCAACACTTAGAGGTATTGACTTCTATACCTCTTTGGCTCACCATAAAGCCTAGAAGCTTTCCGGACTCTACCCCGAATACAAATTTTTGAGGGTTTAGCTTTACTTTGTAAAGCCTAAGCCTTTCAAAAATCTTTTGTAAACATTCGATATGGGTGCATCGGGTTTTGGATTTTGCCAAGAGATCATCTACATACACTTCTACGAGCTCATGAATCTGATCATGAAAGATCGTGGTCATGGCTCTCTGGTATGTTGCGCCGACATTTTTCAATCCAAAGGGCATGACTGTATAGCAGTACGTGCCCCACGGGGTTGTGAATGCGGTCTTACCCTGATCTCGTGGATTTAATTTAATTTGCAGTACTATCGACTATCAAATCTATGTTTGGTAAATGATAGTTATCCTTTAGAGTGGCTTTATTCAGATTTCTAAAATCGATACATATTCGAATTTTCCCATTGGTTTTTCGAACCACAACGATGTTTGATAACCAATCAGAATACGCAATGGGTTTTATAAATTCGGCTTTTAGCAGATCTTCTAAACCCTCTTTGACTTGCGCGTGTACATTCGGATGTATTTTCCTAAGCTTCTACTTTATGGGTTTTACATTTGCATCTAAGGGAAGACGATATTCGACAATGCTGGGGTCTATGCCCGGCATGTCTTCATACATCCATGCAAACACATCTAAGTAGGTTCGTAGAAATGCAATGAATGCTGATCTTTCATGCTCATGCAAACATGCGCCTATCTTGATGAGTTTGGGATTGGAATTACTCCCTAGGTTCACCTCTATGAAATTTCCTCCTACTGAATTGGAATTGGAAGGTCTTTCAAAAATCTAGGAAGGATTGTGACCACCTGGGTCAAGGATTGGGAGTATAGCCCAAACATCCCATATCGGCTTGGGTTGGCCCTAGGAAGGATTGGCTCTAGGAGACCCTGGTTTTGTGCCCCTAGACTTTTATAGGGCGTATAGCCCATGTTCAACAGCATGTTCCATGATTTTTATTTTTTGAAAAGTTTGAATATAAATCGTGGTCTTGGAACTTGTTATCGTCCATATCATGCACGTATGACTTTTTGTCCTGGCGTTTTGGAAATAAGGGATGTTTGGGTCTTCCTAGAAGGGTCAAGATTGGGAGGGGGCCAGCTTTGGGCGGTCCCCTGACGTATACGACCTTCCTAGGGTTGTTTAACATGAGCCTTGGCGGCTCAACCATGGTCTGCCCCAGGTTAGCCTCATGGGCCTAGGAACTCGACAAACAAGGGGAGTTTATGATCCCCTGAAGTTGAGGGTGACTCTCACCTAGGATCACCACGACTTGGTCCCTGAAAGGGATCTTGACACACCTGTGGAAGGTGGATGGCACAGCGCACAAGCTGTGTATCCAGGGCCTTCCCAACAACAGGTTATAATGGGAGTGGATGTCCAAGACATGGAACACCCTCGTGTGTGTGATCCCTCACGTTTCCATAGGGAGTTCGATCGATCCTAAGGGTCTAGACGCATTCCCGTCGTATCCAGTGATAACGATGGGACTTGGGTTCACAGAAGTCAAGGTGACTCCTATTTGATACGCCACATGAAGTGGAAGGATGTTGAGCCCTCCTCCCCCATCGACAAGGTACCTGTCCAGAGAGTGGTTATTCAGAACCACCTCGATATGCAGGGCCTGGTTATGGGACTCGTAGGGTCTATCTACATCATCTTCCGAGAAAGTGATGGGCGATTTTGCTCCTATTGACGCCACTTGGTCAAACAGGGATTCAGGGGTTATGTTCAAACTAACCTTGGCTCTTTCTACAATTTTCTCTAGCATGAGTCTATGCCTAGGTGAAGTTTGTATAAGTTCTAGGATGAACATGTGGATAGGAATCTTTGAAAGATGGTTTTCGAAATCATAAGGGTTTAAAATGATTTTTCCATTGTCTGCTTTCGGCAAAACTCTAGGAATACATGCTTTTGAGGGGACAGGCACACTGACCACCTTTTTAGCACTTTGTAGGTGCGGGGGTTGATAGATCCTTCCGGATCTTGTCACTTCCCCCACGACCAACCTAGGGTTCGCACCTAACATGGCTCTAACCGTGAGTTTTGGAGCACCTTGAATCTTTAAAACTGATTTAGCCGGGGATTCAACTCTGGGTGGTCCCTGGATGATTACTTGAGCGGGTTTCTTATAAAGTACAAGAGTAGACGCACAAGTGGATCGACTAGACTTAGATGAATGTGCTAGATCTTTTGAAAAGGTGAGGGTACATACCTCCTTTCCTTTCCCACTACTACTGGCGTGCTTGGGAAAGGGTTCTTTAAAGATAGCTTGAGTTGGCTCGGGTTTCGTAGTGACTTGGAGCCGGCCCTCCGCTATCAAGTTCTCGATTTTGTTTAAAAGGGAGAAACAACGCTTTGTATCATGGCCTTTGAGCCGATGATACTTGCAAAAGCGGTTTAAACATCCCCCTTTGGAAGTGACTCCTTCGGGGAGTTCGGGGAGTTCAATCATGCCCTGGGCAAGTAGGAGGTCTAGGACCTTCGACACAGATTGCGCTAGCGGAGTGTACTCCCGTTTTTCAATAGGTTTTTGTAAGTTTTTCTCCCTTTTGTTTTCTAATTTTTCGAAATTTTTTGAAGTGCTCACCGAACTTGGATCTACCCGAACATTGGCAATTTTGTGGGGTTTTGCCCCTTTGTCCATCGTGGGTAGCCCATAAGTGATGGGCTTCTCCAAGCAGGTTTTTGAAATGACACTTCCTTTCCATAAGTGATCGTATATCTCTTTCTTCAAATTGTTTCAAAAAGGGATGCTTTTTTTATCAACTTATGGAAAGTTGAGATTTCGTGAAGAGAGAGAAGGTCTTTAGCTCATTTTTAAAATTATTCAGGATGAGCATGACTGCGCATCCTTCGAATATTGACTCTCGCACTTGTCCTAAAAGGGACCTCCATCGAATAATGAAGGCATGTACGTCTTCGTTCATGCCTTGCTTTGTATCCCTTAAAGTGTTTAAAGTCGGCGTGACTTCTACGTTATGTGCAAATCTTTGCATAAAGCAGTTCGCTAACTCTTCAAAAGTAGCGAACTGGCTTAGATCGTAGTAAGTCAACCATTTGGCAGCTATGCCTTTAAGGATAAAGGGAACCAATACACCCATTTCATCGAGTCCTTTTTCTTTTTATGGGCTCAATGTGAGAAAAGTTGCAAGTGAGACCTAGAGTCTCCCATGCCGTCATACCGATGGAAGTTCGGTATTTCATCGTCACTGTCTGTTTCATAATCCATAGGTAGGAAATCAGACAAGGCGTAACTCCTTTTCTCTTTATTTGGCCCTTTCAGCAGCTGTTGTAGGGCTTTACGGTCCTTTTGTGTGAAGGACTCGTGGTATTGGTTGCCTTCCATTACGGAGGCCTCTTTATGTTTGAGAGGTTTTTCAGTTTTTTTCTTGGCCTTTTGTTCACCATTTGATGAACAGGAATCGCCTACTTCAGCCTCTTGGCTAAGAGCATCGATTTTGGCCTCGAATTCTCTTCTCAAATCTTCTATCTCTTCTAGTTTGATTTTATTTTTCAAAACCCTCCTAGAGTGAGAACTTGATGCGCATGAGCCTTGGCTCTACACTTCAGTTGGGTTTGATTTCAACATGCTTTCAAGCTTTCAAAATCCTATGCATGAAGTACAAAGAGTTAAAAATAACAACTTCGGAAAATATTTTCGCAAGGTTTCTTACTATGACTCGATTTTTCAAAAGACTCACGTCCCACCGAGCGTGCCAAATACTGTAGATGCTAGAAAATCCCCGCTTCTGGTTCTTAGGCCTAAAGCGAATCTTTTCGTGTGTCTAAGTCCTATTTAAGTAAAAGGGCGTGCCAGCTAGCTTGCTTAAGCTAGCGAAGAGATATTTTGAAATCTGACTCCTAACGTGGCGACTGTGAGCAAGCAAGCTCTTTTCGTCGCAGACCTTCTTGTACCGATGCGCAAGGGTCAGTCTGTACGCTTAGAAAATCGAGTTTTTGACATGATAACCTAGGAAAAATGTTTGAGGTGTTCGATTCGGGCTATTTTTGTATGGTTTTCAAATTTTATTTCACGTGGATTTGTACATGCCAATGTCTTTCTTTTTATCCCTTTTCGGGCCAACTAGGCGTGTGTATGCACACGTGACCTAAGTGGGGTGACTTTGAGCGGGAGTATGGGGTTTGCTTTAATGCAATATGCATCCTAACTCGTGGTATGGCGTATATGCAATGCAAACTCACGCTACTCCAAAGGGAAAACCCGAATTGAAAGACAATGCGGAAGGGAAACTGAATGTAAATTGCAAAAGGGAAATTGCAAAAGGGAAATATGGCTATATCTTAAGAGCGGAAAGGCTCAATTGTGCAAGTGTGTGCCGTGTATATATGTAAAGACTACGCACACTGCTGAACCTTAAAACCCAAATCTTAAAGACATAGCCGAAAGGGAAATACTTATAATATATATGGGCCCGAAGGTCGCCAACGTGTTGCGTGGGTGTTGTGTGTATATTGAAAGACAACTCACACGACTTAAATGAAACCCAAATATAATTGCAATATGGCCTTAACTAAGGTCTTGGGAGTAAGAGCGAAAGCTCAATGTGTGTGAGTGTAGAATTGAAGTACTACGCACACGACATGAAATTAAACCCAAATATAATTGCAATAGGCCTTGACTAAGGTCTTGGGAGTAAGAGCGAAAGCTCAATGTGTGTGAGTGTAGAATTGAAGTACTACGCACACGACATGAAGTAAAACAGCGAAGGGAAATGGTAGCACGGCCCTTACTAGGGTCTTGAAAATAAGAGCGAAAGCTCAATGTGTGTGAGTGTGGAAATTGAAAGACAACACATACAACTTAAGCAAAATCCCACACAGCTTAAATTATATAAGTCTATATCTTAAGGGTTGATTAGGCCCATGTGTGTGACAAAATCGTGTGCAGCTAAGAGCGGAATAGGCTCAAGTGCACGTGTGTGTGGGTGTGCCAAACCACGTTATTACAAGCGGGGGGAGACAATGCTCCGTTATTACAACCCCATATCAAATTTAATTAAGCTTAAGCAAGTCTATAAACAAGGACCGAGTTAGGCACTTACGTATAGCTGGTCCGGGCATGACTTACTTGCGCTTGGGCTGGTGTGTTGCCTTGGGCTGCAAGAGGGAGCTCCTTGGAAGGGCGTGGCAAAGGGAGGTGCTGGCCGTATGGAAGAGGTGCTGCGGGTGGCACCTTGGCGCTAGCCGAGTGATGGGGGGGTGCTGCCTTGCTGCTAGCCGAGTGATGGGGCTGCCTTGGCTGGGGTAGGGTTGCTTAGAGAGGTAAGGGGAGCTAGTTGGGGCTGTCTAAGGGAGAGGTAAGGTGGCAGAGTTTAGCTTGGGGCTGTCTAAGGGAGAGGTAAGGTGGCGGGTGGTGCAGTCGGGTAGATGGGCCAGATGGTGAAAGGTGGCAGGTGGTGGTCGGCTGGATGAAATGGAGGCTAGGCTAAGGAAGGGTGGCGTGTTGTGGAGCTAAGAGTGGAGGGGGAGTGAAGAGAGGGTGGTGTTGTGATGGGATACTAACCGGAGTGGAAGGCTGGCTGGAGAGTGAAGGTGGCGGGTGTCAAGGGAGCAGCCGAATGGAAGGTGGCAGGTGCAGCCGATGGCGTGGAGTGGAGTGGGCCGGAGGATGGAGGTGGCGGGGAGTGGAGCAGGTGAGAGAAGAGAGAAAGGGATGAGAGAGGAGAAGAAGGGCTCGGCTGCCCAAGAAAACCTGAAAAACCCGCCCACAAGGGGGGGGTTTATATAGGTTTTTAGTGGGGTCGGTTGGGCTGGTATTAGGGGGGTGGTTTAGGGGTATGGTGGTGGTGGTTTGGGGATATAGTGGGCTGGGTTTTTAGGTGGGCCAGATATTTGTCTTAGGTGGTTTTAGGGATATGGTGTGCTAGGGATTTAGGTGGGCTGGTTTAGTGGTTTAGGGATTATCTAGGTGGGTTGGGCTTAGGGTGAGGTTTAGTGAGGTGGGTTAGGTGTTTAGGCTAGGATTAGGGTGAGGTTAGGGGAATTAGGCTAGGTTTAGGGAAGGATTAGGGAAGTGGGTTAGGTGATTAGGTTGGGATTAGGGAAGGATTAGGGAAGTGAGTTAGGTGATTAGGTTGGGATTAGAGAAGGATTAGGAGAAAATGGCTAAGTAAGGGGAATTAGGCTAGGGTTAGGGTTAGGAGCATCCCTTTTCATGGCCCATGGACCTAGTTGCATCATGTTGGTGCAGCCCTAGGTTAGATGTAGGTTCATACAAGCTTAAACCCACACTCATTAGGCTAACCCACATGATTAACCCAAAACTTGACACACAAGTCAAGCTTAACACATTTTACTCATACTTAATCCTCCCCATTCTCTCTCATACCCAAGATTCCACGTGAATTTCTTGTGGGCCCCACCTTCATTTATGAGAAGGTGATGTGGGCCCTGGATGTGGATATTGGATTGGATCTTTGGATCTAAATCCAAATCCAAATCCACATATATGTTTGGATTGGGATTTGGATATATATGGTCCAGATCCAATCCAAAGCTGAATTCTGACTCCTTCAGGGTATGTTCGAAACGAACTGTTTGTGCGAGGCCTGACAGCATCAGTACTCCGTCTTGGGTTGGGTCTTCGCCAACATGGTCGTCCGCTTCTGTTTTCACCTTCCGGAGATGATTCCAAACAGTTTTGTTGATAACAGGGGGCTTGGATGTTTGAGATTCTGGAGGTGAATCTACGAGAGTTGATGTGCAGGGCTCGACATGTGCTCCGGTTCCGGGCTCTCTTTTGCTCTTCTGGTCTTGCTTTCATCAGGCCAAGTCGCTTTGTGGGGTTTCAAAACATCTTTTAAAAGGTTTTAAAACTATATAATATATAGTTTAAAGCATATGTACAGGGTTGCTTGGAAGGCTCCTGGGTTTCCAGACTCAAAATAGCCCTTTGGGGCAGCTTTTGTAAAACCAGGTTATTTGAGATTTTCGGGTGTTTACAGCTGGCCAAGGTGGGTATGGGACTGGTACACGGCCAGTATGGCCGTGTGTTTAGGGCTGAAGGGAAGTCATGGCCTGCCTTATGGTAGGCCGGTGACTTAGGTTTTTAAAATGTACACGGCCTGCACCAACAAGCCGTGAGATTTAGGGTGAAGGAAGGGAACACACGGCCACCTTTGGCTGTGTGTTTGATGTTAGGTGGCCTGCCGAAAGGCAGGCCAGGCTATGGTGCAAAGAGAGGGAACACCTGGCCTGGTTTGGCCATGTGTTTAGGGTTAGGTGGCCTGCTGAATGGCAGGCCAGGTAATGGCAAAAAAAACAAGGAAGCCCGTCCACCTTTGGCCGGGCTATTTTAGGTAGGTGGCCCGCCTAAAGGCAGGCCTGACCTTGGGTGGAAAGAATGGGACACGGCCTACACTTGCAGGCCGTGGGTCTTAGGGGTGGCTCGGCCAACTTTGGCCGAGCTTAGGGAGTGGTTTAAAGGGTCTTAAGCTGGGTGGTCTAGAGAGATTAGGGAAGAAGATGGGTTTAGGTTAGGGTCTAGGTACCAACCTCAACTTGTAGCACCACTCCTAGTCGCCTCCACGTCGCCAAGCTCCACCACACGCAGCTCCACTCTCCTTGAAGACGCAGCTCCTTGGTTGTTTCAGCCCAAGCCACAATGGCCCAATCCCACACTCACAAGGCAAACAAACCAAAAGAGCCACTATGGCCCACTCTCTCTCCTACTTTATGGAAGCCCTCCCCAAGTGGATTTTCACGTGAACTTTATGGACCCCCTCACTCCTATTTATAGGCAAGTGAAGTGGGTCTTGGATATGGGTCTTGGGTTTGGATAGTGGAATCCATATCCGATCCAAACACTATTTGGATCTGGATCTTGGATCTTGGATATTTTGGATCCATATCCGATCCAAATCCAAACATTTATATGGATACAGATCTGGATATTTTGGTCAAGATCCAATCCAATCCAAACACTATTTGGATCCAATCCAAATCCAAACACTATTTGGATTGACCCAAATCCAAACACTACTTGGATATGGATCTAGATATTTATGGTCCAGATCCAATCCAAATTTTCTCTGGAAGGTCCTTCTTGGCTTTTCGAGGCGGACGATCTATGCGGGCCCTAGCTTCATCAGCGCTTCGTCTGGTGTTGGGTTTCCCCAATCTGTGTCGTCTGGACTCCATCTCGCCATTTGAGACTCTGTTTTGCTCGATTTCCACTGTTTCGGGCTTTCCTCCGAACGAGCTCTACTTTCTCTTGTTTTTGGGTAGGGGATGGCTTTTGAAGCTCCAAGCTTGAATTTCTCTTCTTGCATGGCTCTCCTTTTTCCTTTTGTACCTGTTTTTGCATTTTAAAACAGATTGTCATTTTGGCTCAAACGAGCTTTTGTGTTTTTGAGAGTTTTTGAAATACAGAAAATTTGGGGGTTTACAAGTATGAATGGGGACAATAGCATTTGTACCATAGACCAACTCAAACAGCGTGGCATTTGTGGGAGTTCGGATGTGTAAACACCCCAAAATCTCATGATTTTCTCAAATATGCCTAGTTTCACAAAAGCAGCCCCAAAGGGCTATTTTGAGTCTAGAAACCCAGGAGCCTTCCAGACAACCCTATACATACTTTGTACCTATATATATGTTTTAAAACTCTACACATATAGTTTTAAAACCTTAAAAAGGTGTTTTGAAACCCCGAAAGTATCCTGGCCTGACGAAAGTAGGACCGAAAAGGCAAAGGAGAGCCCGAACCTGTAGCATACTTCAAGCTCGGCACATCAACTCTCATATCAAAATCATCCCCAGATTCTCGGATATCCAAGCCCCAGATATCAGAAATTTGCTCCAAATGAACTCTAGAAGGTGAGCAGAAGAGCGGACGACAATATTGGCGAAGACCCAATGCAAGACGGAGTACTGATGAAGTCAGGCCCCACACAAACCATCCCTTTCGAAACGCCATGAAAGAATCAAAAAATCAGATTTGGGCCGGATCTAAACCATATATATCCATATCCAAACCCAACATGTATTTGGATTTGGATCTAAAGATCCAAATCCAATATCTACATCCATTGCCCACATCACCTTCTCATAAATAGAGGTGAGGGCCCCACAACATTTCACGTGAAAAGCTTGCGTAGAGAGAGAAAAAGGGGGGATAAAGTATGAGTGAGAAAGTTGGTAGGCTTGACTTTTGGTCAAAGGTGGGTTAACCTTGTGGGTTTAGCCTAGAGTGTAGGTTTAAGCTTGTATGCACTTACACCTGACCTGGGGCTGCACCAACTTAGACATGGCTGCAACTGGATCAATGGACCGGTGCCAAGGAGAAGTTCGTAAATCTAGCCCTAAGCTAGCTCACCTCACCTAGCCATTTCCCCTAAACCCTAACCCAAACCTAGCCATTTTTGCCCAAACCGCCCCAACCTCACCTAGCGGACCTCACCTAGCTAGACTACTTAGACCCTAACCAACTAAGCCTAAACCTACTTTAGTGCACCTAATTAAACTCCTAACCACTAAGTCCCAACCCACCTAACCGACCTACCCTAAACCACTAACCAGCCCCCCTTAACCGACCTATCCCAAACCACTTCCCATGCCCACCTTATTACAAATATCTAGCCCATACCCCCCTAACCGACCCATCCCACTTCCAGCCTATAAATACCCCACTTCCTTGCGGGTTCCATTCTCTCTCCTCCACTCTCACCCCCACTCCCTCCAAGCTCCAAGGTCCTTCCATTCCACCGCCACTCCTTCCACTCGGCCAGCACCCCTACCTACCGCTCTTTCCACTCGGCCAGCATCAAAATACCACCCAGCCAGCTCCCCTACATGTCACCCACATCCACCTAAGGAGCTCCCCTTCAGCTGTCCAAGGCGACTCACGAGGCCAAAGTCAAGCAAGTTGAACATGGACTAGCTACACGTAAGTGCCTAACTCGGTCCATCATATGAACTTGCTTACATTTAATTAAATTTGATACGGGGTTGTAATAATGGAGCGTTGTCTCCCCCTGATTGTAATAATGTGGTTTTGACACACCAACACACACGTGCACTTGAGCCTTTCTGCTCTTAGCTGCACACCCTTTTGGCACACACATAGGCCTTGACAGCCCCTAAGATATAGTTATATTTATATATATTCAGTTGCGTGGGTTTTCCATTATAAGTCGGGGGTGTTGTCTTTCAATTCTACACTCACACACATTGAGCTTTCGCTCTTACTCCCAAGACCCTAATAAGGGCCATATTGCAATTATATTTGGGTTTTACATTACAAAGTGTGTGAGTTGTCTTTACATATATACACAACACCCACGCGCATGTTGGCGACCTTCGGGCCCATATATATTATAAGTATTTCCCTTCTGCTATGTCTTTAAGATTTGGGTTTTAAGGTTCAGCTGTGTGAGTAGTCTTTCCATATATACACGGCGTACACTTACAGAATTGAGTCTTTCCACTCTTAAGATATAGCCCTATTTCCCTTTTGCAATTTACATTACGCAATTTCCCTTAAGCATTGTCTTTCAATTCGGGTTTTCCCTTGGAGTTGTGTGAGTTTGCATTGCATATTCGTCATACCATGAGTTAGGACGCATATTGCATCAAAGCAAGCCCTACACTCCCGTGTAAAAATCGCCCAACTTAGGTCACTTGCGCATACACCTAGTTGGCCCTAAAAAGCATAAAAGAGAAAGACATAGGCACGTGCAAATCCCACGTGAAATAAAACTTGCAATCATACAAACAAAACCCAAACACTTCAGGTATTTTTCAAAGAGGTTTGTTTAAAACGACTTTGCCAAGCGTACAAACTGACCCTTGCGCATCGGTGCAAGAAGGTTTGCGATGAAAAGAGCTCACTTGCTCACAGTCGCCCTGAAAGAGTTAGATTTCAAAAAAACTTACTTCGCTAGCTTGAGTAAGCTAGCTGGCACACCCTTGTTATAAAAACGACTTAGACATACGAAAAGGTTCACTTCGGGCCTAAGAACCAGAAGTGAGAATTTTTCGTGTCTACAAGAATTGGCACGCCCCGTGGGACCTGGGCCTTGTGTAGAGTCAGTTCATGTAGAAAAACCTCCTGAATTTTTTTTTAAAGAAAGTGTTTTAACCTTGTTTATTGCATTTTCATACTTAGGATTTTTGAAAAGCATTGAAGCATGTCGAGTCCAGGCTCCCAAGAGGTATCTAGCCACGACTCATGCGCATCAAGTTCTCACTCTAGGAGGTTTTCGAAAAAGCAAAACAAACTAGAAGAGATTGAGGACTTGAGAAGGGATTTCGAGGCCAAAATCGCTACTCTTAGCCAAGAGGCTGAAGCAGGTGATTCATGTTCGTCAAATGGTGAACCAAAGGCCAAGAAAAAGTTTGAAAAACCTTGCAAACATAAAGAGACTTCCACAATGGAAGGTAACCAATACCACGAGTCCTTCACACACAAGGATTGTATAGCCTACAACAGCTGCTGAGAGGGCAAAATAAAGAGAAAAGGAGTTACGCCCTGTCTGATTTCTTGCCTGTGGACTATGAAACAGACAGTGACGATGAAATACCGAACTTCCATCGGTATGATGGCATGGGAGACCCTAGGTCTCACTTGCAGCTTTTCTCTCGTCGAGCCCATAAGAAAAAGAAGGACTCGATGAAATGGGTATATTGGTTCGCATTGTCCCTCAAAGGCACAGCTGCCAAATGGCTGCTTTATGCAGAGATTCTCGCATAACATAGAAGTCATGCCAACTTTAAACGGCTTGAGGGATACAAACAAGTTGTGAACGAAGACGTACATACATTTATCGTTCGTTAGAGGTCTCTCCTAGGTCAAGTGCGAGAGCTAATATCTGAAGGATGCGCAGTCATGCTCATCCTAGATAATTTCAAAAACAAGTTGAAAACCCTTCTCTCGCTTCACAAAATCTCAACTTTGCATAAGTTGATAAAGAAAGCATCCCTTTTCAAAACAAATTTGAAAAAGTGGGTGTATGATCACTTATGGAAAGGAAGTGCAATTTCGAAAACTCGCTTGGAGAAGCCCAACACTTATGGGCTACCCACCGCGGACAAAGGGGCAAAACCCCACAAAATCGCCAATGTTCGGGTGAATCCAAGCCCGGCAAGTGCTTCAAGAAATTTCAAAAAATTAGAAAATAAAAGGGAGAAAAGTTTTCAAAAACCCTTTGAAAGACGGGAGTACACTCCGCTGGGGCAACCTGTATCGGAGGTCCTAGACCTCCTACTTGCCCAAGGCATGATCGAACTCTCCGAGATTTCCGAGGGAGTTACTTCAAAGGGGGGATTTTTAAACAAATTCTGCAAGTATCATCGGCTCAAAGGCCATGATACAAAGCGGTGTTTCTCCCTCCTGAATAAAATTGAGAACTTGATAGCAAAAGGCTGCCTTCAGGTGGTTGAAGAACCTGAGCATGCCCAAGCTATCTTCAAAGAACCCTTCCCCAAGCACGCAAATACCAGCGGGAAGGGAAAAGAGGTATGTGCTCTCACGACTTCGAAGAGTCTAGCGCATGCATGTGAGTCTGGTTTGTCTACTTGTGCATCTACTCTCATACTTTACAAAAAACCCGCCCAAGTAGTCATCCGGGGACCACCAAGAGTTCCGTCCCCGGTTAAACCAGTTTTGACAATTCAAGGTGCTCCAAATCTCTCAATTAGAGCCATGTTAAGTGCGAAACCTAGGTTGATCATGGGGGAGGTGACAAGATCTGGGAGGATTTACCGACCCTCACATCTGCAAAGTGCTGAAAAGGTGGTCAATGTGCCTGACCCCTCAAAAGCATGTATTCCTAGAGTTTTACCGAAAACGGATAAAGGAAATATCGTTTTAAAGGTATATGATTTTGAAAACCATCTTTCAAAGATTCGTATCAACATGTCCATCCTAGAGCTAATACAAACTTCGCTTAGGCATAGACTAGTGTTAGAGAAAATTCTAGAAAGAGCAAAGGTTAGTTCAAACATTACCTCAGAATCCTTGTCCAAACAAGTGGCCTCCGTAGGAGCAAAAACGCCCATCGTATTCTCGGAAGACGATATAGAAAGACCCTACGAGTCCCATAACCAGGCCCTACATATCGAGGTGGTTCTGAATAACCACTCTCTGGATAGGTGCCTAGTCGATGGGGGAGGAGGGCTCAACATCCTTCCACTTCATGTGGCGAACCAAATCGGAGTCACCTTGACATCCATGAATCCAAGTCCCATCGTCATCACTGGATATGATGGGAATGCATCTAGACCACTAGGATCTATCGAACTCCCCATAGAAATGGGAGGGATCGCACACACGGGGGTGTTCCATGTCCTGAACATCCACCCCCACTACAACCTGTTGTTGGGAAGGCCTTGGATATACAGCTTGTGCGTTGTGCCATCCACCTTCCACATGTGTGTCAAAATCCCTTTCAGGGACAAAGTCATAGTGATCCTAGGTGAGAGTCATCCTCAACTTCAGGGGGTCATAAATTCCCCTTGCTTGTCGAGTTCCCAAACCCACGAGGTAAAACTGGGGTAGACCATGCTCGAGCCACCAAGGCTCACTTTGTACAACCCTAGGAAGGTCGTATATGTGAAGGGGCCACCCAAGGCTGGACCCCTCAAAGTTCTGACCATTCCAGGAAGACCCAAGAACAACTTATTTCCAAAACCCTTGGACAAAAAGCCCTATGTGCATAACATAGACGACAGCAAGTTCCAAGATCACGATTTATATCAAACATTCTCCAAAAACAAAAAATTGTGGAACATGCTATTAAACATAGGCTATTTGCCTTATAAAAGTCTGGGGGCACAAAATCAAGGTCTCCTAGAACTCATACTGCCTAGGGCCAACACAAGCCGATATGGGATCGGTTATACTCCCAGAATACCATCAGAACCACCCCCTGTGACCACCTTGGTCAAGGGTGCCCTGGAGCCTACCCTAGAAGAGACCTACGATTTAGACCTCTTATTCAAAGTCTAACCTGTAGTGTTTCCCCTTTGTAGGTATGATGGAAGATCCCTCAATCAAAAATACAAAAACATTTGAAAATTTTGAAATCCAAAAAATGGAAAAATTACAAAAGCCAAAACATTCCCAAGGTAATTTGTATAGTTCCCAAGGTACTCGTTTTACAAAAGAACAAAAAAATCAAAAATTTACAAAATTCCAAAAAGATTTTGTACATAGCTGCTCCTGGTAAGGATTTGGAAAAAGCAAAAGATTTCGAAAGAAATGTTGTCTGTATAACCAGACCAAAAATTTCGAAAATAATAGAAATTCCGAGTGTCAAACCAGGTCTTTTGAAAATCCATGCATCAAATTTCCTAGGATCTATAAACCATGAGAATGATCGAAGCCTAGAAGTGGGTCCCCTTGAGGAAGATCTCACTTCTGAGCTCCTAGAATTTCATAAAATTCTCGATTTTGAAAAGCCTTCAAATTCAGTAGGAGGAGATTTCATAGAGATAAACCTAGGGAGTGATTCAAAGCCCAAACTCATTAAGGTAGGCGCATGTTTGCATGACCATGAAAGATCATCATTCATTGCATTTCTAAAAACCTACTTAGATGTGTTTGCATGGACGTATGAAGACATGCCAGGCATAGACCCCAGTATTGTCGAACATCGTCTTCCCTTAGATACGGATGTGAAACCCATAAAGCAAAAGCTTAGGAAAATACATCTGAATGTACACGCTCAAGTCAAAGAGGGTTTAGAAGATCTATTAAAAGCTGGATTTATAAAACCCATTGCGTATTCTAATTAGTTATCCAATATAGTTGTTGTTCGAAAAATCAATGGGAAGATTTGAATATGCATCGATTTTAGAAACCTGAATAAAGCCACTCCAAAGGATAATTATCCTTTACCAAACATAGATTTGATAGTCGATAGTACTGCAAATCACGAAATGTTTTCGTTTATAGAGGGCTATTCAGGGTATAATTAAATCAAACTAAGCCCACGAGATCAGGGTAAGACCGCTTTCACAACCCCATACTGCTATACAGTCATACCCTTTGGTTTGAAAAATGCCGGCGCCACATACCAGAGAGCTATGACCACGATCTTCCATGATAAGATTCATGAGCTCGTAGAGGTATATGTGGATGATCTCTTGGCGAAATCCAAAACTCGATGCACCCATATCGAATGCTTACAAAAGATTTTCAAAAGGCTTAGACTTTACAAAGTAAAGTTAAACCCTTAGAAATGTGTGTTTGGAGTAGAGTCCGAAAAGCTCTTAGGCTTTATGGTGAGCCAAAGGGGCATAGAAGTCAACCCGTCTAAGTGTCGAGCCATCATAGACATGGCTCCACCCTCCAATCTCACGTAGATTCGTAGCCTCCAAGGTCGATTACAATCTATTCGCAGGTTTATCTCAAACTTGGCGACTAGATGTTGTAAACACCCCAAATCTTCTATTTTTCAAAAACTCTCAAAACACCAAAAAGCTCGTTTGAGCCAAAACGACGACCTGTTTTGAAATGTGAAAACAGGTACAGAAGGCAAAAGAAGACCCTAGGCCCGAAGAGGATTCAAGCCCAGAGCTTCAGAAGCCACTCCCTGATAAAAAAACAAAAGAAAGCAGAGCCCATTTGATGAAAAGCTCAACGGAGTCCAGAACGGCGAAACGGAGTCTGAACGACAAAGTTGGGGAAAACCCAGCACCAGACGGAGCGCTGATGAAGCCAGTGCCCGCACAGATCGTTCGCCTCAAGAAGCCAAGAAGGACTGTCCGAAGAAATTTTGATTTGGATCTGGACCATATATATCCAGATCCAAATCCATGTAATGAATAGTGTTTGGATTTGGGCCAATCCAAATAGTGTTTGGGTCGATCCAAATAGTGTTTGGATTGGATCGGATCTGGATCAAAATATCCAGATCCGTATCCATAAAAATATTGGGTTTGGATCGGATACAGATCTCAAAATATCCGAGATCCAATATCCAGATCCAAATAGTGTTTGGATTTGGGTATGGATCCAAACCCCAAACCCAAACCCAAATCCAAGACCCACCTCAAATCTCTATAAATAGAGGTGAGGGGGTCCATGTAAAGGGTTCATGCAAATATTTGGGAGGAGAGAGAGGGAGTGATAGACCTAGCCATGTGGGCTCATTAGGTGAGGTGGGTTTAAGCCATGTGGGCTAAGTGGGTCTAGACCAAGTGGCTGCAACCAAGGTGGGCTGGACCAAGTGGCTGCAACCGTGGAGACGTGGGCTCAAGCCAAGAAGGACCGGCTCCAAGAGGTAAACCTAACCCCAACCTAGCCTAGGTTCGAACCTACCTAACCCTAACTGAACCTAACCCTAACTAAACCAACCTAACCCTAACTGAACCCTAACTAGACCTAACCTAACCCCAACCGCCTCAAACCATCCCTAACAAACCCCAAAAACTTCACCCCGGCCGGCCGTGAGCAACCAGCGCCTGCCGCGCGCCCCTTCTGCTACCGCGCGCCCCCTCTGTCGCCTGCCGCGCGCCCCTTCTGCTGCCGCGCGCCCTGCTTCCTGCCGCGCGGCCCCTCTGTCGCCTGCACGCCCCGTGCCGCAGCCGTCCTGCGTTACTGCGCGCCCTGCGCCCCAGCGCGCCCAGCGCCAGGCGCCCGTCTGCTGCGCCAGGCGCCAGACGCCTCCCTGCCTACCCGACTGCCTCCCTGTCGCCCTGTCCACCTTCCTGCCGACCTGACCACCCCCCTGGCCGTGACCTGCACCTCTTCCAGCCACCTAGGACAGACCCTAGACAGCCCCATCTTTGTCGAACCTTAGTTCCCCTAAGGCCCTAACCGTGCCCCATAAAACCTCCCTCAAAGCTCCCTAGGATAACCCCCTCTTGGCTGCCCAAGGTGAACCGTGAGCCCACATGCAAGCAAGTTGAACATGGACCAGCTATTTGTAAGTGTCTAAACTTGGTCTATTACATTAACTTGCTTTATATTCAATTAAATTTTGATACGGGGTTGTAGTAAAGGAGCTTCGTCTCCCCCCGATTGTAATAACGTGGTTTGACACACCCACACACACACGCACTTGAGCCTTTCCGCTCTTAGTCGTACACTTCTTGCACACACACGGGCCTAACAAGCCCTTAATATATAGTTATATTTATATATTTTAAGTCAAGGGGGTTTTTAATTAAGTCGTGTGTGTTGTCTTTCCATTTTCCACACGCACACACATTGAGCCTTCGCTCTTACTCCCAAGACCTTAGTAAAGGCCTTATTGCAGTTATATTTGGGTTTCATTTATGTCGTGTGCGTAGTACTTCAATTCTACACTCACACACATTGAGCTTTCGCTCTTACTCCCAAGACCTTAGTCAAGGCATACTGCAATTTATATTTGGGTTTCATTTCATGTCGTGTGTGTAATTCTTTCAATTCAAGCACGCACACATATTGAGCCTTCGCTCTTATTTACAAGACCCAAGTAAGGGCCCCTACATATACTCTATATAAAGTATTTCTTTCGGCTACGTCTTTAAGATTCGGGTTTTAAGGTTCAAGTCGTGTGCGTTGTCTTTCAATATATACACGACACACACTTACACAATTGAGCCTTTCCGCTCTTAAGATATAGCCATATTTCCCCTTCCGCTATTTACTTTACAAGTCATTTCCCTTCGGCTATTTACTTTACAAGTCATTTCCCTTCAGTTATTTCCCTTCGGCAATTTCCCTTCGGCATTGTCTTTTAATTTCGGGTTTTCCCTTTGGAGTAGCGTGAGTTTGGATTGCATCTACGCCATACCACGAGGTAGGACGCATATTGCATCGAAGCAAGCCCCGTACTCCCGCTCAAATTCGCCCCATGTAGTGGAGTGTTCATAACACACACCTAGGTGGCCCATAAAGGGATAAAAAGAAAGACTTAGGCACGTGCAAATCCACGTGATCTAAAATCTGAAAATCGTACAAACCCGAATCAAATCGTGCAAGACTTAGGCTATTTCGATGCACGCCCATCGTGCCTAAGTAGATTAAAATTTGAAAGACTTAGGGTCGTCCAACCCTTACAAAGTCAAAATCGCCCAAATGCATGGTTTTCAAAAAGTTTTTAAAACACTTCTTCATTTAAAATATATTTTGAGTTAAACTTGTTTCAAAGCGAAGTCTCTAAGCATACAGACTGACCCTTGCGCATCGGTGCAAGAAGGTCTGCGACGTAAAAATCCCGCTTGCCTACAATCGCCTTTCAAAAGTCAGATTGTTTTCAAAACATACTTTGCTAGTTAAAGTAAACTAGCTGGCACGCCCATAAAGCGAAGTAGATTGCGAAAAGGTTCACTTCAGGCCTAAGAACCCGTAAGTGAAAATTTTCGGTGTCTACAGATGTGAACCCTTCAACAAGTTGAGAAAGGACATGAAATTTTCATGGGATGATGACTGCCAGAAGTCATTTGAAAGACTAAAGGCATACTTAGTTAATCCCCCTGTTTTAAATCCTCCAAAGCAAGGAAAACCTCTTCTGCTTTACATTTCCATGCATGCGAATGCCTTGGGAGCTTTGTTAGCTCAATACAAGGATGACACCCACAAGGAGTATGCCATCTATTATATTTCGAAAACTCTCTTGGCTTATGAAAGGAATTATCAAGCCATGGAGAAGACGTGCTTGCCCTAGTTTGGGCCTGCCAGAAATTTCGACACTATTTCCTAGATCATGAGATATGGATAGTGTCCAAGCTTGATCCAATCAAGCATTTATTCGAAAAACCCATTCTCACTGGTAGATTGAGCAAATGGCAACTCCTGCTAATGGAGTATGACCTGAAATACCATCATCAGATCTCCATAAAGGGGCAAGCCCTAGCTGACTACATGGCTGAGTTCCCCCTAGAGGAGGCATATCCCACACTTGATGAAATGCCTGATGAAGGAATATTACAAAACCAATTTCAAAACCACATTTTGGCAAATTCATTCGAAAACCAAGTGTGGAAAATGTACTTCGATGAGGCACGAAACCAACGAGGAGCTGGTGCTGGGGTCATCCTCATATCCCCTGAAAAGGGCGAGATCCCCATAGCAATTCGCCTAGATTTCGAATATTCCAACAACATAGCTGAGTATGAAGCACTCATACAAGGATTAAAGATTTCGAAAACTCTAGGGGCATCATGCATCGAGGTCCTTGGAGATTCACTTCTCGTTATAAACCAAGTCTTAAAAATTTGGCAAGTACAAAATGAAAAACTTCTTCCATATCACGAGTTGGCCACTTAATTGGTTGAGTCATTCCAATCGTGTACACTCACACACATAGGAAGAGAGGATAATGGCATTGCTGACGCCCTCTCCTCCTTGGGTTCAGCCCTAAGAGTCGATCCCACTTTGGGAACCCGATCTTTAGAGATATGGCATGCACCCAATCCATCCACACACGATTTGGAAATTTGCCAAAACAATCTAGATACTGTTTAAAAACCTTGGTTCTGTGACATCAAATGTTTTCTAGAAAATGGGAGATTCGCTGAGGATGCCACATCCAAAGATAAGGCATTCATCTGGAAAATTTCTACCCGATACACGATTCTGGGTGGGGTTTTGTATAAAATTTTTTTACCGGCATCTTATTAAGATGTGTTGACCTAGAGGAGGCTAGGACTGTTATGCGTGAATTCCACGATAGAGAATGTAGAGGTCATGTTAATGCCGACATGATGGCGATGAAAATACTTAGAGCGGGCTATTTTTGGTCCACCCTGAAAAAGGATTGTCACGATCATGTTAGGAAGTGTCATCCATGTCAAGTGCATGGGCACGCCATTCATATCCCATCATCTTCATTACATTCCGTGGTCATCCCCTGGCCATTTACCATGTGGGCGTTTGATATTGTAGGCCCGATATTTCCAAAGGCATCGAATGGGCATAGGTTCATTTTAGCATCCACTGAGTACTTCTCCAAGTGGGTTGAAGCCACCTCCCTGACCAACGTACAGGGGAAAAATATGGTGGCTTTCATTAGGAGAAATATCTTGGCTCGATTTGGAATTCCAAGAGACCTGGTGTCCAATAATGGCACCCCATTCAAAAACGAGCGGATGGTCAAGTTATGCAACACTTATGCAATAACTCACCACTTCTCCTCGCCCTACTACCCTCAAGGCAACGGCCAAGCCGAAGCCATGAATAAGACTCTCATTAGCATAATTGAGAAGACTTTAGAGAAGGGTAGGACGTGGCACGAGAAGTTGGATGAAGCCTTATGGGCTTATAGGACTTTCATCCGGACTCCCACGAATGCCACGCCATTCGAATGGGTCTATGGCACAAACGCCATTCTTCCCATTCATACACAATTGCATTCATTCCATACATCCATTGCACTCGACCTCCTCCTAGAGACGCTTCAGCATGCTAGGATGGCCGAACTAGATTTGTTAGATGAGAGGCGACTCCTTGCTATGGATCATGCTCATGCATACCGACAAAGGATAGCCCAACATTATGACAAACACATGAGACCTCGCCACTTTGAAGTGGGAGATCTGGTTTTGAAAATCATCCACTATCGTGGCCCACATCCACTTGGAAAGTGGTGCCCCAAGTGGGATGGACCCTATGTTGTGCGTGCAACCACCATAAACAACTCATATTGGTTGATCGATGTAGATGGTAGGAATTTAGCAGATCCTATCAATATTCAATACTTAAAGAAGTATTATGTATAGGGTTTGGGGTTAAATTCCCATTTTCGAAAATCCTTAGGGATAACTGCTTTGAAACTTTGAAAGTAGGATTCAAAGACAAATTGTGTGACCCTGAGCGAGAGAATTCACACTTGTGAAAGAGTGGAGTCTTCTAAATACATGGTTACATTTCAAAATCCTTCTTCTTACAATGAAAGGCCTAGTTCAATATAGCAAGATACTTGCAAGTAGCACATGCTATTTCTAAATAGGTTGATCTGGAATGGATCGAGCATGACCTTGGGATAAGTCCTCCCCTCTTCTCTTCTCCTTCCAAAAGGAAAATATGGTAAAAAACAAAGGGAAATCCCCACCAAAATCTCTTTCCCAAAGAAAGAAGCATGAATCAAAAGAAAATTTTGATTCATTTATGGAAAAGAGGGATTAAAGAAAAAATACTCCCAAATTGAGACCCTCTATGAAAAAAGGAAGAAAAGGCCAAAAAACTCAAAAAAGAGCAATTTTCCGCCTTCTATGCCTAAAACCATGGGACGCTTCAGAAGGGACTGTGGTATCTCTTTTCCCATTCCTATGGCTTATCCCAAGTAAAACATGGTTCATTTCGAGGAATCCTAAAGTAAAAATAGGATTTACTTACTTGAATTTCATTTTGTTTGAGAATTTGACGTTTCAAGTAAGGCGTAGAAATTTTGAAATATAGCTTGTTTTCTTATAAAACCTCCACTAGATTAGCGAGTGTCATGACTCAAGCAAAGGCAAACGCGAAGAGTTCGAGATCCTTAGGATTGAGGCTAAAAGTGGTTTTCTCTTTTGTAAATAGATTTTAAAAAATCGAACTTCGAGCAACATAGGGCCCGCTCACTTGGAGCAACATGTCTTAGTAAGTCTCAAGAGTTCGACCATGCCATCTGGTCTCTCGGAGGTCGCCACCCTTGGCGTGTCATCCATGTCACGCATGTACATATCCACGCATGAACACTTGCATAACATGATCCCGTTTAGGACCAAAAACCCTAGAAATGTCCCTTTGGCGTGATATCTCCTCCTACCAGGTTTTTAAAAGAGAGATTTTGCTCAAAAAATTGGGACGATCCCATATTTTCGTGGATAGATCTAGGGAGACATCGAAAGGGGTGTTGTCGTCTTTGCCATTATCCAAATAAATTTGGATAATGCCAAAGAGGGGCATCTGTAAACACCCCAAAATCCTACGATTTTCTCAAATATGCCTGGTTTCACAAAAGCAGCCCCAAAGGGCTATTTTGAGTCTGGAAACCCAAGAGCCTTCTAGACAACCCTGTACATACTTTGAACCTATATATATGTTTTAAAACTCTATACATATAGTTTTAAAACCTTAAAAAGGTGTTTTGAGACCCCGAAAGCAGCCTGGCCTGACGAAAGCAGGACCGAAAAGGCAAAGGAGAGTCCAGACCCGGAGCATACTTCAAGCCCGGCACATCAACTCTCATATCAAAATCATCCCCAGATTCTCGGACATCCAAGCCCCAAATATCAAAAATTTGCTCAAAATGAACTCCGAAAGGTGAGAAGAAGAGCGGACGACAATGTTGGCGAAGACCCAACGCAAGACGGAGTACTGATGAAGTCAGGCCCCACACAAACCATCCGTTTCGAAATGCTGTGAAAGAATAAAAAAATCAGATTTGGGCCGGATCTGAACCATATATATCCAGATCCAAACCCAACATGTATTTGGATTTGGATTTGGATCCAAAGATCCAAATCCAATATCTACATCCATGGCCCACATCACCTTCTCATAAATGGAGGTGAGGGCCCCACAACATTTCACGTGAAAAGCTTGGGTAGAGAGAGAAAAAGGGGGGATAAAGTATGAGTGAGAAAGTTGGTAGGCTTGACTTTTGGTCAAGGGTGGGTTAACCTTGTGGGTTTAGCCTAGAGTGTGGGTTTAAGCTTGTATGCACCTACACCTGACCTGGGGCTGCACCAACTTAGATATGGCTGCAACTGGATCAATGGACCGGCGCCAAGGAGAAGTTCTTAAACCTAGCCCTAAGCTAGCCCACCTCACCTAGTCATTTCCCCTAAAACCTAACCCAAACCTAGCCATTTTCGCCCAAACCGCCCCAACCTCACCTAGCTAGACTACTTAGACCCTAACCAACTAAGCCTAAACCCACCTTAGTGCACCTAATTAAACTCCTAACCACTAAGTTCCAGCCCACCTAACCGACCTACCCTAAACCACTAACCAGCCCCCCCTAACCGACCTACCCCAAACCACTTTCCATGCCCACCTTATTACAAATATCTGGCCCATACTCCCCTAACCGACCCATCCCACTTCCAGCCTATAAATACCCCCCTTCCTTGCGGGTTCCACTCTCTCTCCTCCACTCTCACCCCCACTCCCTCCAAGCTCCAAGGACCTTCCATTCCACCGCCACTCCTTCCACTCGGCCAGCACCCCTACCTGCCGCTCTTTCCACTCGGCCAGCATCAAAATAACACTCGGCCAGCGTCCCTACATGTCGCCCACATCCACCTAAGGAGCTCCCCTTCGGCTGCCCAAGGCGTCTCACTAGGCCAAAGCCAAGCAAGTTGAACACGAACCAGCTACACGTAAGTGCCTAACTCGGTCCATCATATGAACTTGCTTACATTGAATTAAATTTGATACGGGGTTGTAATAATGGAGCGTTGTCTCCCCCCCGATTGTAATAATGTGGTTTTGACACACCAACACACACGTGCACTTGAGCCTTTCCGCTCTTAGCTGCACACCCTTTTGGCACACACACGGGCCTTGACAACCCCTAAGATATAGTTATATTTATATATATTCGGTTGCGTGGATTTTCCATTATAAGTCGTAGGTGTTGTCTTTCAATTCTACACTCACGCACATTGAGCTTTCGCTCTTACTCCCAAGATCCTAATAAGGGCCATATTGTAATTATATTTAGGTTTTACATTACAAAGTTGTGTGAGTTGTCTTTACATATATACACAACACCCACGCACACGTTGGCGACCTTCGGGCCCATATATATTATAAGTAATTCCCTTTCGCTATGTCTTTAAGATTTGGGTTTTAAGGTTCAGATGTGTGATTAGTCTTTCCATATATACACGGCATACACTTACACAATTGAGCCTTTCCACTCTTAAGATATAGCCCTATTTCCCTTTTGCAATTTCCCTTTTGCAATTTACATTACGCAATTTCCCTTAAGCATTGTCTTTCAATTCGGGTTTTCCCTTGGAGTTGTGTGAGTTTGCATTGCATATTCGTCATACCATGAGTTAGGACGCATATTGCATCAAAGCAAGCCCCACACTCCCGTGCAAAATTGCCCAACTTAGGTCACTTGCGCACATACCTAGTTGGCCCTAAAAAGCATAAAAGAGAAAGACATAGGCACGTGCAAATCACACGTGAAATAAAACTTGCAATCATACAAATAAAACCTAAACACTTCGGGTATTTTTCAAAGAGGTTTGTTTAAAACGACTTTGCCAAGCGTACAGACTAGTCCTTGCGCATCGGTGCAAGAAGGTCTGCGACAAAAAGAGCTCACTTGCTCATAGTCTCCCTAAAAGAGTCAGATTTCAAAAAAAACTTACTTCGCTAGCTTGAGTAAGCTAGCTGGCACGCCCTTGTTATAAAAACGACTTAGACATACGAAAAGGTTCACTTCATGCCTAAGAACCAAAAGTGAGAATTTTTCGTGTTTACAGGATGGAAGTCCTATAAGCCTGTAAGGCTTCGTCAACCTTCTCATGTCATGTCCTACCCTTCTCTAAGGTTTTCTCGATGATGCTAATGAGAGTTTTGTTTGTGACTTCAGCTTGGCCGTTGCCTTGAGGGTAGTAGGGCGATGAGAAGTGATGAGTTATGCCATAGGTGTTACATAACTTTTCCATCCTCTCATTCTTGAAGGGGGTGCCATTATCAGACACTAGGTCTCTTGGAACTCCAAATCAAGCCAAGATATTCTTCTTAATGAATGCCACTACATGTTGCCCCTGGACATTAGTCAAGGAGGTAGCTTCAACCCATTTAGAAAAATATTTGGTGGCTACTAGGATGAACCTATGTCCATTTGATGCATTTGGGAAGATTGGTACTACGATGTCAAACGCCCACATGGTGAAAGGCCATGGGCTGACAATGGAATGCAAGGTTGATGATGGGATATGAATGGCGTTCCATGCACTTGACATGGGTGACATTTCCTAACATAATCATGACAGTCTTGCCTAAGAGTGGACCAAAAATAACCGGCTCTAAGTATTTTCATAGCCATCATGTTTGCATTAACATGCCCTCCACATTCTTCATCATGGAATTCATGCATTATAATCCTAGCCTCCTCAAGGTCTACACACCTCAATAAGATGCCGGTAAAACTCTTTTTGTAAAGAATCCCTCCCAAAATTACATATTGGGTTGAAATCTTTCGAATGAAAGCTTTAGAAGAAGCTAATTCTGAAAATCCTCCATTTTCTAAGAAGTTTTTAGTGTCTTGAAACCAGGGTTTTTCAGTGGAATTTTGGTTGTTTTAGCAAATCTCCAAATCATGGATGGATGGAGTGGGTGAGTGCCATATTTCTAAGGATCGGGTTCCCAAGGTGGGATCGACCCTTAGGGTTGATCCTAAGGATAAGAGGGCATCCGCTATGCCGTTGTCCTCTCTTCCTACGTGTGTGAGTGTACATGATTTGAAGGAATCGACCAGTTTGGTGGCCAATTCATGGTATGGAAGGAGTTTTTCATTTTTGACTTGCCAAATTTTCAAGACTTGGTTTATAACCGATAAAGAGTCTCCAAAGACTTCGATGCATGATGCCCCTAGATTTTTCAAAATTTTTAATCCTTGTATGAGTACTTCATATTCGGCTGTATTATTGGAACATTCAAAATTTAGGCGAATAGCAATGGAGATCTCTCTCTTTTCAAGAGATATGAGGTTTAATGGTGGTTTAATGGTGGAATTTTAAATCATACTCTATCAAGAGGAGCTGCCATTTACCCAGCCTACCCATGAGGATAGGTTTTTCAAACAAGTGCTTGATTGGATCAAGCCTAGACACTATCCAGATCTCATGATCTAGGAAGTAGTGTCTGAATTTTTGGCATGCCCATACCAAGGCCAAGCACGTTTTCTCCATGGCTTGATAATTTCTTTCATATGCCAATAGAGTTTTTGAAATATAGTAAATAGCATACTCTTTATGGCTATCATCCTCATATTGAGCTAATAAAGCACCCAATGCATTCATATGCACAGAAATGTAAAGCAATAGTGGTTTTCCTGGCTTTGGAGGTTTTAAAACCGGAGGATTAGCCAAATAAGTCTTTAATCTTTCGAAAGCTTTTTGGCAATCGTCGTCCCATACGAACTTCACCCCTTTTCTCAAAAGTTTGTTGAAAGGTTCGCATCTCGTTGCGAGGTTTGAAATAAATCTTCTAATTGATTGGAGGCGACCTTAGAGGCTTCGGATTTGAGTTAAGTTGGAGGGTGGAGGCATGTCTATGATGGCTCAACACTTAGAGGGGTCGACTTCGATGCCCCTTTGGCTTACTATAAAGCCTAAAAGCTTATCCGATTCCACTCCAAAAACACACTTTTGAGGGTTTAGTTTCACTTTGTAAAGCCTAAGCCTTTCAAAAACTTTTTGCAAAGATTTGATGTGTGTGCATCGGGTTTTTTATTTTACCAAAAGATCATCCACATATACTTCTAAGAGCTCATGAATTTGATCGTGGAAAATAGTAGTCATAAATTCGATGTATGTGGTACCAACATTTTTCAATCCAAAGGGCATAACTGTGTAACAGTATGTGCCCTAGGGTGTGGTAAAAGCAGTTTTTGCCTGATCTCTGAGAGCTAACTTGATTTGATTATAACCCGAGTAGCCATCCATAAAAGAAAACATTTCATGATTTGCAGTGTTGTCCACTATCAAATCAATGTTTGGCAAAGGAAAGTTATCTTTTGGAGTGGCTTTGTTCAGATTTCTGAAATCGATGCAAATTCGAATTTTCCCATTGGATTTTCGAACTACAACTGTATTTGAAAGCCAATCAGAATACGCAATGGGTTTTATGATTACATCTTTTAGAAGATCTTCTAAACCCTCTTTCACTTGAGAGTGTACGTTCGGATGGATTTTCCTAAGCATTTGCTTTATAGGTTTTGCATCTGGTTCTAGGGAAAGACAATGCTCTACCATTTTTGGGTCGACACCTGGCATGTCTTCAGAGATCCATGCAAACACATCTATGTAGGCTTTTAGGAATGCAATGAATGATGGTTTTTCATACTCATGCAAACATGTGCCTATCTTAACACACTTGGGATTTGACTCATTCCCTAGGTCGATTTTTATAAAATCCCCTCCTACAGAATTTGGAGGTTTTTCTAAATCAAGGATTTTGTGAAACTCGGGAAGCTCAGAGGTTTGATCCTCCTCCGTGCTTTGATCATTCTCGAGAATTTTGAATCCTAGGGAAGTTTAAGTTGATGCATGATTTTCACAAACACTTGGTTTTGGTTTTGAAATTTTTGCAAGTTTTGAAGATTTTGGGCCTTTTATAAAGACGACTTTTTCTTCAAATTTCTGGGCTTTTTCAAAATTTTCACCAGGAGCTGGTATATACAAAATTTTGTTTTTGGTATTTTGAGGTTTTTCCATTTTTTTGGTTTTTTGTAAAGAAAAGACATTGGGAGAAATGCAAATCACACTTTTTTTGGATTTTTCATAATTTTCCAATATTTTTGGGTTTTGAGGTTTTTCCAATTGTTTTTGGATTTTGAGAATTTGTAATTTTTTTGGCTTTTTGGTTAAGGAGGGGTCTTCCATCATACCTACAAAGAAAACACCATGAATCAATCTCTAAATAAGAGATCTAGGTCATAGGTCTCGATTTTAGTAGGTTCCAAGGCACCCTTGACCCAAGTGGTCGTAGGTGGTGGTTCTGGGGGTATGCTTGGAATGTAACCTATCCCATACCTATTTAGATTTGGATTTAGTAAAATGGGCTCTAAACAACCTCGGTTTTGGTTCCCTAAACTTTGGTAGGACATGTAACCCATGTTTAACAACATGTTCCAAGGTTTTTTTATTTTTGAAAATTCTTTGTACAGAGGATGACCTTGGAACTTGTTGTCATCCATGTCATGCTCAAATAGCTTTTTGTTTAGGGATTTTGGAAATATTGAGAGTTTGGCTTTACCTAGGATGGTCACGATTTTTGGTGGGCCAGCTTTGGGCTGCCCCTTGATGTATATGACATTCCTAGGTTTTTGGAGGACGAACTTGCATGATTCGTCCAAGGATTTCACGGGGTTGGTCCTGGGTTAGCATTCATTGCATTTCTACGAACCTATTTAGATGTATTTGCATGGACGTATGAAGACATGCCGGCATAGACCCCAGCATTGTCGAGCATCATCTTCCCTTAGATGCAGGTGTAAAACCCATAAAGTAGAAGCTTAGGAAAATACACCCGAATGTACACACGCAAGTCAAAGAGGGTTTAGAAGATCTGCTAAAAGCTGGATTTATAAAACCCATTGCGTATTCTGATTGGTTGTCAAATATCGTTGTAGTTCGAAAAACCAATGGGAAAATTCGAATATGCATCGATTTCAGAAACCTGAATAAAGTCACTCCAAAGGATAATTATCCTTTACCAAACATAGATTTGATAGTCGATAGTACTGCAAATCATGAAATGTTTTCATTTATGGATGGCTATATAGGCTATAATCAAATCAAACTAAGTCCACGAGATCAGGGTAAGACCGCCTTCACAACCCCATGGGGCACATACTGCTATACAATCATGCCCTTTGGTTTGAAAAATGCTGGCGCAACATACCAGCGAGCCATGACCACGATCTTCCATGATTAGATTCATGAGCTCAGAGAAGTGTATGTAGATGATCTCTTGGCGAAATCCAAAACCCGATGCACTCATATCGAATGTTTGCAAAAGATTTTCGAAAGGCTTAGGCTTTACAAAGTAAAGCTAAACCCTCAAAAATGTGTATTCGGGGTAGAATCAGGGAAGCTTCTGGGTTTTATGGTGAGCCAAAGGGGTATAGAAGTCGACCCCTCTAAGTGTTGAGCCATCATAGACATGGCTCCACCCTCCAATCTCACCCAAATCCGTAGCCTCCAGGGTCGTTTACAATTCGTTCGCCGATTCATATCGAATCTGGCAACTAGATGCGAACCCTTAAACAAGCTGTTGAGGAAGGGCACGAAATTCTTATGGGATGACGAATGCCAGAAGTCCTTCGAGAGACTAAAGGCATACCTAGTTAATCCCCCCGTTTTAAACCCTCCAAAGCAAGGAAACCCACTTTTACTTTACATCTCCGTGCATGCAAATGCTTTAGGAGCCCTGTTGGCTCAATACGAGGATGACACCCATAAGGAGTATGCCATCTACTACATTTCGAAAACTCTCTTGGCTTATGAACGAAATTATCAAGCCATGGAGAAGACGTGCTTGGCCCTAGTCTGGGCCTTTCAGAAATTGAGACACTATTTCCTGGATCACAAGATCTGGATAGTGTCCAAGCTTGATCCAATCAAGCACTTGTTCGAAAAACCCATTCTCACGGGTAGATTGGGCAAATGGCAACTCCTAATGGAGTATGATCTGAAATACCATCACCAGATCTCCATTAAGGGACAAGCCCTAGCAGATTACGTGGCTGAGTTCCCCTTAGAGGACGCATATCCCACACTTGTTAAAATGCCTGATGAAGGCATATTACAAAACCACTTTCAAAACCACATTTTGGCAAATTCTTTCGAAAACCAAGTGTGAAAGATGCACTTCGATGGGGCACGAAACCAAGGAGGGGCTGGTGCTGGGGTCGTCCTAATCTCCCCTGAAAAGGGCGAGATTCCCATAGCAGTTCGCTTAGATTTCGAATGTTCCAACAACATAGCTGAGTATGAAGCACTCATACAAGGCTTAAGAATTTCGAAAACTCTAGGGGCATCATGCATCGAGGTCTTTGGAGATTCGCTCCTAGTCATAAACCAGGTTTTTGAAAATTTGGCAAGTACGTAATGAGAAACTACTTCCATATCACGAGTTGGCCACTCGATTGGTCCAATCCTTCCAATCGTGTAAACTCACACACGTAGGAAGAGAGGACAATGGCATCGCCGATGCCCTCTCCTCCTTGGGCTCAGCCCTAAAGGTCAATCCCATTTCAGGGATCCGACCTTTAGAAATATGGCATGCGCCCAACCCATCCACACACGACTTGGATATTTGCCAAAATAACTCAGACTCTATTGAAAAACCCTGGTTTTATGACATAAAACAATTTCTAGAAAATGGGGGATTCACCGAGGATGCCACATCCAAAGATAAGGCATTCATTCGTAAGATTTCGACTCGATACACCATTCTGGGTGGGGTTTTATACAAAAAAAGTTTTACCGGCATTCTGCTTTGGTGTATCGACCTAGAGGAGGCTAGGGTAGTGATGCATGAATTCCACGATGGAGAATGTGGAGGTCATGTTAATGCCAACATAATGGCAATGAAAAAACTTAGAGGGGGCTATTTTTGGTCCACCCTGAAAAAGGATTGTCACGATCATGTTAGGAAGTGTCATCCGTGCCAAGTGCATGGGCACGCCATTCATATTTCAAAAACTCGATTTTTAAGAGTACAGACTGACCCTTATGCATCGGTGCAAGAAGGTCTGCGATGAAAAGAGCTTGCTTCCTCACAGTCGCCACGATTAGGAGTCAGATTTAAATTTCTCTTCGCTAGCTTGAGTAAGCTAGCTGGCACGCCCTTTTGCTTAATTAGAACTTACACACATGAAAAGGTTCGCTTCAGGACTAAGAACCAGAAGCGAGAATTTTCTGCGTCAACAAAGGGTTAAGTTTAGGTTAGGTTTGGGTTAGGTTTTAGGAGAAATGGCTAGGTGAGGTGAGCTAACCTAGGGCTAGGTTTAGGAACCACCCCTTGGCGCCGGTCCATTGCAGCCCTATCCAAGTTGGTGCAGCCCTAGGTCAAGTGTAGATGCATACAAGCTTGAACCCACACTCTTGGTTAAACCCACAAGGCTAACCCACTTTTGACCAAAAGTCAAGCCTACCAACTTTCTCACTCTTACTTTATGGCCCCCTTTCTCTCTCTACCCAAGCCTTCCAAGACATTTCACGTGAAACTTTGTGGGCCCCTCACCCCCATTTATGGGGAGGTGAAGTGGGCCATGGATACAGATATTGGATTTGGATCTTGGGATACAAATCCAAATCCAAATACATTTTGGGTTTGGATCTGGATATATCTGGTCCAGATCCGACCCAAATTTGATTTTTTTTATTCCTTCATGGTATTTTGAGATGGACGGTTTGTGCGGGGCCTAACTTCATCAGTACTCTATCTTGCGTTGGATCTTCGCCAACATTATCGTCCGATCTGCTTCTCACCTTCGGGATTTCATTTTGATCATCTTTATGATATTTGGGGCTTGGTTGTCTAAGAATTTGGGGATGTTTTTGACATGAGAGTTGATATGCCAGGCTTGAAGTATGCTTCAGGTTTGGGCTCCCCTTTGTCTTTTCGATCCGCTTTTGTTAGGCCAGGAGGCTTTTGGGGCTTCAAAACACTATTTATAGTCTAAAAACAATACGTATAGAGTTTTAAATCATATGTACAGTTTTTCAAATATGTACAGGGTTGTCTGGAAGGCTCCTAGGTTTCCAAACTCAAAATAGCCCTTTGGGGCTGCTTTTGTAAAACCATGCCTGTTTGAGAAAATCGTGGGATTTTGGGGTGTTTATAGGTCTGCAACGAAAAGAGCTCACTTGCTCACAATCACCCCAAATGAGTCATATTTTCAAAACTTACTTCGCTAGCTTGAGTAAGCTAGCTAGCACGCCCTTTTTATAAAAACGACTTAGACACACGAAAAGGTTCACTTCAGGCCTAAGAACCAGGAGTAAAAATTTTCCATGTCTACAACCCACAACCAAGCTCTGCACATCGAGGTAGTGTTGAACCACTATCCTCTCGACAAATGCTTAGTTGATGGGGGAGGAGGTCTCAACATCCTTTCGCTCCATGCAGCGTATCAAATCGGAGTCACCTTGACCTCCGTAAACCCAAGCCCCATCGTAATCATTGGATACGATGGGAATGCATCTAGACCACTGGGAGCCATAGAGTTACCCATGGAAACGGGGGGCATAGCCCACTTGGGGGTGTTCCATGTCTTAGACATCCACCCCCACTACAACCTATTGCTGGGAAGACCCTGGATACATAACCTGCGAGCTGTACCATCCACCTTCCATAGGTGTGTCAAAATCCCCCACGAAGACTATATAGTGGTAATTCTAGGTGAGAGTCACCCTCAACTTCAAGGAATACAGAATTTCCCATGCTTATCAGGTCACCCAGCCTTTGAGGATAATCTGGGGCAAATCTTGGTCGAGCCACCCAAACTCGTCCTCCAAAAGCCTAGGAAGGTCTTGTGTATCAACGGGCAGCCCAAGGCTAGCCCACTCAAAACCTTAACCATCCTAGGAAAGACCAAATGTCACCTATTTTCTAAACCCCTACACAAAAAACCGTTCATGCATAACATGGATGATAGCAAGTTCCAAAATCACGAACTATATCAAAAATTTTCAAAAAAAAAAAATCATGGAACATGCTATTGAACATGGGATACATGCCATACCAAAGTCTAGGGAATCAAAACCAAGGTTGCCTCGAGCCCATAGTGCCTAGAGCAAACCCAAGCCGACATGGGATCGGCTATATTCCAAAAATACCACCAAAACCACCACCTGTGACCACCTGGGTCAAGGGTGCCCTAGAACCTAGTGAAGCAAAAACCTATGATTTAGACCTCTTGTTTAGAGTCTAACTTGTGGCGTATTCCTTTGTAGGTATGATGGAAGATCCCTTCTTAAACCAAAATCCAAAAAAATTGAAAAATCTCAAAATTCAAAAACAATTTGGAAAATCTCAAAAGCCAAAAACATTTGAAAAGGATAAAGAAATCAAAAAAAGTGTTGTTTGTATAGCTCCAAGTGTCTTTGCTTTACAAAAATCCAAAAAAATCGAAAAATTAGAATTTTCCAGAACAAAATCCTCTACATATCAGCTCCTGGTAAAAGTTTGGAAAAGGCCAAGGATTTCGAAGAGAAAATTGTCTTCATAACAAAACCAAAAGCTTCGAAAACTATAGAAATTCCAAAACAAAAACAAGATGTTTTCAAAACCCATGCATCAAGTTCAAATTCCCTAGGATTCAATATTTTCGAGAATAATCGAAGCATGGAAGAAGATCCCCTTCTCCTTGAGGAGGATTCAACTTTCGAGTTCCCCAAGTTTCATAAAATTCTCGATTTTGAAAAACCTTTGAATTCTATAGGAGGGGATTTCATAGTGATCAATTTAGGGAGTGAAACAAAGCCCAAACACATTAAGATAGGCACATGTTTGCATGAGCATGAAAAATCATCATTCATTGCATTCTTGAAAACCTACATCGATGTGTTTGCATGGACGTATGAAGACATGCCGGATATAGACCCAAGAGTCATAGAGCATTGTCTTCCCCTAGATTCGGATTCGAAACCAATAAAGCAAAAGCTTAGAAAGATTCATCCGAACATACATGCACAAGTTAAAGAGGGTTTAAAAGATCTGCTAAAGGCCGGTTTTATAAAACCCATTGCGTATTTTGATTGGTTGTCAAATATTGTTGTAGTTCGAAAAACCAATGTGAAAATTCGAATATGCATCGATTTTAGAAACCTGAACAAAGCACGCACCCACATTGAGCCTTCGCTCTTATTCCCAAGACCTTAATCAAGGCCATACTGCAAGTTATATTTGGGTTTCATTTCATGTCGTGTGTGTAAGTCTTTCAATTCAAGCACGCACCCACATTGAGCCTTCGCTCTTATTTTCAAAGACCCAAGTAAGGGCACGTATATACCCTATATACATATCTCCCTTCGGCATTTACATTACAAGTCATTTCCCTTCGGTTATTTCCCTTCGGTTATTTCCCTTCGGCATTGTCTTTACATTCGGGTTTTCCCTTTGGAGTAGCGTGAGTTTGCATTGCATCTATGCCATACCACGAGGTAGGACGCATATTGCATCGAAGCAAGCCCCGTACTCCCGCTCAAATTCGCCCCATGTAGTGGAGTGTTCATAACACACACTTAGGAGGCCCATCAAGGGATAAAAAGAAAGACTTAGACACGTGCAAATCCACGTGATCTAAAATCTACAATCGTATCTAAAAGACCTGAATTAGACACCTCGAACCGCTTCGTAGGGTTTCTATACCCTAAAAACTCGATTTTTAAAAGCGTACAGACTGACTCTTGCGCATCGATGCAAGAAGGTCTGTGATGACAAGAGCTCACTTGCTCACAGTCGCCACGATTAGAAGTCAGCTTAAAATATATCTTCGCTAGTTTAGGTAAGCTAGCTGGCACGCCCTGTTTATATAAATAGGCCTTAGACACACGAGAGGATCCGCTCCAGGCCTTGAGAAGCCAGAGGCGGGGATTTTCCTACATCTACAGAGATTGGCACGCCCGATGGGACGTGAGCCTTTCAAAAATCGAGTTTTAAGTTAGAAGCTTGCGAAAAATTTTGTTAAAAGGTGTCATTTTTAACTTATTTTCTTTGCTTGTACTTAGGAAATTTTGAAAAAGCTTGAAAAGCATGTCAAAATCCAATCCAAGTGAAGTGTCGAGCCAAGGCTCATGCGCATCAAGTTCTCACTCTAGGAGGATTTTCAAAAACAAAATAAAACTAGATGAGATCGAGGACCTGAGAAGGGAGTTTGAGGCCAAGATCGATGCTCTCAGCCAAGAGGCTGAAGTAGGCGATTCGTATTCATCAAATGGTGAACCAAGGCCTAAGAAAAAATCTGAAAAACCTCGCAAGCACAAAGAGGCCTCCGTAATGGAAGGCAACCAATACCACGAGTCCTTCACACAAAAGGACCGTAAAGCCCTATAGTAGCTGCTGAAAGGGCAAAACAAAGAGAAAAGAAGCTACGCCCTGTCTGATTTCTTTCCTATGGATTACGAAACAGACAGTGATGATGAAATACCGAACTTCAATCGGTATGATGGCATGGGAGACCCTAGGTCTCACTTGCAGCTTTTCTCGCATCGAGCCCATAAGAAGAAAAAGGACTCGATAAAATGGGTGTATTGGTTCCCTTTATCCCTTAAAGACACAACTGCCAAATGGCTGGCTTCCTACGACTTAAGCCAGTTCTCTACTTTTGAGGAGTTAGCTAACTGCTTCATGCAAAGATTTGCACACAACGTAGAAGTCACGCCGACTCTGAATACCTTAAGGGATACAAAACAAAGCATGAACGAAGACGTACATGCCTTCATTATAAGATGGAGGTCACTTTTGGGCCAAGTGCAAGAGCCCATATCCGAAGGATGCGCAGTCATGCTCATCCTGGATAACTTTAAAAGCGATTTAAAAACCCTTCTCTCGCTCCATGAGATCTCAACTTTCCATAAGTTGATCAAAAAGGCCTCCCTTTTCGAAACCAACTTGCGAAAAGGGACATACGATCACTTGTGGAAAGGAAGTGCCATTTCTAAAACACGCTTGGAAAAGCCCATCACATACGGGCTACCCACGATAGACAAAGGGGCAAAGCCCCATAAAATCGCCAATGTCCGGGTGGATCCAGGCGTGACAGGCACTTCCGAAAATTTTGATAAATTAGAAAACAAGAGGGAGCGAACCTTTCAAAAACCGATTGAAAAACGGGAGTACACTCCGCTGGGGCAACCTGTGTCGGAGGTCCTAGACCTCCTACTTGCCCAGGGCATGATAGAACTCCCTAAGATCCCCGAAGGAGTCACTTCCAAGGGGGGATATTTAAACCGATTTTGTAAGTATCATCAGCTCAAAGGCCATGATACCAAACGCTGTTTCTCCCTTTTAAATAAAATTGAGAACTTGATAGCAGAAGGCCGGCTCAAGGTCACTGCGGAACCTGAGTCACCTCAAGCTATCTTCAAAGAACCCTTTCCCAAACACGCCAGTGGCAGTGGGAAAGGAAAGGAGGTATGTACCCTCACCATTTCTAAGGAACTAGCGCAAAAACCAGAGTCTGGTCGACCCACTTGTGTGCCCACTCTTGTACTATACAAGAAGCCCGCCCAAGTCGTCATTCGGGGACCACCAAAAGTGGAATCCCCAACAAAACCAGTTTTGAAAATCCAAGGTACTCCTCAACTCATCCTTAGAGCAAAATTTAGCGCGAACCCTAGGCTGGTCGTGGGGGAAGTGACTAGATCCGGGAGGATCTATCAACCCTTGCACCTTCAAGGTGCTCAAAAGGTGGTCAGTGTGCCTGGCCCCTCAAAAGCATGTATCCCTAGTGTTCTGCCAAAAGCAGATAAGGACAAAGTCATCCTAAATCCTTATGACTTCGAAAACTACCTTTCAAATATTCCTATTCACATGTCTATCTTAGAGCTTATACAAACCTCGCCTAGGCATAGACTTGTATTAGAGAAAATTCTAGAAAGGGCCAAGGTTGATTCGAACATAAGTCTGGAATCCTTGTCTGCCCAAGTGGCTTTATTAGGAGCAAAATCGCCCATCACTTTCTCGGAAGATGATGTAGATAGACCCTACGAATCCCATAACCAGGCCATGCATATCGAGGTGGTTCTGAATAACCACTCTCTGGACAGGTGCCTAGTCGATGGTGAAGGAGGGCTCAACATCCTTCCACTTCATGTGGCGTATAAAATCAGAGTCACCTTGACTTCTGTGAACCCAAGCCCCATCGTTATCACTGGATACGATGGGAATGCGTCTAGGCCGTTAGGATCCATCGAACTCCCAATGGAAACGGGAGGGATCGAACACACGGGGGTGTTCCATGTCTTGGACATCCACCCCCATTATAACCTGTTGCTGGGAAGGCCCTGGATACACAGCTTGTGCGCTGTGCCATCCACCTTCTACAAGTGTGTCAAGATCCCTTTTAGGGACCAAGTCGTAGTGATCCTAGGTGAGAGTCACCCACAGCTTCAGGGGATCATAAACTCCCCTTGTTTATCGAGCTCCCAGGCCCATGAGGCTAACCTGGGGTAAATTATGGTTGAGCCACCCCGGCTCGTGTTGAACAACCCTAGGAAGGTTGTATGTGTGAAGGGGCCGCCCAAAGCAGGCCCCTCCCGTTTCTAACCCTTCTAGGAAAACCCAAGCGTTCCCTATTTCCAAAGCCCCTAGACAAGAAGCCGTATGAGCACAATATGGACGACAGCATGTTCCAGGACCACGACTTGTACCACGCCTTTTCAAAAAATAGAAAGTCGTGGAACATGTTGTTGAATATGGGCTACACGCCCTACAAGAGTCTAGGGGCGCAGAACCAGGGTCTCCTAGAGCCCATCCTTCCTAGGGCCAATCCAAGCCGATATAGGATCGACTATACTCCCCGAATACCGCCGGAGCCACCCCCTGTGACCACTTGGGTCAAGGGTGCCCTGGAACCTACCTTAGAAGAGACCTACGATTTAGATCTCCTATTCCGAGTCTAACCCATAGTGTTTTCCCTTTGTAGGTATGACGGAAGATCCCTTTCTATAAAAACACAAAAACATTTGAAAAGCTTAAAATCAAAAAATCGAAAAACAAGAAAAACCAAAAATAATGGAAAAACAAAAACTCGAAAATAGAGTGCTTTGTATAGTTCCCAAGGTTCTTGTTTTGCAAAACCCAAAAAAATCGAAAATTTGGAAAATACCAAAAAGATTTTGTATATAGCTGCTCCTGGTAGGACTTTGGCAAAAGAAAAGGATTTCGAAAGAAACGTCGTATGCATAGCCAGACCAAAAATTTTGAAATCACTTGAAAATCCAAGTACAAAACCAGGTCTTTTTGAAAACCATGCATCAACTTCCCTCGGGTCTATAGCCCACGAGAATGATCGAAGCCCAGAAGTGGATCCCCTCGAGGAAGATCCCACTTCTGAGCTCCGAGAATTTCATAAAATTCTTGATTTTGAAAGACCTTCCCAATCAGTAGGAGGAGATTTCATAGAGGTGAACCTAGGGGATGATTCCAATCCCAAATCCATCAAAATAGGCGCATGCTTGCATGAAACTGAAAGGTTAGCATTCATTGCATTTCTACGAACCTATTTAGATGTGTTTGCATGTACGTATGAAGACATGCCAGGCATAGACCCCAGCATTGTCGAGCATCATCTTCCCTTAGATGCAGGTGTAAAACCCATAAAGCAGAAGCTTAGGAAAATACACCCGAATGTACACACGCAAGTCAAAGAGGGTTTAGAAGATTTGCTAAAAGCCGGATTTATAAAACCCATTGCGTATTCTGATTGGTTGTCAAACATCGTTGTAGTTCGAAAAACCAATGGGAAAATTCTAATATGCATCGATTTCAGAAACCTGAATAAAGCCACTCCAAAGGATAATTATCCTTTACCAAACATAGATTTGATAGTCGATAGTACTGCAAATCATGAAATGTTTTCGTTTATGGATGGCTATTCAGGCTATAATCAAATCAAACTAAGTCCACGAGATCAGGGTAAGACCGCCTTCACAACCCCCTGGGGCACGTACTGCTATACAGTCATGCCCTTTGGTTTGAAAAATACCGGTGCAATATACCAACGAGCCATGACCACGATCTTCCATGATCAGATTCATGAGCTCGTAGAAGTGTATGTAGATGATCTCTTGGCGAAATCCAAAACCCGATGCACCCATATCGAATGTTTGCAAAAGATTTTCGAAAGGCTTAGGCTTTACAAAGTAAAGCTAAACCCTCAAAAATGTGTATTCGGGGTAGAATCAGGGAAGCTTCTGGGCTTTATGGTGAGCCAAAGGGGTATAGAAGTCGACCCCTCTAAGTGTCGAGCCATCATAGACATGGCTCCACCCTCCAATCTCACCCAAATCCGTAGCCTCCAGGGTCGTTTACAATCTGTTCGCCGATTCATATCGAATCTGGCAACTAGATGTGAACCCTTCAACAAACTGTTGAGGAAGGGCATGAAATTCTTATGGGATGACGAATGCCAGAAGTCCTTCGAGAGACTAAAGGCGTACTTGGTTAATCCCCCCGTTTTGAATCCTCCAAAGCAAGGAAAACCGTTGTTACTTTACATCTCCGTGCATGCAAATGCTTTAGGAGCCCTGTTGGCTCAATACGAGGATGACACCCATAAGGAGTATGCCATCTACTACATTTTGAAAACTCTCTTGGCTTATGAACGAAATTATCAAGCCATGGAGAAGACGTGCTTGGCCCTAGTCTGGGCCTACCAGAAATTCAGACACTATTTCCTAGATCATGAGATTTGGATAGTGTCCAAGCTTGATTCAATCAAGCACTTGTTCGAAAAACCCATTCTCACGGGTAGATTGGGCAAATGGCAACTCCTTCTAATGGAGTATGATCTGAAATACCATCACCAGATCTCCTTTAAGGGGCAAGCCCTAGCAAATTACGTGGCTGAGTTCCCCTTCAAGGACGCATATCCCACACCTGTTGAAATGCCTGATGAAGGCATATTACAAAACCATTTTCAAAACCACATTTTGGCAAATTCTTTCGAAAACCAAGTGTGGAAGATGCACTTCGATGGGGCACGAAACCAACGAGGGGCTGGTGCTGGGGTCGTCCTAATCTCCCCTAAAAAGGGTGAGATTCCCATAGCAGTCCGCTTAGATTTCAAATGTTCCAACAACGTAGCTGAGTATGAAGCACTCATACAAGGCTTAAGGATTTCGAAAACTCTAGGGGCATCATGCATCAAGGTCTTTGGAGATTCGCTCCTAGTCATAAACCAGGTTTTGAAAATTTGGCAAGTACGTAATGAAAAACTACTTCCATATCACGAGTTGGCCACTCGATTGGTTCAGTCTTTCCAATCGTGTAAACTCACACACGTAGGAAGAGAGGACAATGGCATCGCCAATGCCCTCTCCTCCTTGGGTTCAGCCCTAAAGGTCGATCCCATTTCAGGGATCCGATCTTTAGAAATATGGCATGCGCCCAACCCATCCACACACGATCTGGATATTTGCCAAAATAACCCAGAGTCTATTGAAAAACCCTGGTTTTACGACATAAAACAATTTCTAGAAAATGAGGGATTCGCTGAGGATGCCACATCCAAAGATAAGGCATTCATCCATAAGATTTCGACCCGATACACCATTCTGGGTAGGGTTTTATACAAAAAAAGTTTTACCGGCATTCTGCTTAGGTGTATCGACCTAGAGGAGGCTAGGGTAGTGATGCATGAATTCCACGATGGAGAATGTGGAGGTCATGTTAATGCCAACATGATGGCAGTGAAAATACTTAGAGGGGGTTATTTTTGGTCCACCTTGAAAAAGGATTGTCACGATCATGTTAGGAAGTGTCATCCATGTCAAGTGCATGGGCACACCATTCATATCCCTTCATCTGCATTGCATTCCGTGGTCAGCCCCTGGCCATTTACCATGTGGGCGTTTGACATTGTAGGCCCAATATTTCCAAAGGCCTCGAATGGGCATCGATTTATTTTAGCAGCCACGGAGTATTTCTCCAAGTGGGTGGAAGCCATTTCCCTAACCAATGTGATGGGGCAACATGTGGTGGCTTTCATCCGGAGGAATATCTTGGCTCGATTTGGGGTTCCACGAGACCTTGTGTCCGATAATGGCACCCCATTCAAGAACGAGCGGATGGTTAAGTTGTGCAACACGTATGGCATAACTCACCACTTCTCTTCGCCCTACTACCCTCAAGGCAACGCCCAAGCCGAAGCCACAAACAAGACTCTCATTAGTATAATTGAGAAAACCTTAGAGAAGGGTAGGACGTGGCACGAGAAGCTGGATGAAGCCTTATGGGCTTATAGGACTTCCATCCGATCTCCCACGAATGCCACACCATTCGAATTGGTCTATGGCACAAACGTCATTCTTCCCATTCATACTCAACTGCATTCATTCCATACATCCATTGCACTCGACCTCCCCCTAGAGACGCTTCAGCATGCTAGGATGGCCGAACTAGATTTGCTAGATGAGAGGCGACTCCTTGCCATGGATCATGCTCGTGCATACCGGCAAAGGATAGCCCGACATTATGGCAAACACATAAGACCTTGCCACTTTGAAGTGGGAGATCTGATCTTAAAAACCATCCATCATCGTGGCCCACACCCCCTGGGAAAGTGGCGCCCCAACTGGGATGGACTCTATGTTGTACGAGCAACCACCACGAACAACTCGTATTGGTTGATCGATGAAGAAGGTAGGAATTTAGCAGATCCTATCAATATTCAATACTTGAAGAAGTATCATGTGTAGGATTTGGATTAAATTCCAGTTTTCAAAAATTATAGGGATAGCTGCCCTGAGACATGAAAATAAGGTGCAAAGGCAAAGTCGTGTGATCCTAAATGAGAGAATTCGCACTTGTGAAAGAGTGGAGTCTTCAAAATCGTGGTTACATTTAAAAACCCTTCTTCTTACAAAGAAAGGCCTAGTTCAATATAGCAAGATACTTGCAAGTAGTACGTGCTATTTCTAAATAGGCTGATATGGGATGGATCGAGTGTAGGCTTGGGATAAGTCCTCCCTTCTTCTCTTCTACTTCCAAAAGGAAAACAAAAGCCCAAAACAAAGGGAATTTCCCATTCAAAAGTCTCTTTCCAAAAGAAAGAAACCAGAATTTCAAAGAAAAATCGATTCTCTTGTGAAAAAGAGGGATTAAAGAAAAAATACTCCCAAAGGGAGACCCTCTAGGAAAAAAAGGAAAAAGAGGCCAAAAAGCTCAAAAAGAGCAGTTTTCTGCCTTCTGTGCCTGGCTTATCCCAAGCTAAAGCATGGTTCATTTCGAGAAATCCTAAAGTAAAAATAGGACTTACTTACTTGAATTTCGTCTTCCTTGAGAATTCGACGTTTCGAGTAAGGCGTAGGAATTTGAAATATGCCTTGTTTTCTTATAAAACCTCCGCTAGATAAGCAAGTGTTAAGACTCAAACAAGGGCAAGCACGAAGAGCTCGAGATCCTTAGGATCGAGGCTCAAGACAGTTGTCCCTTTTGTAAATAGTTTTGGAAATAAGTTTTGAAAATCGAACATCGAACAGCATAGGATTCGCTCACTTGGAGTAGTAGGCCTTGTAAGTCTCTAGAGTTCGACCACATCTGGTCTCTTGGAGGTCGCCACTCTTGGCACCACACCCATGTCATGCATATGCATTCCACGCATGGTACTTGCATAAACATGATCCCATTTAGGACCAGATTCCATAACAGAATCCCTTTGGCGGGATATCTCCTCCTACCAGAGTTTGTAAATTGAGATTTTGCTAAAAATTGGGACGATCCCGTATTCTTCGTGGCTAGATCTAGGGAGACATTGAAAGGGGTATTTGTTATCTTTGCCCTTATCCAAATCGATTTGGACAAGGCCAAAGAGGGGCATCTGTAAACACCCCGAAATCGCACGAATTTCCCAAATCCATCTGGTTTTACAAAAGCAGCCCCAAAGGGCTATTTTGAGTCTGGAAACCCAGGAGTTTTCCAGACAACCCTGTACATATGTTTTGAACTTTATATTTCAAAAATATATAATATGGCTTTGAAAACCTTTTTAAACATGTTTTTTGAAACCCCGAAGCAGCCTAGCCTGATCAAGACAGGACCAGGAAAGCCAAAGAGAGCCCGGAACCGGAGCTCATGTCGAGCCCGGCACAGCAACTCTCATATCAAATCTACCCCCAAGATCTTGAACGTCCAAGACCCTATCATCATCAAAACATCATTTGAAGTCATCTCCGGAAGGCGAAAACAGAGGCGGACGATCATGTTTGCGAAGACCCAACGCAGACGGAGTACTGATGCTATCAGACCCCACACAAACCGTTCGTTTCGAACACAGCTCGAAGGAGTCAGAGTTCAGTTTGGATCGGATCTGGACCATATATATCTAGATCCCAATCCAAACCCATGTATGGACTTAGATTTGGATTTGGATCCAGAGATCCAATCCAATATCCATATCCATGGCCCACATCACCTTCTCATAAATGGAGGTGGGGCCCACTTGAATTTCATGTGGGATTATGGGCATGAGAGAGAGTGGGGGAGGATAAGATCAAGTGTGTGTTGTAATTAAGCTTGACTTGTGTGTCAAGTTTGGGGTTAATCATGTGGGTTAGCCTAATTAAGTGGGTTTAAGCTTGTAATTAGCCAAAACCTAACCTAGGTCTGCACCAACATGGTATGATTAGGGTCCATGGGTCATGCATAGGGAGCTCCTTCACCTAAACCTAACCTAAAACACCTAATCCTAGCCTTCCACCCTAATCCGATCCTAATCTGAGCCTAATCACCTAACCCACTTCCCTAATCCCGGCCTAATCCCAACCTAATCACCTAACCCACTTCCCTAATCATTCCCTAAACCTAGATTAATTTCCCTAATCCTAGCCTAATCACCTAACCCACCTCACTAAACCTCACCCCAAAACCAACCCACCTAGCTAAACCCTAAACCTCTAAACCACCCCACCTAAACCTAGCCCACAACATACCCAAAACCCCTTGTATCTAAAATATATGGCCCTACCCTTTCCATCCCACCTTACCACCACCCCTAGACCACCTAACCACTACCCTAATACCAACCCCAACCGCCTCTTGCAGCCCTATAAACCCCCCCCCCTAAGGGGCGAGCTTTCCCAGCTCCAACCATCCTATCTCGGGTCCCCATTCCCAGCCGATCACCCCTTCTCCACTGCCACTTGCTCCACAGCCAGCCTCCACCTGCGCCACCACCAGCCACCACCGTGCACCACTTGCTCCACCACTCCTCATCCATCCGTTGCCATCCCCTTCATCCGGCCGAACCAGCCGATTCCCCACATCCGGCTACCCCTCAACCACCCGCCGCCTCCCATCATCCGGTTAGTATCCTATACCTTACCTCACCTCTTCTCCACTCCCCCTCCACTCTCAACCACCTGTACCACCACCATCTTCCCCCAACACCAGCCATTCCACCTGCCCCACTCCCATTCGGCCAGGCCATAACCACCCTAACTACCCGCCACTACCTAGACACCCTAGCTACACCCGGCCACCCCATCCAACTCCCTAAGTCCTGCCCCTATTACCTCCCCACATCCACCACTACCTTACCCCATCTCCTAGCTAGTTCCCTTCCCTTCCACCACTCCTAGCCATCCTAGCAGCCCGCCACCATCAAGTTCCCCTAGTCGGCCACTCCAACCGACTGTCACTTCCATTCGACCAGCCACCTCCTTTCCCCTAGGTGCTCCATTAAACCTTCCCTTAGACTCCCCCTTAGTGCCATACTCCCTAACACCGCGCCCTTCCTTAGTGACCCTACATACTCACCTTAGCCCCACGCACAAAACCAACCCCTTCCAAGTACCCGGCCACCTTCAAGGCGCCTCTTCCGCGCACCAAAGGCACCCTGCCAGCAGTCTCTTGCCGTTCAACTCCGCGGAGCTCCCTCTTGTAGCCCAAGGCGAAGGCCAAGCCCACGCTCAAGCAAGGCATCTTCGGACCAGCTATTAGTAAGTGCCTAACTCGGTCCTTAGTTGTATACTTGCTTAAAATTCAATTCGATACGGGGTTGTAATAACGGAGCATAGTCTCCCCCCGCTTGTAATAACATGGCCCTTACGAGTAAGGGCCGACCTATACTATTTGGGTTTCATTTCATGTCGTGTGAGTAAGTCTTTCAATTCAAGCACTCTCACACACATTGATCTTTCGCTCTTATTTGAAAGACCCAAGTAAGGGCCGACCTATACTATTTGGGTTTCAAGCGGGGGGAGACTATGCTCCGTTATTACAAGCGGGGGGAGACTATGCTCCGTTATTACAACCCCGTATCAAATTGAATCTCAAGCAAGTGTACAACTAAAGACCGAGTTTAGACACTTACGAGTAGCTGGTCCGTAGAGGTCTTGCTTGAGCGTGGACTTGGCCTTGGGCTGCAAACGGGAGCTCCGCGAAGATAGGTGATCAAAGGTGCTGGCCGGCTGCAAGTGGGGCGCGGGATAGGCACCTCGAAGGTGGTCGGTGGCAAGTAGGTGTCGCCTCAAGGTGGGGATTTAAAGGGGCTGAATAAGTGGGTTCTTAGGGTCACTAGGGGAGTTGAGAGTTTAGGGAAACTGGGCCTAAAAGGTGAGTTTATGGGAAGGCCGAATGGGACAGCTAGGTGAAGGCCGAATGGAGTATGATGGCTAGGTAGTGGCCGATAGTTTAGGTTATACTAGGTTTGGCTAGGTGAAAAGGGTGGTGGCAAAGGGGCTGAGATGAGGATAGGGTAGGTGGCTAAGAGTGGAGAGGTGGAAGAGAAGGGCTTTGATGGAGATTGGGTACTTACCGAATGGGGAGAGGCGGTGGAAGGCAAGGAGAAGCAGGCGGGCAGGTGGGCTCTTGGCTGGTTCGGTTGGATGAAGGTGGTGGCGTCCGGCTGGGTGAGGTGGTGGTGGATGGAAGAGGGAAGGTGGCGGTGCAGGTGGAGCAGGTGGAGCAGGCGGAGGTGATGGAGAGTGGTCCCGGCTAGGTGAGGAAATGGGAGAAGGAGAGGGCCCGGCTGGGTGAGGTGACGGTTCCCACTTGGAAAACCCGCCCCCAAGGGGGGGGGTTTAAATAGGGGATGGGTAGGTCGGTTAGGGCTGGGCTGAGGGTAGTGGTTAGGTGGTTTAGGTAGGGTGGTATGTAGATAAGGTGGGCTGGAAAGGGTTGGGCCAGATATTTTAAAACTAGGGGTTTGGGTAGATTGTGGGCTAAGGGTGGTTTAGGGGTTTAGGGCTAGGTTAGGTGATTGGGTTTTAGGGTGAGGTTTAGTGAGCTAGGTTAGGTGATTAGGCTAGGTTTAGGCTAGGATTAGGGAACTTAATCTAGGTTTAGGGAAGGATTAGGGAAGTGGGTTAGGTGATTAGGTTGGGATTAGGCCGAGATTAGGGAAGTGGGTTAGGTGATTAGGTTGGGATTAGGGGTGGATTAGGGGTTTAGGCTAGGATTAGTCATTTTGGGTTAGGTCTAGGTGAAGGAGCTCCCTTAGCATGGCCCATAGACCTTGATCATCCCATGTTGGTGCAACCCTAGGTTAGGTTTTAGCTAATTACAAGCTTAAACCCACTCAATTAGGCTAACCCACATGATTAACCCCAAACTTGACACACAAGTCAAGCTTAATACAACACTCTTGATATTTTTCACCCCCACTCTCTCTCATGCCCAATATCCCACGTAAATTTCAAGTGGGCCCCACCTCCATTTATGAGAAGGTGATGTGGGCCATGGATATGGATATTGGATTGGATCTCTGGATCCAAATCCAAATCCAAGTCCACATATGGGTTTGGATTGGAATCTAGATATATATGGTCCAGATCCAATCCAAACTGAACTCTGACTCCTTCGAGCTGGGTTCGAAACGGACGATTCGTGCGGGGCCTGACAGCATCAGTACTCCGTCTGCGTTGGGTCTTCGCCAACATAGTCGTCCGCCTCCGTTTCTGCCTTCCGGAGATGACTTCAAATGCTATTTTGATAAGAACAGGGTCTTGGACGTTCGAGATCCTGGGGTGTGAATCAGATACAAGAGTTGCTGCGCCGGGCTCGACATGTGCTACGGTCCCGGGCTCTTCTTAGCTCTCCTGGTCCTGTCTTGATCGGGCCAAGCCACTTTGGGGTTTCAAAACATGTTTTAAAAGGGTTTTCAAAAGCCATATCATATGTTTTTGAAAGATATAGTTTAAAACATATATACAGGGTTGTCTGGAAGGCTCCTGGGTTTCCAGACTCAAAAATGGCCCTTTGGGGTTGCTTTTACAAAACCAGGTTTGTTTAAGGAATTCGTGGGATTTCGGGGTGTTTACAGATGCCCCTCTTTGACCTTGTCCAAATAGATTTGGATAAGGGCAAAGATGACAAACACCCCTTTTAATGTCTCCCTAGATCTAGCCACGAAGAATATGGGATCGTCCCATTTTTAGCAAAATCTCAATTTACAAACTCTGGTAGGAGGAGATATCACGCCAAAGGGTTTACTTATGAAATCTGGTCCTAAATGGGATCATGTTCATGCAAGTACTATGCGTGGAATGCAGATGACATGGGTGTAGTGCCAAGAGTGGCGACCTCCCAGAGACCAGATGTGGTCGAACTCTAGAGACTTACAAGGTCTATTGCTCCAAGTGAGCAAATCCTATGCTGTTCGATGTTCGGTTTTCAAAACTTATTTACAAAAGCTATTTACAAAAGGGACAACTGTCTTGAGCCTCGATCCTAAGGATCTCGAGCTCTTCGTGCTTGCCCTTGTTTGAGTCTTAACACTCGCTTATCTAGCGGAGGTTTTATAAGAAAACAAGCTTCATTTCAAATTCCTACGCTTTACTCGATACGTCGAGTTCTCAAACAAGATGAACTTCAAGTAAGTAAATCCTATTTTTACTTTAGGATTCCTCGAAATGAACCATGCTTTAGCTTGGGATAAGTCAGGGATGGGAAAGAGATACCACGGTCCCTTCTGAAGCGTCCCGTGGTTTAAGGCATAGAAGGCGGAAAACTGCTCTTTTTGAGCTTTTTGGCCTCTTTTTCCTTTTTTCATAGAGGGTCTCCCTTTGGGAGTATTTTTTCTTTAATCCCTCTTTTTCATAAGAGAATCGATTTTTCTTTTTGAAGTCTGGTTTCTTTCTTTTGGAAAGAGACTTTAAATGGGAAATTCCCTTTTGATTTGGGCCTTTGTTTTCCTTTTGGAAATAGAAGAGAAGAGGGGAGGACTTATCCCAAGCCTACACTCGATCCATTCCAGATCAGCCTATTTAGAAATAGCACGTACTACTTGCAAGTATCTTGCTATGTTGAACTAGGCCTTTCTTTGTAAGAGGAAGGATTTTGAAATGTAACCACGATTTTGAAAAACTCCACTCTTTCACAAGTGTGAATTCTCTCACTTAGGGTCACATGAGTTCGCCTTTGCACCTTATTCACATGTCTTAGGGCAGCTATCCCCTTTAAAATTTTCGAAAATTGGAATTTAGTCCAGATCCTACACATGATACTTCTTTAAGTATTGAATATTGATAGGATCTGCTAAATTCCTACCTTCTACATCGATCAACCAATACGAATTGTTCGTAGTGGTTGCTCGTACAACATAGGGTCCATCCCAGTTGGGGTGCCACTTGCCTAGGGGGTGTGGGCCACGATGGTGGATGGTTTTCAAGACCAGATCTCCCACTTCAAAGTGGCGAGGTCTCATGTGTTTGCTATAATGTCGGGCTATCCTTTGCCGGTATGCACGAGCATGATCCATGGCAAGGAGTCGCCTCTCATCTAGCAAATCTAGTTCGGCCATCCTAGCATGCTGAAGCGTCTCTAGGGGGAGGTCGAGTGCAATGGATGTATGGAATGAATGCAGTTGGGTATGAATGGGAAGAATGGCGTTTGTGCCATAGACCAACTCGAATGGTGTGGCATTCGTGGGAGTCCGGATGGAAGTCCTATAAGCCCATAAGGCTTCATCCAGCTTCTCGTGCCACGTCCTACCCTTCTCTAAGGTTTTCTCAATAATACTAATGAGAGTCTTGTTTGTGGCTTCGGCTTAGCCGTTGCCTTGAGGGTAGTAGGGCGAGGAGAAGTGGTGAGTTATGCTATACGTGTTGCACAACTTAACCATCCGCTCATTCTTGAAGGGGGTACCATTATCAGACACAAGGTCTCGTGGAACCCCAAATCGAGCCAAGATATTCCTCCGGATGAAAGCCACCACATGTTGGCCCATTACATTCGTTAGGGAAATGGCTTCCACCCACTTGGAGAAATACTCCGTGGTTGCTAAAATAAAACGATGCCCATTCGAGGCCTTTAGAAATATTGGGCCTACTATGTCAAACGCCCACATGGTAAATGGCCAGGGGCTGACCACGGAATGCAATGTAGATGAAGGGATATGAATGGCGTGCCCATGCACTTGACACGGATGACACTTCCTAACATGATCGTGACAATCCTTTTTCAGGGTAGACCAAAAATAGCCCCCTCTAAGTATTTTCATCGCCATCATGTTGGCATTAACATGACCTCCACATTCTCCATCGTGGAACTCGTGCATCACTATCCTAGCCTCCTTTAGGTCGATACACCTAAGCAGAATGCCGGTAAAACTCTTTTTGTATAAGACCCCACCCAGAATGGTGTATCGGGTCGAAATCTTACGAATGAATGCCTTATCTTTGGATGTGGCATCCTCGGTGAATCCCCCATTTTCTAAAAATTGTTTTATGTCATAGAACCAGGGTTTTTCAATAGACTCTGGGTTGTTTTGGTAAATATCCAAGTCGTGTGTGGATGGATGGGGCGCATGCCATATTTCCAAAGATCTGGTCCCTGAAATGGGATCGACCTTCAGGGCTGAACCCAAGGAGGAGAGGGCATCGGCGATGCCATTGTCCTCTCTTCCTACGTGTGTGAGTTTACACGACTGGAAGGATTGGACCAATCGAGTGGCCAACTCGTGATATGGAAGTAGTTTCTCATTACGTACTCGCCAAATTTTTAAAACCTGGTTTATGACAAGGAGTGAATCTCCAAAGACCTCGATGCATGATGCCCCTAGAGTTTTCGAAATCCTTAAGCCTTGTATGAGTGCTTCATACTCAGCTACGTTGTTGGAACATTCGAAGTCTAAGCAGACTGCTATGGGAATCTCGCCCTTTTCAGGGGAGATTAGGATGATCCCGGGACCAGCCCCTCGTTGGTTTCGTGCCCCATCGAAGTGCATCTTCCACACTTGGTTTTCGAAAGAATTTGCCAAAATGTGGTTTTGAAAATGGTTTTGCAATATGCCTTCATCAGGCATTTCGACAAGAGTGGGATATGTGTCCTCTAAGGGGAATTCAGCCATGTAATCTGCTAGAGCCTGCCCCTTAATGGAGATCTGGTGGTGATATTTCAGATCATACTCCATTAGAAGGAGTTGCCATTTGCCCAATCTACCCGTGAGAATGGGTTTTTCAAACAAGTGCTTGATTGGATCAAGCTTGGACACTATCCAGATCTCATGATCTAGGAAATAGTGTCGGAACTTTTGGCAGGCCCAGACTAGGGCCAAGCACGTCTTCTCCATGGCTTGATAATTTCGTTCATAAGCCAAGAGAGTTTTCGAAATATAGTAGATGGCATACTCCTTATGGGTGTCATCCTCGTATTGAGCCAACAGGGCTCCTAAAGCGTTTATATGCACGGAGATGTACAATAAAAGCGGTTTTCCTTGTTTTGGAGGATTCAAAACGGGGGGATTAACCAAATATGCCTTCAGCCTCTCGAAGGACTTTTGGCATTCGTCATCCCATAAGAATTTCGTACCCTTCCTCAACAGTTTGTTGAAGGGTTCGCATCTAGTTGCCAGATTCGATATGAATCGGCGTACGGATTGTAATCGACCCAGGAGGCTACGGATTTGGGTGAGATTGGAGGGTGGAACCATGTCTATGATGGCTCGACACTTAGAGGGGTCGACTTCTATTCCCCTTTGGCTCACCATAAAGCCTAGAAGCTTCCCTGATTCTACCTCGAACACACATTTTTGAGGGTTTAGCTTTACTTTGTAAAGCCTAAGCCTTTCGAAAATCTTTTGTAAACATTCGATATGAGTGCATCGGGTTTTGGATTTCGCCAAGAGATCATCTACATACACTTCTACAAGCTCATGAATTTGATCATGGAAGATCGTGTTCATGGCTCGTTGGTATGTTGCACCGGCATTTTTCAAACCAAAGGGCATGATTGTATAGCAGTACATGCCCCATGGGGTTGTGAAGGCGGTCTTACCCTGATCTCGTGGACTTAGCTTGATTTGATTATAGCCTGAATAGCCATCCATGAATGAAAACATTTCATGATTTGCAGTACTATCGACTATCAAATCTATGTTTGGTAAAGGATAATTATCCTTTGGAGTGGCTTTATTCAGGTTTCTGAAATCGATGCATATTCGAATTTTCCCATTGGTTTTTCGAACTACAACGATATTTGACAACCAATCAGAATACGCAATGGGTTTTATAAATCCGGCTTTTAGCAGATCTTCTAAACCCTCTTTGACTTGCGTGTGTACATTCGGGTGTATTTTCCTAAGCTTCTGCTTTATGGGTTTTACACCTGCCTCTAAGGGAAGACGATGCTCGACTATGCTGGGATTTATGCCCGGCATGTCTTCATACGTCCATGCAAACACATCTAAATAGGTTCGTAGAAATGCAATGAATGCTAACTTTTCAGTTTCATGCAAGCATGCGCCTATTTTGATGGTTTTGGGATTGGAATCATCCCCTAGGTTTACCTCTACGAAATCTCCTCCTACTTATTGGGAAGGTCTTTCAAAATCGAGAATTCTATGAAATTTTGGGAGCTCAGAAGTGGGATCTTCCTCAAGGGGATCCACTTCTGGGCTTTGATCATTCTCGTGGGCTATAGACCCGAGGGAACTTGATGCGTGGTTTTCAAAATAACCTGGTTTTGTACTTGGATTTTCAAGTGATTTCGAAATTTTTGGTCTGGCTATGCAGACGATGCTTCTTTCGAAATCCTTTTCTTTTACCAAAGTCTTACCAGGAGCAACTATGTACAAAATCTTTTTGGTATTTTCCAAATTTTCGATTTTTTTGGGTTTTTGTAAAACAAGAACTTTGGGAACTATACAAAGCACTCTTTTTTCGAGTTTTTGTTTTTCCATTGTTTTTTGTTTTTCTTGTTTTTCGATTTTTTTATTTTATTTTAAGTTTTCAAATGTTTTTGGTATTTTTAGAAAAAGGGATCTTCTGTCATACCTACAAAGGGAAAACACTACGGGTTAGACTCGGAATAGGAGGTCTAAATCGTAGGTCTCTTCTAAGACAGGCTCCGGGGCACCCTTGACCCAGGTGGTCACAGGGGGTGGCTCCGGCGGTATTTAGGGAGTATAGCCGATCCCATATCGGCTTGGGTTGGCCTTAGGCAGGATGGGCTCTAGGAGACCCTGGTTTTGTGCCCCTAGACTCTTGTAGGGCGTGTAGCCCATGTTCAATAACATGTTCCACGACCTTTTGTTTTTTGAAAAGATGGGATGTAAGTCGTGGTCCTGGAACATGCTATCGTCCATATTAGGCTCGTATGGCCTTTTGTCCAGGGGTTTTGGAAATAGGGAACGCTTGGGTTTTCCTAGGATGATTAGAGTCGGGAGGGGGCCTGCTTTGGGCGGCCCCTTCACACATACAACCTTCCTAGGGTTGTTCAACACAAGCCGAGGTGGCTCAACCATAATTTGCCCCAGGTTAGCCTCATGGGCCTGGGAGCTTGATAAACAAGGGGAGTTTATGATCCCCTGAAGTTGTGGGTGACTCTCACCTAGGATCACTACGACCTGGTCCCTAAAAGGGATCTTAACACACCTGTGGAAGGTGGATGGCACAGCGCACAAACTGTGTATCTAGGGCCTTCCCAGCAACAGGTTATAATGGGGATGGATGTCCAAGACATGGAACACCCCCGTGTGTTCGATCCCTCCCGTTTCCATTGGGAGTTCGATGGATCCTAAAGGTCTAGACGCATTCCCATCATATCCAGTGATAACGATGGGGCTTGGGTTCACTGAAGTCAAGGTGACTCCGATTTTGTACGCCACATGAAGTGGAAGGATGTTGAGACCTCCTTCACCATCGACTAGGCACCTGTCCAGAGAGTGGTTGTTTAGAACCACCTCGATATGCCGGGCCTGGTTATGGGTTTCGTAGGGTCTATCTACATTATCTTCCGAGAAGGTGATGGGCGATTTTGCTCCTAATAAAGCCACTTGGGCAGACAAGGATTTCGGACTTATGTTCGAATCAACCTTGGCCCTTTCTAGAATTTTCTCTAAGACAAGTCTATGCCTAGGCGAGGTTTTGATAAGCTCTAGGATAGACATGTGAATAGGAATCTTTGAAAGGTGGTTTTCGAAATCATAAGGATTTAGGATGACTTTGTCCTTATCTGCTTTTGGCAAACCACTAGGGATACATGCTTTTGAGGGGCCAGGCACACTGACCACCTTTTGAGCACCTTGAAGGTGCGGGGGTTGATAGATCCTCCCGGATCTAGTGACTTCCCCCACGACCAGCCTAGGGTTCGCGCTAGACTTGGCTCTAAGGATGAGCTAAGGAGAACCTTGGATTTTCAAAACTGGTTTTACCGGGGTTTCCACTTTTGGTGGTCCCCGAATGACGACTTGGGCGGGCCTCTTGTATAATACAAGGATGGGCGCACAAGTAGGTCGACCAGGTTCTGGTTTTTGCGCTAGTTCCTTAGAAATGGTGAGGGTACATACCTCCTTTCCTTTCCCACTGCCACTGGCGTGTTTGGGAAAGGGTTCCTTGAAGATAGCTTGAGGTAGCTTAGGTTCCGCAGTGACCTGGAGCCGACCTTCTGCTATCAACTTCTCAATTTTATTTAAAAGAGAGAAGCAGTGTTTGGTATCATGGCCTTTGAGCCGATGATACTTGCAAAATCGGTTTAAATACCCCCCCTTGGACGTGACTCCTTCGGGGATTTCAGGGAGTTCAATCATGCCCTAGGCAAGTAAGAGGTCTAGGACCTCCGACACAGGTTGCCCCAGCAGAGTATACTCCCGTTTTTCAACCGGTTTTTGAAAATTGCGTTCTCTCTTATTTTCTAGTTTTTCAAAATTTTTAGAAGTACCCGCCATGCCTGGATCCACCCGGACATTGGCGATTTTATGGGGCTTTGCCCCTTTGTCCGTCGTGGGCAGCCCATATGCGATGGGCTTTTCCAAACGGGTTTTTGGAATGGCACTTCCTTTCCATAAGTGGTCGTATGTCTCTTTTCGCAAGTTGGTTTCGAAAAGGGAGGCCTTTTTGATCAACTTATGGAAAGTTGAAATCTCATGGAGCGAGAGAAGGGTTTTTAACTCGCTTTTAAAATTATCCAGGATGAGCATTACTGCGCATCCTTCGGATATGGGCTCTCGTACTTGGCCCAAAAGCGACCTCCATCTTATAATGAAGGCATGCACGTCTTCGTTCATGCCTTGCTTTGTATCCCTTAAGGTATTCAGGGTTGGCGTGACTTCCACGTTGTGTGCAAATCTTTGCATGAAGCAGTTCGCTAACTCTTCAAAAGTAGCGAACTGGCTTAAGTCGTAGGAAGCCAGCCATTTGGCAGCTGTGCCTTTAAGGGATAGAGGGAACCAATACACCCATTTCATCGAGTCCTTTTTCTTCTTATGGGCTCGACGCGAGAAAAGCTGCAAGTGAGACCTAGGGTCTCCCATGCCATCATACCGATGGAAGTTCGGTATTTCATCGTCACTGTCTATTTCGTAATCCATAGGAAGGAAATCAGACAGGTCGTAGCTTCTTTTCTCTTTATTCTGCCCTTTCAACAGCTGCTGTAGGGCTTTACGGTCCTTTTGTGTGAAGGACTCGTGGTATTGATTGCCTTCCATTACGGAGGCCTCTTTTTGCTTGCGAGGTTTTTCAGATTTCTTTTTAGGCCTTTGTTCACCGTTCGATGAACATGAATCGCCTACTTCAGCCTCTTGGCTGAGAGCATCGATTTTGGCCTCAAACTCCCTTCTCAAATCCTCGATTTCATGTAGTTTTATTTTGTTTTTGAAAATCCTCCTAGAGTGAGAACTTGATGCGCATGAGCCTTGGCTCGACACTTCACTTGGATTGGATTTTGACATGCTTTTCAAGCTTTTTCAAAATTTCCAAAGTACAAGCAAAGAAAACAAGTTAAAACGACACCTTTTTACAAAATTTTCGCAAGACTTCTACAAGTAAACTCGATTTTTGAAAAGGCTCACGTCCCACCGGGTGTGCCAATCTCTGTAGACGCTCGAAAATCCCCGCCTCTTTGCCTCTTTCGGGGCTTGGAGTGGATCTTCTCGTGTGTCTAAGGCCTATGTATACAAATAGGGCGTGCCAGCTAGCTTACTTAAGCTAGCGAAGATATTTTTATCACTGACTTCTAAACGTGGCGACTGTGAGCAAGTAAGCTCTTGTCGTCGCAGACCTTCTTGCACCGATGCGCAAGGGTCAGTCTGTACGCTTTTGCAAAAATCGAGTTTTGGAGAGAAAGTCTACGAAGCGGTTCGAGGTGTATATTTCGGGTCTTTAGGATGCGATTGCATATTTTAGATCACGTGGATTTGCACGTGCCTAAGTCTTTTCTTTTATCCCTTTTCGGGCCACCTAGTTTGTGTGTTATGAACACTCCACTACATGGGCGAATTCGAGCGGGGCTTGCTTTGATGCAATATGCGTCCTACCTCGTGGTATGGCGTAGATGCAATGCAAACTCACGCTACTCCAAAGGGAAAACCCGAAATGTAAAGACAATACTGAAGGGAAATAACAGAAGGGAAATAACCGAAGGGAAATGACCGAAGGGAAATAACCGAAGGGAGATAACCGAAGGGAGATATGTATATAGCTTATGTATATGAGCCCTTACTCGGGTCTTGCAAATAAGAGTGAAGGCTCAATGTGGGTGCGTGCTTGAATTGAAAGGCTTACACACACGACATGAAATTAAACCCAAATATAAATTGCAGTATGGCCTTGACTAAGGTCTTGGGAATAAGAGCGAAGGCTCAATGTGTGTGAGAGTGCTTGAATTGAAAGACTTACTCACACGACATGAAATTAAACCCAAATATAACTGCAATAAGGCCTTTACTAAGGTCTTGGGAGTAAGAGCGAAGGCTCAATGTGTGTGAAAGTGCTTGAATTAAAAGACTTACTCACACGACATGAAATGAAACCCAAATAGTATAGGTCGGCCCTTACTTGGGTCTTTCAAATAAGAGCGAAAGCTCAATGTGTGTGAGAGTGCTTGAATTGAAAGACTTACTCACACGACATGAAATGAAACCCAAATAGTATAGGTCGGCCCTTACTTGGGTCTTTCAACTAAGAGCGAAAGCTCAATGTGTGTGAGTGCTTGAATTGAAAGACAACGCACCCAACTTAAACAAAACCCTTCTAAAATGAAAGTATATATATACACTTATGTATTAGGGGCTGATTAGGCCCGTGTGTGTTCAAAATCGTGCACGACTAAGAGAGTGCACGTGTGTGGTTGTGCCAAGCCACGTTATTACAAGCGGGGGGAGACTATGCTCCGTTATTACAACCCCGTATCAAATTGAATCTCAAGCAAGTGTACAACTAAAGACCGAGTTTAGACACTTACGAGTAGCTGGTCCGTAGAGGTCTTGCTTGAGCGTGGACTTGGCCTTGGGCTGCAAACGGGAGCTCCGCGAAGATAGGTGATCAAAGGTGCTGGCCGGCTGCAAGTGGGGCGCGGGATAGGCGCCTCGAAGGTGGCCGGTGGCAAGTAGGTGTCGCCTCAAGGTAGGGATTTAAAGGGGCTGAATAAGTGGGTTCTTAGGATCACTAGGGGAGTTGAGAGTTTAGGGAAACTGGACCTAAAAGGTGAGTTTATGGGAAGGCCGAATGGGACAGCTAGGGGAAGGCCGAATGGAGTATGATGGCTAGGTAGTGGCCGATAGTTTAGGTTATACTAGGTTCGGCTAGGTGAAAAGGGTGGTGGCAAAGGGGCTGAGATGAGGATAGGGTAGGTGGCTAAGAGTGGAGAGGTGGAAGAGAAGGGCTTTGATGGAGATTGGGTACTTACCGAATGGGGAGAGGCGGTGGAAGGCAAGGAGAAGCAGGCGGGCAGGTGGGCTCTTGGCTGGTTCGGTTGGATGAAGGTGGTGGCGTCCGGCTGGGTGAGGTGGTGGTGGATGGAAGAGGGAAGGTGGCGGTGCAGGTTGAGCTGGTGGAGCAGGTGGAGCAGGCGGAGGTGATGGAGAGTGGTCCCGGCTAGGTGAGGAAATGGGAGAAGGAGAGGGCCCGGCTGGGTGAGGTGAGGGTTCCCACTTGGAAAACCCGCCCCCAAGGGGGGGGGGTTTAAATAGGGGATGGGTAGGTCGGTTAGGGCTGGGCTGAGGGTAGTGGTTAGGTGGTTTAGGTAGGGTGGTATGTAGATATGGTGGGCTGGAAAGGGTTGGGCCAGATATTTTAAAACTAGGGGTTTGGGTAGATTGTGGGCTAAGGGTGGTTTAGGGGTTTAGGGCTAGGTTAGGTGATTGGGTTTTAGGGTGAGGTTTAGTGAGCTAGGTTAGGTGATTAGGCTAGGTTTAGGCTAGGATTAGGGAACTTAATCTAGGTTTAGGGAAGGATTAGGGAAGTGGGTTAGGTGATTAGGTTGGGATTAGGCCGGGATTAGGGAAGTGGGTTAGGTGATTAGGTTGGGATTAGGGGTGGATTAGGGGTTTAGGCTAGGATTAGTCATTTTGGGTTAGGTCTAGGTGAAGGAGCTCCCTTAGCATGGCCCATAGACCTTGATCATCCCATGTTGGTGCAGCCCTAGGTTAGGTTTTAGCTAATTACAAGCATAAACCCACTCAATTAGGCTAACCCACATGATTAACCCCAAACTTGACACACAAGTCAAGCATAATACAACACTCTTGATATTTTTCACCCCCACTCTCTCTCATGCCCAATATCCCACGTGAATTTCAAGTGGGCCCCACCTCCATTTATGAGAAGGTGATGTGGGCCATGGATATGGATATTGGATTGGATCTCTGGATCCAAATCCAAATCCAAGTCCACATATGGGTTTGGATTGGAATCTAGATATATATGGTCCAGATCCAATCCAAACTGAACTCTGACTCCTTCGAGCTGGGTTCGAAACGGACGATTCGTGCGGGGCCTGACAGCATCAGTACTCCGTCTGCGTTGGGTCTTCGCCAACATAGTCGTCCGCCTCCGTTTCTGCCTTCCTGAGATGACTTCAAATGCTATTTTGATAACAACAGGGTCTTGGACATTCGAGATCCTGGGGTGTGAATCAGATACAAGAGTTGTTGCGCCGGGCTCGACATGTGCTCCGGTCCCGGGCTCTTCTTAGCTCTCCTGGTCCTGTCTTGATCGGGTCAAGCCACTTTGGGGTTTCAAAACATGTTTTAAAAGGGTTTTCAAAAGCCATATCATATGTTTTTGAAAGATATAGTTTAAAACATATATACAGGGTTGTCTGGAAGGCTCCTGGGTTTCCAGACTCAAAAATGGCCCTTTGGGGTTGCTTTTACAAAACCAGGTTTGTTTAAGGAATTCGTGGGATTTCGGGGTGTTTACAAGTAGCGTGAGTTTGCATTGCATCTATGCCATACCACGAGGTCGGACGCATATTGCATCGAAGCAAGCCCCGTACTCCCGCTCAAATTCACCCCATGTAGTGGAGTGTTTATAACACACACTTAGGAGGCCCATCAAGGGATAAAAAGAAAGACTTAGGCAAGTGCAAATCCACGTGATCTACAATCTGCAATCGTATCTAAAAGACCCGAATTAGACACCTCGAACCGTTTCGTAGGCTTTCTATACCCTAAAAACTCGATTTTTAAAAGCGTACAGACTGACCCTTGCGCATCGGTGCAAGGTCTGCGACGACAAGAGCTCACTTGCTCACAGTCGCCACGATTAGAAGTCAGCTTAAAATATATCTTCGCTAGTTTAGGTAAGCTAGCTGGCACACCCTGTTTACATAAATAGGCCTTAGACACACGAGAAGATCCGCTCTAGGCCCTGAGAAGCCAGAGGCGGGGATTTTTCTGTGTCTACAAGATCCATCATAGACATGTCTCCACCCTCCAATCTTACACAAATTCGTAGCCTCCAAGGTCGCCTCCAATACAAGATGCGAACCTTTCAACAAACTTTTGAGAAAAGGGGTGAAATTCGTATGGGACGATGATTGCCAAAAGGCTTTCGAAAGACTAAAAGCATATTTGGTTAATCCTCCTGTTTTGTACCCTCCAAAGCAAGGAAAACCTCTTTTACTTTACATTTTTGTACATGCGAATACTTTGGGTGCATTGCTTGCTCAATATGAGGATGATGCCCATAAAGAGTATGCCATCTACTATATTTCGAAAACTCTATTGGCTTATGAACAAAATTATCAAGCCATGGAGAAGACGTGCTTGGCCTTGGTGTGGGCTTGCCAGAAATTTTGACACTACTTCCTAGATCATGAGATCTGGATAGTGTCTAGGCTTGATCCAATCAAGCACATATTTGAAAAACCTATCCTCACGGGTAGGTTGGGTAAATGGCAGCTCCTCTTGATGGAGTATGACCTGAAATTCCACCATCAAACTTCCATCAAGGGGCAGGCCCTAGCCGACCACATGGCCGACTTTCCCTTGGAAGATTCATATCCCACACTTGACAAAATGCCCGATGAAGGCATATTTCAAAACCAATTTCAAAATCATATTTTATCAAACTATTTAAATGAAAACCAAGTGTGGAAGATGCACTTCGATGGGGCACGAAACCAAAGAGGGGTTGGGGCAGGAATCATCCTCATATCCCCTGAAGAGGGAGAAATACCCATAGCCATTCGCCTAGATTTCGAGTATTCCAACAACACAGCCGAGTATGAAGCACTCATACAAGGCTTAAAAATTTTGAAAACTCTAGGAGCATCATGCATCGAAGTCTTTGGAGACTCTTTACTTGTCATAAACCAAGTGTTAAAGATTTGGCAAGTCAAAAACGAAAAACTTCTTCTGTATCACGAGTTGGCCACCAAGCTGGTCGAGTCGTTCAAATTGCCCTCTCATCCTTGGGCTCAGCCCTAAGGGTCGATCCCACTTTGGGAACCAGACCCTTAGAAATATGGCACTCGCCCACTCCATCCACACACGATCTTGAGATTTGCCAAAACAACCAAACTGATACTGAAAAACCTTTGTTTCAAGACATAAAAAGTTTCTTAGAAAATGAAGGATTTTCAGAATATGCTTCATCTAAAGGCAAAGCTTTTATACGAAGAATTTCTACCCGATATACGATTTTGGGAGGGGTTCTTTACAAAAAAAGTTTCACTGGCATCTTACTAAGGTGTGTCGACCTAGAGGGGGCTAGGATAGTAATGCATGAATTCCACGATGGAGAATGTGGAGGGCATGTAAATGCAAATATAATGGCAATGACCATGTTAGGAAGTGTCACCCATGTCAAGTGCATGGACACGCCATCCATACCCTGTCATCCTCATTGCATTCCGTGGTCAGCCCCTGGCCATTCACCATGTGGCCGTTTGACATCATAGGACCAATATTTCCTCATGCATCAAATGGGCATAGGTTCATACTCGCAGCCACTGAATATTTTTTTCAAATGGGTTAAAGCAACCTCCCTGACCAATGTTCAGGGGCAACATGTAGTGCCGTTCATTAAGAAAAATATTCTAGCTCACTTTGGGGTTCCAAAGGACTTAGTGTCTGATAATGGAACCCCCTTCAAAAATTAGAGGATGGTTAAGTTATGTAACACGTATGGCATAACTCACCACCTCTCATCGCCCTACTGCCCTCAAGGCAACGGGCCAAGCCGAAGCCACAAATAAGACTCTCATAAGCATCATTGAGAAAACTTTAGAGAAGGGTAGGACGTGGCATGAGAAGCTGAATGAAGCCTTATGGGCTTATAGGACTTCCATCTGAACTCCCACAAATGCCACGCCATTTGAGTTGGTCTATGGCACAAACGCCATTCTCCCCATTCATACCAAAATTTATTCATTCCATACATCCATTGCATTCGACCTTCCCCTAGAGATGCTACAGCATGCTAGAATGGCCGAACTTGACTTACTAGATGAGCGAAGGCTCCTTGCCATGGACCATGCACATGCATACTGGCAAAGGGTAGCCCGACACTATGAGAAGCATATGAGACCTCGCCACTTTAAAGTGGGAGACCTTGTGCTCAAAATTATCCAATATCGTGGCCCACATCCACTTGGAAAGTGGCGGCCCAAGTGGGATGGCCCTTATGTTGTACATGGAACCACCACGAACAATGCATATTGGCTAGTCAATGTTGAGGGTAGGAACTTAGTTGACCCTATGAATGCTCAATTTTTGAAAAAATACTACGTGTAGGGTCTAAGCTAAGCCCTATTTCAAAAATATTTTGAAAACCTCCTTTTGGACTTCGTGAGTAAGGATCAAAGCAAATCGTGCAACCCTGAATGAGAGACTTGATTGCTTGTGAAAAAGCGGAGTTTTCCAAAACCAATGGGTCACATTTCAAAAATCCTTCTTCTTATAAAAGAAGGCCTGGTTCAAAATAGCAAGATACTTGCAAGTAGTACGTGCTATTTCTAAATAGGCTGATCTGGGATGAATCGAGTAGATCCTTGGGATAAGTCCTTTCCCGTTTCTCTTCTCTTTCCCAAAAGGAAAACTTGGCCAAAAAGAAAAAGGGAAATCCCTGCAAAGTCTCTTTCCCAAAAGAAAGTTGAATCAAAAGAAAAATCGTGTAGTCTATGGAAAAGAGGGAATAAAGAAAAAATACTCCCAAAGGGAGACCCTCTACGAAAAACAGAAAAAGGCCAAAAAGCTCAAAAAGAGCAATTTTCCGCCTTTATGTCTCAAACCACGGGACACTCCAGAAGGGACCATGGTAAACTCTTTCCCATCCCTGCGACTTATCCCAAGGTGAAGAAGGGTTCATTTCGAGGAATCCTAAAGTAAAAATAGGATTTGCTTACTTGAATCTCATCTTGTTTGAGAGTTAGACGTCTGAGTAAGGCGTAGGAATTTTGAAATATGGTTCGATTTTCTTATAAAACCTCCACTAGATTAGCGAGTGTCAAGACTCAAGTAAAGGGAAAACACGAAAAGCTGAAATCCTTAGGATTGAAGCAAAAAGGAGCTTTCCTCTTTCAAAAACGAGTTTTAGAAAATCCTCAAACATCGAACAACATAAGGCCAGCTCACTTGGTGCAGCAGGTCTTCATGAGACTCCCAAGTTCGACCATTACATCAAGTCTCTAGGAGACCATACTTCCTAGCATATCATCCCATGCCACTCATTCATATTCACGCATGGACATCTACATCAATCCCGTTCAGGACTAGCACCATCATAGGCAAAGTCCCCTTGGGCGAAAAATCACCTCTTATGGGTCTTAAAGAAAATGTTTTCTCAAAACTGGGACGATCCCATATTCTCGAGGACAAATCTAGGGAGAAAGCAAACAGGGGTGTTGTCGTCTTTGCCATTATCGAAATGAATTTGGATAATGCCAAAGAGGGGCATCTGTAAACACCCCAAAATAAAATCATTTCATAAAACCAATACCTAGTTTTGAAAGCCCATTTCAAAAACCCATAGTGAGTTTTCAAAAACCCAGGAGCTTCCCAAAAGCTTGTAAATTTTGTTTTGAAACCCCGGTTAAATGTGGATTTCTTAAACTCGAGCAAAGTCCCAATTCTATAAAAGAGACAAAATGGAACAGGTGAAGCAGGAAAGATGACGCCTGATCAAGAGGCAGCCCAGAAAGCAGCTCAAAAGGGCCAAATCGAAAGCAGCCTCAGAAGCAGATTTCGAAGCCCGAAGGAAGCACCCTGGTTTGATAAAAACTATGTTCAAAAGGCGAAAGGAAGGCCCAGGTCCAAAGCAAACCACAAGCCCAGAGCACCTGAAAGCCAAATCAAGCATCCCCATCAAAGCAACAGAAATCTGAACCAGAAAAGACGAAAATAAGCAGAAACAGAGTCCAGAAAGGCGAGAAGGAGTCCAGACGACAAAGTTGTGGAAAACCCAACACCAGACGGAGCGCTGATGAAGCTAGAGCCCGCACAAAACGTCTGCCTCGAAAAGCCAAGAAGGACCATCCAAAGAAAATTTGGATTGGATCTAGACCATAAATATCCAGATCCATATCCAAATAGTGTTTGGATTTGGGTCTGATCCAAATAGTGTTTAGATTGGATCGGATCTAGACCAAAATATCCATATCCATATCCATAAAAATGTTTGGATTTGGACTGGATCTTGTCATAAATATCCAAATCTAGATCCAAATAGTATTTGGATTTGGATTTGGATCTAGATCTCAAACCCATATCCAAACCCAAGACCCACCTCACTTGCCTATAAATAGAGGTGAGGGGGTCTCCAAGAGGGGGTTCACTTGAATTGCTTGGGAGGAGAGAGAGTGAGAGAGGCTAGCCATGGAGCTTAGCCATGGGTTAGCCATGTGAGCTTGATCAAGGGTGGGCTCAAGCCTTGTACAAGCCTAACCTAGCCAAGGAGCTGCAACCAAGGTGGACTTGACCAAGAAAGGTTGCAACCAAAATGGCATGGACGTGGGCTCAACCAAGAAGGACCGGCTCCAAGAGGTAAGCAGCCCTAAACCTAGCCCCAACCTAGCCTAGGTTTGAACCTCCCTAACCGACTCACCCCCCCCCCAACTGAACCTAACATACACACACCCCTAAAACCAGCCTAACCGAGTGCTAAGGGCACTCGATCTTGCTTGAACCGAACCCCCTAGCCGTCGCTAGTCCCGTGCATCTGCCGTTGTGCCCTGCGCACCCGGCTGAGCCCCTAGCGTGCTACTCGTGCCTCTGTGCGCCCATCGCTTAACCCCGCGGCGCCCTGTGCACCCTACGGTATCCCTTAGTGCCCTAGCGCCTTGCTGAAACGGCACGCGCCTAGCACGCCATGTCTTCCGCGCGTCCAGCGTACCGACTCAGCCCATCTAACGCCTAGCGCTGCAGGCCGCCCCAAACAAAACACCATGGCCTGCTCCTTTGCAGGCCGTTTCCATTAAAAGACCCACAGCTTGCTCCTTTGCAAGCCGTTTCCTTATAGAAAACCGGCCACCTCCCTTGTCCGAACACCCCAAAAGAACTCGAGCCATCCTTGGCTCGAGTCACCCTAACCTAGACATACCTAACTAGGACCAACCCATCCTACACCCTTCAAACAAGGCCCACTCAAGCCACCCTTGGCTCGAGTCACACCAAACCACAAGCCCCTCTAAGGCCCTAAACCCGAGTGCTCCCAAATCGCTTTGCTGCCCCCTAAGCCCCCAAGCTCTCAAACTCTACTCTTGCGTGAACCCCACCCCACACGGCTTACCTCTTGGCAGCATGCCATCAAGGCTCGCCATTTGAAGGAGTTGAACCCCGTTGTTGCAACATGGAAATATCGTGACCCGTGCTCAACACAAAGAAGGTGGACGTGACCTAGCCAAATCCCGAATCCAAAGTTAGGAAAAGTGTAATTCTTTTGATTTATATATCAAGTTGCTTTTCCTATTCAATTCAATTTTGATACGGGATTGTAGTAATGGAGCGTGGCCTCCCCCCGGGATGTAATATGGATGCTTAACACACGAGACACATATGTGCACTTGAGCCTTAGCTCTTATCTCGTACATGAGACACACACGTGCACTTGAGTCTTAGCTCTTATCTCGTACACCAAGCACCCACGTACACAATTGAGCTTTCGCTCTTACTCCAAAGACTCTAGTAAGAGCCATATAAGCTGCAATTTCATTCGGGTTGTTACTTTAAAGTCGTGTGAGTTTGTCATTTCAATTCCACACTCGCACCCAAGGAACACCCGAGCACTTGCTCAAGCACTCACGCACCTTTTGGCCTTGGCAGCCACTAAGATATAGGCATATTTATATACTTTCAGCTGCTTTAGTTTTTCCGATTCAGCTGTGTACGTCTTTACATTCCGGGTTGTTAAATTTCAGTCGTGTGAGTGGTCTTTACATTTATACACAACACACACGCACACATTGAGCCTTTCCGCTCTTATATCTATATTTCCCCATTCCGCAAGTTAAATTTCAGTCGTGTGTGTGAGTTGTCTTTCCATTTACACACAACACACATGAACACGTTGATGCCTTTGGCTCATATATATATATATATATATATATGTATTTCCCATTCCACACTTTACATTTAAGTCGGGTGGCTTTTTAATTCAAGTTGCGTGATTCGTCTTTCAATTTATACACAAACACACATGCACACATTGAGCCTTTTCGCTCTTATATCTATATCTCCCTTCCGCAATTTCCCTTCTGCAATTTACATTCAAGTTGTGTGAGTTGCATTCAATTTGGGTATTTCCCTTCAGCTATGTCTTTCAATTTCGGGTTTTACATTCAAGTTGTATGAGTTGCATAGCATATCCGCCAAACTCGAGATAGTGCGCATACTTGCATTCAAAGAAGCCCTGAATACCCCGTGCAAACACGCCAATCTTAGGCCACTTGATGCACACACATCCCGCCTAAGTAGATAAAACTTAAAGACTTAGATACGTACAACCCCACGTAAATAAAATCCATAAATAGGCATACAATCGCTCAAATACTTTCGTATTCTTTTCAAAAGTCCATGCTTGTTCAAAATCGATATTTTCTAAGCGTTTAAACTGGACCTTGAGCATCGGTTCAAGAAGGTTTACAACGAAAAGATCTCACTTGTTCACAGTCGCCCCATAAGTCAGATATTTCAAAAATACTTCGCTAGTTTGAGTAAGCTAGCTGGCACGCCCTAAAGCGACGTAGATACGAAAAGGTTCACTTCAGGCCTAAGAACCTAGAGTGAAATTTTTGCGTGTCTACAAACTCCAAATCATGTGAAGAATTGGTGTTTGTGAAAGAAATAGTATGTGCACTTAATTCAAGACTTTGAAATGAACAAGTCCTGAAAAATAGAATGTTCTGTTTTCAGGGCTTCTTTTCCGAATTGTTCTGAACACCTTACAGACCTCCAAAAATTACCAAAATTTTATCAGGCAAAGCCTATGGTATGGAGGATCTGTAGAACTTTAAAGATTTAAAATCGGAGTTGTTTTGCAAAATTAAATCAATGAATTAACATTTCTCAAGTGCCTGAAACTGTCCTGTCACAGAAATATAGAGACTCAAAAATGAGTCTGTATCTTAATGATCTGAGCTCCAAATTTGATAAATTTGATATTATTGGAAAGCTATGGATGTAAGATTTCCAATGAATCAAAATTCACTTGATTTGGACTCTTACACATAGAGTTATGGGATAAAAACCTAGGATCTGTAGCAGGGAAATTGACTGTGCAAACAGTGGACAGATTTTTGTTCGGATTTGTTAAGTTTCATTTACATAGCTGGACCCCCTAAAATTCTTGAGAATTTTATTTCTAAGACCTTGGTGTGTGCACAGAGTGTTCCTAAAAGTTTAGCACATTTGGATCATAGAGTCAAGAATTAAAAATACGGCAATGAGATATGCAGATGCAAAAAATGAGTTTCTGTTTTTATAGAGAATACGTGCAAATGCAAAACTCACACAGAAGCAAATTGCAACAACCCTTAACTCCGAATTTAAATTACTGAAGTGTAAAAAAATTGAAATTATTTTATAGCTTATGCATAATGTTTCATCCATCAAATGAAACATAACATCAAACATCTATCGTGCGTGTGTGAGCATAATGTTTCATCCATCAAATGAAATTTGCAGCAAACTCTAGCTTATTACAACGTGGGGGGAGATGAAACTCTATTATTACAACCCCATTTAATTAAAATTTAGAGGAAGAATATTGAATTGAAATTAGATTTAAAGTATACTTACACGGATTTGCAATGGGCCGGGGATTCAAGAGTGAATCCGGCCCTTGAAGCTTATTCTTCTTCCTTCTATCTCCCACACTCTCACCTATCTACCCTCTTCCCACACTTGGAAATCACATCCCTCTAGGTTGGAGTCTTCCTTCCCTAACCTAGAACATAGCCCCCAAAGTTTAGAGCCTCCCTCAAGCTTTCCAAGATGGGTTTCACACCCCCCCCCCCCCCTTGGGCCTTTTTATAGGCCAAGGGGGGCTGGTTCTAGCCTCTTCCATGGGGCGGGTTGGACCTGTTTTGGAAGGATGTTGATCCAATTCAATCCAGCCCCTAATGGTCCCCCCTTGTGTTGACTTGGACCAGTCCATGTGGGCTAGTCTAGGTGCCACGGTTTTTGGCTTGGTGCAGTCCTAGAACATGTGGCTAGTCCTAGCCAACCTTACAATTGATAATACATTTCGTTGGGTTGGTTTCTTTGAATTTCAACCAACTTGAATTTGTTTCTTGATTTGATTCAGCTCCACCTTGACTTTAATTCCACACGGGCATGTCTTGATCTTTGGCTTTAATTCTTGACTCGATCCCATTTGATTTGGGCTCGTCCACATGGGCTTGAGCTTGATGATCATGCCTTGAATTACATCGGGTTTTTGCTTCATGTTCTTGGGCGGCCAATGCTCTTGGCCTATTTGATGAACCTGCAACTTGACACTTTATAAGCTTGCTTCTCTTCATGCTAGTGTGGATCAGCCCCATATGGACTGACCCTTAGATGATTTCAATCAAACTCCACTTGCACATGCCTCTTGCTTGGCCGGTTGCACCATCTTGCCTTGTCTTGATGTGATGAACTCTTGGTGATGCTTTGCTCAAAATATTTCGAATATAATTCGCTTAATAAGGTAGGCTTTATCCCGGCCATGTATTTGGATTGCTTTGACACAAACCGTCTGAAAGAGCTTGATCCATACTTCTGGGCTTGGATTGGGTCTCATCTGCTTCGAAATTCGGAAACTATTTTAGTTCACATTTAAAAACTTTAAAGTATTTCCCCAAATGGTAAAGCTTTAAAATTTGGGGTATTTTTGAATTTAAAGGTTTACAAAGGCTTTAAATTGACTTTTGAAATATAGGAGTTTTTAAAAACATTTTAAATTTTTGGTGTTTTCATATGCCCCTCTTTGGCATTAATCCAAATTTATTTGGATAATAACAAAGAAGAAACACCCTTTTATGGATTTACTTCCCAAATTTCCTTGAGAATATAAATCAATCCTTCATTTCGTAAACTCCTTTTCTTGGATCTCAGGAGAGGGATTTCCAACCAAAAGGGAATTTTTCTTATATGGGGCATGATCATGCATGAATGACTTTTGAATGCATGCATGGTATGAGTGAGGTGAGCTTTTTGGGGAGAGTTAATTTTGGGGTTTTTGGGCTTGGAGAGAGCCTTTAAAGGCTGGCTGCCCCAAGTAGAATTATACCATGTCTTTTTTGACATTTTGGGTTTTTTCAAAATTCTTTTTCAAAAAGGAACTCCTTTTATTTTTCATTAAAAAGGACTTCCAATTTTTCATACTTCCCTTCTTTCGGGTTTCGATACCCACTACTTGGTAGAGGTTTTTTTTTGTGGTGGAAAATTTTGAAAAATATTTCAAAGTTCTATTTCCCACATAACAAAGTCTAATTCTCAAACAAAATGAAATCCAAATGAGTAGACTCTATTCCTACTCTAGGATTTTCATGGTTGAACCTTTTTCCATTGGGATAAGCTACAGGGATATGGGAAAGAGTTACCACGGTCCCTTCTAAAGCGTCCCGTGGTTTAAGGCAAAGAGATGGAAATTTGCTCTTTTTGAGCTTTGGCTTTTTCCTTTTTCTTTCTCTTTTTTGATGACAATATGAAATGTATTCCATATGATATGATGGAGATACACATTTTTGTGAGCTTGAATCTCCATGAAAGTGTCTAAGGGATGCATTTTCAATGCCCCTAGTTTGGTGGAGATGAGTGATATCACACGGCTTCAAGGTGAATTGACATTCATGATATCTCTAACATGATCATAACGAATTTTGGCTTAAGACTGGACTAACAATAACCAACCCTAAGTATTTCATGGCCATCATATTTTAATTGACATGCTCTCCACATTTTCCATCATGGAACTTATGTATTGATTCTAACCTTATCAAGGTTTTCATGTCAACAAGATGCTGAAAATTTTTCTTTTCCAAGTCATATGTAGGGTTAAAATTTTTCCAATCAAAACTTTGATCTTTCAAAGAAGTAAATTCAGGAAATCCTTCCTTTCTAAAAAATTTTCAATGTCTTGAAACCAATACAATTTTGGTCATTTTGGCAAGCATTTTAAATCGTGAGTGCCAATTGGGCATGTTTTGAAAGAACCGGCCACTATATTAGCCCATTCTTGATGAATTTTCATTCTTGACTTGCCAATTTTTCAAAATTTGGTTTTTAATAAACATAGAATCTCCAAAGATTTTCATGATTTAAAATAATTTGTCAAAGCATGGTCTTGAAATTCATTTGTAAAATATGCCTTCATCCGGCATTTCATCAAGTATGGGGAATGTGTCTCAAAGAGGCAATTCAGGCACACGATATAGGGCTTGTCCCTTAATGGAGTCTTGAGGATGAACTCATACTCCATTACAAGGGGCTGCCCTTTATCTTGCCTACCCGTTAGGGTAGGATTTTCAAATAAGCGCTTGAATCAATCGATATTATCCCTATTTCATGTCATGGAAATAATGTCTCAATTTTGGTAGTCTATACCAAGCACGATTTTCTCTATCGCTTGATAATTCTTTTCATATGCCAATAGAGTTTTCGAAATGTAGTAAATGGCACACATTCTATGGATATCATCTTCATATTGAGTAAGTAAAACACCCAATGCATTCACATGAATTGGAATGTAAAGCTTTGGAGTTTTTAAAACTTGGAGGATTTACCATAAATTTTCAAAAGCTTTTTGAAAATTATTATTCAAATTTTAACCTTTTTTCAAAAAGTCTAATGAGAGATTAATATCTTGTTGGCTTGGAATTAACCTTGAAGGTTTCAGATTTGATTCATATGGAGACATGCCTATGATGGCTCGGTACTTAGGGGGTCAACTCTCATGCCCCTTTGGCATAACATGAATTCTTTCACCAACTTTGGCTCTATGGGTAGACCATCTCATGATGGCTAGACCCGGTATTGTTCATGCAAATATATGACTTCAAAATGCCATGCATGATGCTCATGTAAATATGCACACACTATGGGTTAGACTCACTCTAAAATCCCCTTCTATGAAATTTCCAAGTCAAGGATTCTACGAATTTCGGGAAGCTTGGAGGCATGGTCTTTCCTCCTTGCTTTGATGATTCTCAAGCATTAAACTTTAGGGAAGTGCTAGGTAAGAGAGAGCTATGACCATCTTGGACGATTTTGACTTGGGATTATATACATTCTTCGAAAGGATTTTGAAATTGGTTTTGTATATAGCCATTGTTTTTGGAGTTTTTGAAATTTTCTGATTTTTTTGTTTTTTTTAAAACAAAATTTCAAGGATCCCTATAAAAGATTTTCTTTTTGAAACTTTTTCTCAAATGAAGAATGGAAGAATGAATGAAAACAATTTTCTTTTCAAAATTTTCAGATTTTTCAAATGTTTTTGGGATTTTGAAGGTTTTTTCAATTTTTTGGTTTTGGGAATATCTAATTTTTTTTATTTTTCAAAAGGAGGGGTCTTCCATCCAACCTTCAAAGAAACTTCCATGAATTAGACTCTAAACAATAGGTCTAAGCCAAGGGTCTCAGTTTTAGTGGGTTCTGTAAACACCTCGAAATCCCACGAACTTCTCAAATCAACCTGGTTTTGTAAAAGCAGCCCCAAAGGGCTATTTTGAGTCGGGAAACCTAGGAGCCTTCCAGGCAACCCTATACATATGTTTAAAACTGTATATGCTTTAAAATATGTATAATATGTTTTAAAACCTTTTAAAATACGTTTTGAAACCCCACGAAGCGGCTTGGCCTGACTCAAGCAGGACCAGAAGAGCTAAAGAGAGCCCGAAACTGGAGCACATGTCGAGCCCAGCACAACAACTCTCGTGTTGAATCCACCCCCAGGATCTCGAATGTCCAAGACCCTGTTATCATCAGAAATCCTTTGAAATCATCTCCGGAAGGCAAAAACAGAAGCGGACGACCATGTTGGTGAAGACCCAACGCAAACGAAGTACTGATGCTGTCAGACCCCGCACAAACCATTCGTTTCGAACATACCCTGAAGGAGTCAGAATTCAGTTTGGATTGGATCTGGACCATATATATCCAGATCCCAATCCAAACGTATGTGTGGATTTGGATTTGGATTTGGATCCAGAGATCCAATCCAATATCCACATCCATGGCCCACATCACCTTCTCATAAATGGAGGTGGGGCCCACTTGAAATTCATGTGGGATTATGGGCATGAGAGAGAATGGGGAGGATAAGCATGAGGGGAATTGTAATTAAACTTGACTTGTGTGTCAAGTTTGGGGTTAATCATGTGGGTTAGCTTAATTAGTGTGGGTTTAAGCTTATATTAGCCAAAACCTAACCTAGGGTTGCACCAACATGATGCAATGAAGTCTATGGGTTATGCAAAGGGAGCTCCCTAACCCAATCCTAAGCCAAAACCCCTAATCCTAGCCTTTTACCCTAATCCTGGCCTAATCCTAGCCTAATCACCAAACCCACTTCCCTAATCCCAGCCTAATCCCAACCTAATCACCTAACCCACCTCCCTAATCCTTTCCTAAAGCTAGCCTAATTCCCTTAATCCTAACCTAATCCTAGCCTAATCACCTAACCCACCTCACTAAACCTCACCCCAAAACCAACCTACCTAGCTAAGCCCTAAACCCCTAAACCACCCCACCTAAACCTAGCACACCATATCCCTAAAACCCCTTAAAGCAAAATATTTGGCCCCTCCTCAAAACCAGCCCACCTTATCACCACACCACCACCACCTAACCACCTTACCAACCTCTCAAAACCACCCCCAGCCGACCTTGGAAAAGCCTATAAAAACCCTCCCCTAGTGGGCGGATTTTTGAATCTTCTCCCATCCAGCCCTTGGGCCAGCCGAGCCCTCTCACCTTGCTCTCTTCTTCCACCTACACCACCACTACCCCCGGCCAGCTCCACCTCGCACCACCACTACCATCCGGCCTGCTCCATTCCACGCTGCCACCAGTCGCTCGGCCAGCTCCATCCACCTTCATCACCCGGCTGCCCTTCTTCCACATACCGACCTTCTTCACCCATCCGGTTAGTACCTCAACCTAACTCCACCCCCTCTTCACTCCCCCTCCACTCTCAACCACCCATACCACCACAACACCTCGCCAACACAGCCTTCCCGCCACCCTTCCCCATTCGGTCAGACATAGCCCATACACCACCCGATCCTCCACCTTTCCCTTTAGTGACACCCCAGTCACCCTACCTTGCTCCTTAGGACCTGCCCCCTCCACTCTTAGTCATCCATTAACTCCATCTTCCACAGCACCCTAGCTACTTCCCTCGCCATTCCCAAACATCCCTAGCACTCCCAGCCAGCCACCATTTAAACCACCCCTAGTCGGCCAGTCATAGCCGACTGCACCCAAATCAACCGGCCAGCCACACCCTCTTCCTTAGACATCTTCCCTTTAGGCACCCAAACCACTGTAATAACGTGGCTTAGCACACTCACACACACGTGCACTTGAGCCTACCTCGCTCTTAGTTGTGCACGATTTTGAACACACACGGGCCTAATCAACCCTTAAGATATAAGTTTATTTATATACTTTAAGTTGCATAGGGTTTTGCTTGAGTTGTGTGTGTTGTCTTTCAATTCTCACACTCACACACATTGAGCTTTCGCTCTTATTTGCAAGACCCAAGTAAGGGCCGTGTTATACTTTTCTTGGGTTTAATTTCATGTCATGTGTGTAGTATTTCAATTATACACTCACACACATTGAGCTTTCGCTCTTACTCCCAAGACCTTAGTTAAGGCCATATTGCAATTTATATTTGGGTTTAATTTCATGTCGTGTGTGTAGTACTTCCATTCTCGCACTCACACACATTGAGTTTTCGCTCTTATTCCCAAGACCTTAGTTAAGGCCATATTGCAATTTATATTTGGGTTTAATTTCATGTCGTGTGTGTAGTACTTCAATTCTCGCACGCACCCACATTGAGCCTTCGCTCTTATTTGCAAGACCCAAGTAAGGGCCCATATATATTATATACGTATTTCCCTTTTGGCTATGTCTTTTAGATTTGGGTTTTAAGGTTCAGCAGTGTGCGTAGTCTTTACATATATACACGGCACACACTTGCACTATTGAGCCTTTCCGCTCTTAAGATATAGCCATATTTCCCTTTTGCAATTTCCCTTCGGCAATTTCCATTACAAGTCATTTCCCTTCGGCAATTTCCATTACAAGTCATTTCCCTTTAGCATTGCCTTTTAAAATTTGGGTTTTCCCTTTGGAGTTGCGCGAGTTTGCATTGCATATACGCCATACCACGAGTTAGGACGCATATTGCATCAAAGCAAATCCCATACTCCCGCTCAAAGTCGCCACATTTTAGTTGAGTGTTCATAACACACACCTAGTTGGCCCAAAAAGGGATAAAAAGAAAGACTTAGGCACGTGCAAATCCACGTGAAATAAAATCTAAAAGTCATACAAAACAACCCGAATCAAACACCTCAAACCACTTTCGTAGGTTCTTACACTCAAAAACTCGATTTTAAAAGCGTACAGACTGACCCTTGCGCATCGGTGCAAGAAGGTCTGCAACGACAAGAGCTTGCTTGCTCACAGTCGCCACGTTAGGAGTCAGATTTAAAATATATCTTCGCTAGCTTAAGTAAGCTAGCTGGCACGCCCTTTTGCTTAATTAGGACTTAGGCACACGAAAAGGTTCGCTTTAGGCCTAAGAACCAGGAGCGGGAATTTTCTGCGTCTACAGTTATTTGGCACACTTGGTGGGACGTGAGTCTTTTAAAATCGAGTCACTCTAGGAAACTTGCGAAAATATTTTCAAAAGGTGTCGTTTTAACTCTTTTCTATACTTGTACTTGGGAATTTCAAAAAATCTTGAAAGCATGTCAAAATCCAACCCAAGTGAAGTGTCGAGCCAAGGCTCATGCGCATCAAGTTCTCACTCTAGGAGGGTTTTGAAAAATAAAATCAAACTAGACGAGATAGAGGACTTGAGAAGGGAATTCGAGGCCAAAATCGATGCTCTCAGCCAAGAGGCTGAAGTAGGTGATTCATGTTCATCGAATGGTGAACAAAGGGCCAAGAAAAAAACTGAAAAACCTTGCAAGCACAAAGAGGCGTCCGTAATAGAAGGCAACCAATACCACGAGTCCTTCACACAAAAGGACCGTAAAGCCCTACAACAGCTGCTGAAAGGGAAAAATAAAGAGAAAATGAGTTATGCCCTGTCTGATTTCCTACCCATGGATTATGAAATAGACAGTGACTATGAAATACCGAACTTCCATCGGTATGATGGCATGGGAGACCCTAGGTCCCACTTGAAACTTTTCTCGCGTCGAGCCCATAAGAAGAAAAAGGACTCGATGAAATGGGTGTATTGGTTCCCTTTATCCCTTAAAGGCACAGCTGCCAAATGGCTGGCTTCCTACGATTTAAGCCAGTTCGCTACTTTTGAAGAGTTAGCGAACTGCTTCATGCAAAGATTTGCACAAAACGTAGAAGTCACGCCGACTTTAAACACTTTAAGGGATATAAAGCAAGGCATGAACGAAGACGTACATGCCTTCATTATTCGATGGAGGTCCCTTTTGGGCCAAGTGCGAGAGCCCATATCCGAAGGATGCGCAGTCATGCTTGTAGACACGGAAAATCCTCGTCTCCGGGTTCTTAGGCCTGAAGCGAATCTTTTCGTGCTTACATCGCTTAAAAAGGGCGTGCCAGCTAGCTTTCTCAAACTAGCGAAGTAAGTTTTGAAAATATCTGACTTTTGGGGCGACTGTGGACAAGTGGGTTCTTTTCGTTGCAGACTTTCTTGCACCGGTGCGCAAGGGTCAGAGGAAAACTCGATTTTACACAAATACGACTCTTTTGAAAACTTGAAAGTGTTTTATCGATTGGTTTTGTCAAATTTGCAACTTTTATACATGGGATCTATGCGCTTCTATGTCTCTCGGGTTTTAGCCAATTTTGGCGTGTAGTCGTGTGCATCTAGTGCTCGATTTCGAGCAAGTTCTACACGATTTGATCAATCTGGTTCGATGCAAATATGCTCCCTATCTCGAGTGTGGTGGATATGCAATGCAAACTCACACAACTTGAAGGGCAAACCCGGAATTTAAAGACATAGTAGAAGGGAAATAGCAGAAAGGGAAATATGGCTATATCTTAGATGCGGAAGAAAAATATATAGCTATATCTTAAGAGCGAGAAGGCTCAATGTGAGTGAGTACTTTGAGTGTATAAATTGAAAGGCAACTCACACGACTTGAACCTTAAAAACCCAGCTGAAAAGGGGAAATACGTATATATATATATGTAAGAGCGGAAAGGCTCAATGTGAGTGAGTGCTTTGAGTGTATAAAATGAAAGACAACTCACATGACTTGAACCTTAAAACCCAGCTGAATGTATATAAATAGAGCTATATCCTATGGGTTGTTGAGGCCCGTTTGTGTGCAAAAGTGTGCAGATAAGAGCGGAAAGGCTCGAGTGTATGTGTGTGATTCGTGTTTCAAACCATAATGTTACATCTCGGGGGGAGACTACGCTCCATTATTACAACCCCGTATCGAATTTAATTGAACTTGAAACAATGTAAAAGATCAGATGCGAACACTTACACGTCGTCTGCTTGGGCTTTCTTTATTAATGGGATCCAACCTTGGATATAACCGTTGGATGGACCTCTCGCTGCGAACCGATCCGATGCATGGAGTTTTGGTCCTAGTTCACGATCTAGGCTATGTCGACACATGAAGGTTCTATGGTTTTGGGTGGGATTCGAGCAAACTTAAGGCAAGGTGTAGGGGATCTAAGGCTAGCTCTAAGGTGAAGGGCTTAGGTAGGGTTTTAGTCCAAGTCCAAAGGTGATACTCGACCAGCTAGGGTCCGAGTTGGGTGATGGTCCATGGGCGGATTTGGGAATGGTCCTAAAGGAATGCTCGGCCAAGTAGTGGCCGAGCTCGTTTGGTGTTTTGGGGTTGATCCTAGGCAAAGTCCTAAGGAAAGGCCCTAAGTGGATGCTTGGCCAAATGGTGGCCGAGCTGGGCAGCTTGGGGGTTAGTCTAGGTTGGGATTTTGGGACTCAATAGGACTGATCTAGGGTGAGCTCGGCCAGCTATTGGCCGAGCTTAGTATGAGCTTAGGTGGGGACAGTTTTGGGTAGAGTCTAGGTTTGATTTCTGCAAGGTTCGACCAGCATTTGTTTGGTCGAACTTGCTGGATTTTCTCAAGAAGAATAGGTGGTTTAGAAAGTTAGGATTTAGGCACTTAATGGGGCAGATCTAGGGTGAACTCGGCCAGCCAATGGCCGAGCTTGGGATAGTCTTAGGTGGGGATGGACTTGGGTAAACTAGATTAGTTTTTAGTGAAGTTCGGCCAGCTCCTTGGTTGGACTTTGCTCGGTTTTCAAAGAGGGTATTGGGTGGTTTAGAAAGACAAGAAGAGAGACGGTTTAGGTGGGTTCTAGGGACTCACCTTGGCCACGGTTTTGATTGGTTTCCACGCAGCAAGTCTTCACAAAGAGTGGACCATCCAAGGCTGTCGGATCCACTTGAGCAGCAACCAAGCTTTTGCGTGAAATGAAGAAGCTCCTTGGTCTATAATACCAGCCCACCTTTTTACAAAAAGCAAAGGGGGAAAGCCAGCCCCCTTTATTGACCTTTCCCCTCTCTCTCTCTCTCTCTCCTACCCAAGTGAATAGGCATGAAAAAAATTTGCAGCCTCTTTCAAGCTAGCCCCTCACATCCTTTTATAGGCCTCTTATGTGGATATGGATCCTGGATCTTGATTTCTGAAATCTGGATCCAATCCAAGTCTTGTTTGGATCTGGATCATGGATCTAGATATTTGGATCCGGATTTGATCCAAATTTTCTTCTTCTTCTCTCCTTCTTGGTGTTTCGAATCGAACGCTTCGTACGGGCCTTGAGTTCATCAACGCTCTGTCTTAAGCGGGGGTTTTCCCCATTTCATCGTCCGAGCTCCTTTTCGCCTTTCCGGACTCTATTTCAACTGATTTTGGTTGTTTTCGACTTGCATTGTTCGTGATTTCAAGGGCACTGTTGGCTGGGCCTCTGATGCTTCCAGCTTGAAGTCCATTTGCGGCCTGAGATCCTCTTTTGTCTTTGAATTTGGCCTTTCACCGGGCTGGGCTTGCTCTTTGATTTTTCTGAATTTCTGTTGCAACTGCTTTGGGCCAGGCTTTACCTGTTCATCTGGGCTTTTGCAAAAATAGGACTTTCATCCATTTTCAAGAATGTATGTTCCGACAGGGTTGTAAAACGAAGGTTTGAAGTATTTGAGCTCCTGGGTTTTCAAAAATTCCAATTTTGGCTTTCTGAGCTTATTTTCGAACCAGGCATTTGTTTTTGCGAAATTTTTGGAATTTGGGGGTGTTTACAGATGCCCCTCTTTGTCATTATCCAAATTGATTTGGATAATGGCGAAGAAGATAACACCCCTAATTGTTTTCTCCTCGAATTCGATCTTGAGAATATGGGATCGTCCCAATATTTGAAAAAAATGTTTTCTTTTAAGCCTGATAGGAGGAGATTTTTCGCCAAAGGGGACTTTCTATGGATCTAGCCCTAAACGAAGATCATGTATGAGGTGCTCATGCATGGATATGCAAAGTACATGACATGGCTGAGGTGCCAAAAAGGGGCGACCTCTAGAGACCAGATTATATGGTTGAACTTTTTGAGATTTTATGAAAACCTGCTGCTCCAAGTGAGCGGGCCTTACGTATGCTCGATGTTTGAGTTTTTTTTAAATTCATTTTAAGAGGGAAAACTTTTCTAAACCATCGATCCTAGGGACCTTTAGCTCCTTGTGTTTGCCTTTACTTGAGTCTCGACACTCGCTAATCTAGCAGAGGTTTTATGAGAAAACAAGCCACATTTCAAAATTTTTATGCCTTACTCAAAACGTCGTATTCTCAAACGAGATGAATTTCAAGTAAGTAAATCCTATTTTTACTTTAGGATTCCCTGAAAATAAACCATGTTTCGCTCGGGATAAGTCGTAGGGATGGGAAAGAAGTACCACGGTCCCTTCTGAAGTGTCCCGTGGTTTGAGGCAAAGAAGGCGGAAAACTGCTCTTTTTGAGCTTTTTGGCCTTTTTTTCTTTCTTTTTTTCATAGAGGGTCTCTCTTTGGGAGTATTTTTCCTTTAATCCCTCTTTTCCATAGAAGACTCGAATTTTCTTTTTGATTCATTTTTCTTTCTTTGGGAAAGAGATTTTTGGCGGGAATTTCCCTTTGTTTTGGCCAAGTTTTCCTTTTGGAAGGAGAAGAGAAGAGGGGAGGACTTATCCCAAGGTTATACTCGATCCATTCCAGATCAGCCTATTTAGAAATAGCACATACAACTTGCAAGCATCTTGCTATAATGAATTAGGCCTTTCTTTGTAAGAAGAAGGATTTTGAAATGTAACCACGTATTTGGAAAGCTCTGCTTTTTCACAAAATGTCAATTCTTTCATTCAGGGTCACACAACTTACCTTTGATCCTTGGTTTCGAAGTTTCAAATTAGTTTTCCCTAAAACATTTTCACAAAAATGGGAATTTAACTAAGACCCTATACATGATATTTTTTCAAATTTGATAGGATCTGCTAAATTCCTACCTTCGACATCGGTTAACCAATAAGAATTGTTCGTGGTGGTTCCACGTACAACGTAAGGGCCATCACACTTGGGCCGCCACTTTCCAAGTGGATGTGGGCCACGATTGTGGATGATTTTCAAAACGAGCTCTCCCACTTCAAAGTGGCGAGGTTTCATATGTTTCTCATAGTGTCGGGCGATCCTTTGCCGGTATGCGTGAGCATGGTCCATAGCAAGGAGTCGCCTCTCATCTAATAGATCTAGTTCGGCCATCCTAGCATGCTGAAGTGTCTCTAGGGGGAGGTCGAGTGCAATGGATGTATGAAATGAATGTAGACGTGTATGGATGGGGAGAACGGCATTTGTGCCATAAACCAACTCAAGAGGCGTGGCATTTGTGGGAGTGCGGATGGAAGTCCTATAAGCCCATAGGGCTTCATCCAGCTTCTCGTGCCATGTTCTACCCTTCTCTAAGGTTTTCTCAACAATGCTGATGAGAGTCTTGTTGGTGGCTTCGGCTTGGCCGTTACCTTGAGGGTAGTAGGGCGATGAGAAGTGATGGTTTATGCCATACTTGTTGCACAGCTTGACCATCCGCTCGTTTTTAAATGGGGTGCCATTATCGGACACAAGATCTCTTGGAACTCCAAATCGAGCCAAGATGTTTTTCCTAATGAAAGCCACCACATGTTGCCCCTGGACATTTGTCAGGTGTAGACGCGCGAAAATCCCCGCCTCTGGCTTCTTAGGGCCTGGAGCGGATCCTCTCGTGTGTCTAAGGCCAATTTATATAAACAGGGCAAGCCAGCTAGCTTACCTATGCTAGCGAAGATATATTTTAAGCTAACTTCTAATCGTGGCGACTGTGAGCAAGTGAGCTCTTGTCGTCGCAGACCTTCTTGCACCGATGCGCAAGGGTCAGTCTGTACGCTTTGAAAAATCGAGTTTTAGGGTATAGAAAACCTAGGAAGCGGTTTGAGGTGTTTAATTCGGGTCTTTTAGATACGATTGCAGATTTTAGATCACGTGGATTTGCACGTGCCTAAGTCTTTCTTTTTATCCCTTGATGGGCCACCTAGTTTGTGTGTTATGAACACTCCACTACATGGAGCGAATTTGAGCGGGAATACGGGGCTTGCTTCGATGCAATATGCGTCCTACCTCGTGGTATGGCGTAGATGCAATGCAAACTCACGCTACTCCGAAGGGAAAACCCGAATGTAAAGACAATGCCGAAGGGAAATAACCGAAGGGAAATGACTTATAATGTAAATGCCGAAGGGAGATATGTATATATGGTATATACGTGCCCTTACTTGGGTCTTGAAAATAAGAGCGAAGGCTCAATGTGGGTGCGTGCTTGAATTGAAAGACTTACACACACGACATGAAATAAAACCCAAATATAACTTGCAGTATGGCCTTGATTAAGGTCTTGGGAATAAGAGCGAAAGCTCAATGTGTGTGAGTGCTTGAATTGAAGTATTACGCACACAACATGAAATTAAACCCAAATAGTATAACACAGCCCTTACTTGGGTCTTTCAAATAAGAGCGAAGGCTCAATGTGTGTGAGTGCTTGAATTGAAAGACTTACACACACGACCTGAAATGAAAACCCAAATAGTATAGCACAGCCCTTACTTGGGTCTTTCAAATAAGAGCGAAGGCTCAATGTGTGTGAGTGCTTGAATTGAAAGACTTACACACACGACATGAAATGAAAACCCAAATAGTATAGCACGGCCCTTACTTGGGTCTTTCAAATAAGAGCGAAGGCTCAATGTGTGTGAGTGCTTGAATTGAAAGACTTACACACACGACATGAAATGAAAACCCAAATAGTATAGCACGGCCCTTACTTGGGTCTTTCAAATAAGAGCGAAGGCTCAATGTGTGTGAGTGCTTGAATTGAAAGACTTACACACACAACATGAAATGAAAACCCAAATAGTATAGCACGGCCCTTACTTGGGTCTTTCAAATAAGAGTGAAGGCTCAATGTGTGTGAGTGCTTGAATTGAAAGACAACATACCCAACTTAAGCAAAACCCTACGTAAGTTAAAATATATATATATTTATATACTAGGGGCTGATTAGGCCCGTGTGTGTTCAAAATCGTGCACAACTAAGAGAGTGCACGAGTGTGTGGGTGTGCCAAGCCACGTTATTACAAGCGGGGGGAGACTATGCTCCGTTATTACAACCCCGTATCGAATTGAATTTTAAGCAAGTATACAACTAAGGACCGAGTTAGGCACTTACTAATAGCTGGTCCGAAGATGCCTTGCTTGAGCGTGGGCTTGGCCTTCGCCTTGGGCTGCAAGAGGGAGCTCCGTGGAGTTGAACGGCAAGGGGGTGCTGGCCGGATGTCTTTGGTGCACGGAAGAGGCGCCTTGAAGGTGGCCGGCTGCTAGGGATGGGCTGGTTTTGGCGTATTGGGCTAAAATGCCTAAGTAGGGTCACTAAGGGAGGATAAGCTTAGGGAGTATGGCACTAAGGGAGCCTAAGGGAATGGTCTAATGGAGCACCTAAGGTTGGCGGGTGGCTGGCCGAATGGAAAGGTGACAGTCGGTTGGAGTGGCCGACTAAGGGGACTTGGTGGTGGCGGGCTACTAGGGTGGCTAGGCTATGGTGGATGGGAGGGGAACTAGCTAGGATATAGGGTAAGGTAGTGGTGGTTGTGGTGAGGTGATAGGGGCAGATCTTAGGGAGTTGGGTGGAGTGGTCGGGTGTAGCTAGGGTGTCTAGATAATGGCGGGTAGTTAGGTTGGGTGAGGCTTGGCCAAGGGGGAGTGGTGGCGGCAAGTGGCTGATATTAGGGTAAGGTGGTGGTATAGTGGCTGGCTGAGAGTGGAGAGGGAGTGGAGAGGGAGTGGAGAAGGAGTAAGGTGGAGTGTGGGGTACTAACCGAACTCCTAGAGACTTACAAGGCCTGTTGCTCCAAGTGAGCAGATCCTATGCTGTTCGATGTTCGATTTTCAAAACTTATTTACAAAACTATTTACAAAAGGGACAACTATCTTGAGTCTCGATCCTAAGGATCTCAAGCTCTTTGTGTTTGCCTTTGTTTGAGTCTTAACACTCGCTTATCTAGCGGAGGTTTTGTAAGAAAATGAATTATATTTCAAATTCCTACGCCTTACTCGAAACATCGAATTCTCAAACAAGATGAAATTCAAGTAAATCCTATTTTTATTTAGGATTCCTCGAAATGAACCAAGCTTTAGCTTGGGATAAGCCAGGGATGGGAAAGAGATACCACGGTCCCTTCTGAAGCGTCCCGTGGTTTGAGGCACAGAAGGCGGAAAACTGCTCTTTTTGAGCTTTTTGGCCTCTTTTTCCTTTTTTTCATCGAGGGTCTCCCTTTGGGAGTATTTTTTCTTTAATCCCTCTTTTTCACAAGAGAATCAATTTTTTCTTTTGAATTCTGGTTTCTTTCTTTTGGAAAGATACTTTGAATGGGAAATTCCCTTTGTTTGGGCCGTGTTTTTCCATTTGGAAGTAGAAGAGAAGAGGGGAGGACTTATCCCAAGCCTACACTCGATCCATTCCAGGTCAGCCTATTTAGAAATAGCACGTACTACTTGCAAGTATCTTGCTATGTTGAACTAGGCCTTTCTTTGTAAGAAGAAGTATTTTGAAATGTAACCACGATTTTGAAGACTCCACTCTTTCACCAGTGCGAATTCTCTCACTCAGGGTCACATGATTTTGCCTTTGCACCTTATTCACATGTCTCAGGACAGCTATCCCCACAATTTTCGAAAACTGGAATTTAATCCAAATCCAACACATAATACTTCTTTAAGTATTGAATATTGATAGGATCTGCTAAATTCCTACCTTCTACATCGATCAACCAATACGAATTGTTCGTGGTGGTTGCTCGTACAACATAGGGTCCACCTCACTTGGGGCGCCACTTTCCGAGTGGATGTGGGCCACGATAATGGATGATTTTCAAAACCAGATCCCCCACTTCAAAGTGGCGAGGTCTCATGTGTTTGCCATAGTGTCGGGCTATCCTTTGCCGGTATGCACGAGCATGATCCATGGCAAGGAGTCGCCTCTCATCTAGCAAATCTAGTTCAGCCATCCTAGCATGCTGAAGTGTCTCTAGGGGGAGGTCGAGTGCAATGGATGTATGGAATGAATGCAGTTGAGTATGAATGGGAAGAATGGCGTTTGTGCCATAGACTAATTCAAATGGTGTGGCATTCGTGGGAGTCTGGATGGAAGTCCTATAAGCCCATAAGGCTTCATCCAACTTCTCGTGCCACGTCCTACCCTTCTCTAAAGTCTTCTCAATTATACTAATGAGAGTCTTGTTTGTGGCTTCGGCTTGGCCGTTGCCTTGAGGGTAGTAGGGCGAAGAGAAGTGGTGAGTTATGCCATACGTGTTGCACAACTTAACCATCCGCTCGTTCTTGAATGGGGTGCCATTATCAGACACAAGGTCTCGTGGAACCCCAAATCGAGCCAAGATATTCCTCCGAATGAAAGCCACCACAGGTTGCCCCATCACGTTGGTTAGGGAAATGGCTTCCACCCACTTGGAGAAATACTCCGTGGCTGCTAAAATAAATCGATGCCCATTCGAGGCTTTTGGAAATATTGGGCCTACTATGTCAAACGCCCACATGGTGAATGGCCAGGGGCTGACCACGGAATGCAATGCAGATGATGAGATATGAATGGCATGCCAATGCACTTGACATGGATGACACTTCCTAACATTATCGTGGCAATCCTTTTTCAGGGTGGACCAAAAATAGCCCCCTCTAAGTATTTTCATTGCCATCATGTTGGCATTAACATGACCTCCACATTCTCCATTGTGGAATTCATACATCACTATCCTAGCCTCCTCTAGGTCGATACACCTAAGCAGAATGCCGGTAAAACTCTTTTTGTATAAAACCCCACCCAGGATGGTGTATCGGGTCGAAATCTTACAAATGAATGCCTTATCTTTGGATGTGGCATCCTCGGCGAATCCCCCATTTTCTAGAAATTGTTTTATGTCATAAAACCAGGGTTTTTCAAAAGAGTCTGGGTTATTTTGGCAAATATCCAAGTCGTGTGTGGATGGGTTGGGCGCATGCCATATTTCTAAAGATCGGATCCCTGAAATGGGATCGACCTTTAGGGCTGAATCCAAGGAGGAGAGGGCATCAGCGATGCCATTGTCCTCTCTAAGTACGTGTGTGAGTTTACACGATTGGAAAGACTGGACCAATTGAGTGGCCAACTCGTGATATGGAAGTAGTTTCTCATTACGTACTTGCCAAATTTTCAAAACCTGGTTTATGATGAGGAGCAAATCTCCAAAGACCTCTGTAGACGCGCGAAAAATTCCCCACGCCTCCCCTGCCTTTTCTAGGCTTGGAGTGGATCCTCTCGTGCGTCTAACGCCTATTTATGCAAACAGGGCGTGCCAGCTAGCTTACCTAAGCTAGCGAAGATGTAAAACTGACTTCTAATCGTGGCGACTGTGAGCAAGTGAGCCCTTGTCGTCGCAGACCTTCTTGCACCGATGCGCAAGGGTCAGTCTGTATGCTTTGCAAAAATCGAGTTTTTGGGATAGAAAGTCTACGACATAACTAAGGTCTAGGACCTCCGACATAACTAAGGTCGTGGGAGTAAGAGCGAAAGCTCAATGTGTGTGAGAGTGCTTGAATTGAAGTACTACGCACACAACATGAAATTAAACCCAAATATAACTGCAAAAGGCCTTGACTAAGGTCTTGGGAGTAAGAGCGAAAGCTCAATGTGTGTGAGTGCTTGAATTGAAGTACTACGCACACAACATGAAATTAAACCCAAATAGTATAACACGGCCCTTACTTGGGTCTTTCAAATAAGAGCGAAAGCTCAATGTGTGTGAGAGTGCTTGAATTGAAAGACTTACACACACGACATGAAATGAAAACCCAAATAGTATAGGTCGGCCCTTACTTGGGTCTTTCAAATAAGAGCGAAAGCTCAATGTGTGTGAGAGTGCTTGAATTGAAAGACTTACACACACGACTTAAGCAAAACCCTACAAAATTAAATTATATGTATATACCTATGTATTAGGGGCTGATTAGGCCCGTGTGTGTTCAAAATCGTGCACAACTAAGAGAGTGCACGTGTGTGGGTGTGCCAAGCCACGTTATTACAAGCGGGGGGAGACTATGCTCTGTTATTACAACCCCGTATCGAATTGAATTTCAAGCAAGTATACAACTAAAGACCGAGTTAGGCACTTACTAATAGCTGGTCCGAAGATGCCTTGCTTGAGCGTGGGCTTGGCCTTCGCCTTGGGCTGCAAAAGGGAGCTCCGCGAGGTCGAACGACAAGAGGTGCTGGCCGGATGTCCTTGATGCGCGGAAGAGCGCCTTGAAGATGGCCGGTTGTTAACAAAGGGTTGTCTTTGGTGTATTGGGTTAAAGGACCTAAGTAGGGTCACTAAGGGAGGATGGCACTAAGGGAAGCTCAAAGGAAGACCGATTGGGAGCACCTAAGGTTGGCGGTTTGCTAGGGCGGCTGGGAGTGATGTAAGGGAAGGAAATGGCCAACTAAGGGAGTTTGGTGGTGGCGGGTAGTTAGGGTGCTAGGGGTTCGACTAAGTGGGGGTGGTGGCAGCAGGTGGACGGGCTAGTGTTAGGATGATAGGGGAGTGGATTAGGTGGCTGAGAGTGGAGAGGGAGTGAAGAGGTAGCAAGGTAGGGTGTAGGGGACTTACCGGGTGAAAAGAGGGTGGCGCTCGGCTAGAAAGGAGTTGTGCAGGTGGTGGCGTTCGGTTGGAAGGTGATGGTGTAGGTGGTGGTGCAGGTGGTGGTGGGACGTGGAGCAGGTGGAGCAAGTGGAGCAGGTGGAGCAGGCGGCTGAGCTTGGGGAAGTGGAGGACCCGGTTGGGATGGGTGAGGCGGCTTGGTCATGAAACCCGCCCCCAAGGGGGGGGGGTTTATATAGGGCTGGGTAGGTCGGTTAGGGCTAGGTTTGGGGTAGTGGTTAGGTGGTTTAGGTAGGATGGTATGATGATAAGGTGGGCTGGAAAGGGTAGGGCCAGATATTTTAGATACAAGTGGTTTGGGTAGGTTGTGGGCTAGGGGTGGTTTAGGGGTTTAGGGTTTGGTTAGGTGGGTGGGTTCTAGGGTGAGGTTTAGTGAGCTAGGTTAGGTGATTAGGCTAGGATTAGGCTAGTGTAAACACCCCGAAATCCCACGAACTTCTTAAAACAAACCTGGTTATGTACAAGCAGCCCCAAAAGGCCATTTTTGAATCTAGAAACCCAGGAGCCTTCCAGACAACCCTGTACATACGTTTTGAACTCTATATTTCGAAAACATACAATATAGCTTGTAAAACCCTTTTAAAACATGTTTTGAAACCTCGAAGCAGCTTGGCCCGATCAAGACAGGACCAGGAGAGCTAAGAAGAGCCCGGAACCGGAGCACATGTCAAACCCGGCACAGCAACTCTTATATCTGATTCACACTCCCAGGATCTCGAACATCCAAGACCCTGTTCTTATCAAAATAGCATTTGAAGTCATCTCCGGAAGGCAGAAACGGAGGCGGACGACCATGTTGGCGAAGACCCAACGCAGACGGAGTACTGATGCTGTCAGGCCCCGCACGAATCATCCGTTTCGAACCCAGCTCGAAGGAGTCAGAGTTCAGTTTGGATTGAATCTGGACCATATATATCCAGATCCCAATCCAAACCCATATGTGGACTTGGATTTGGATTTGGATCCAGAGATCCAATCCAATATCCATATCCATGGCCCACATCACCTTCTCATAAATGGAGGTGGGGGCCACTTGAGTTTCACGTGGGATATTGGGCATGAGAGAGAGTGGGGATGGAAAATATCAAGAGTGTTGTATTAAGCTTGACTTGTGTGTCAAGTTTGGGTTTAATCATGTGGGTTAGCCTAATTGAGTGGGTTTAAGCTTGTAATTAGCTAAAACCAAACCTAGGGCTGCACCAACATGAGGTGGTCAAGGTCTATGGGCCATGCTAAGGGAGCTCCTTCACCTAAACCTAACCCAAAATGCCTAATCCTAGCCTAAACCCCTAATCCACCCCTAATCTGAACCTAATCACCTAACCCACTTCCCTAATCCCATCCTAATCCCAACCTAATCACCTAACCCACTTCCCTAATCCTTCCCTAAACCTAGATTAATTTCCCTAATCCTAGCCTAAACCTAGCCTAATCACCTAACCTAGCTCACTAAACCTCACCCTAAAACCCAACCACCTAACCTAGCCCTAAACCCCTAAACCACCCCTAGCCCACAATCTACCCAAACCCCTAGTTTCAAAATATCTGACCCAACCCTTTCCAGCCCACCTTATCTACATACCACCCTACCTAAACCACCTAACCACTACCCCAAGCCCAGCCCTAACCGACCTACCCATCCCCTATTTAAACCCCCCCCCTTGGGGGCGGGTTTTCCAAGTGGGAGCCCTCATCTCACCCAACCGGGACCACCCTTTTCCAGCCTAGCCGGGACCACTCTCCACCAGCACTACCTGCACCGCCACCTTCCCTCTTCCATCCATCACCACCTCACCCAACCGGACGCCACCACCTTCACCCAACCGAACCAGCCGAGCTCCCATCCACACCCGGCTTCTCTCTTCCATCCGCCACTTCTCCCCATTCGGTAAGCACTCTCTAACTCTACCAAAACCCTTCTCTACTACCTCTCCACTCCTAGCCACCCAGCCTATCCTCATCTCAGCCCTTTTCCACCACCCTTTTCACTTAGCCGAACCTAGCATAACCCAAACTACCGGCCACTACCTAACCCTCCTATCCCATTCGGCCTTCCCCTAGGTGTCCCATTCGGCCTTCCCACAAACTCTCCTTTAGGTCCAATTTCCCTAAACACTCAACTCCCCTAGTGACCCTAAAAACTCACTTGTTCAGCCCCTTTAACCCCCCACCTCGAGGCGACATCCACTTGCAATCGGCCACCTTTGAGGCGCCTATCCCGCGCCCCACTTGCAGCCGGCCAGCACCTTTGATCACCTATCTTCGCGGAGCTCCCGTTTGCAGCCCAAGGAGAAGGCCAAGCCCACGCTCAAGCAAGACCTCTACGGACCAGCTACTCGTAAGTGTCTAAACTCGGTCTTTAGTTGTATACTTGCTTGAGATTCAATTTGATACGGGGTTGTAATAACGGAGCATAGTCTCCCCCCGCTTGTAATAACGTGGCTTGGCACAACCACAGACGTGCACTCTCTTAGTCGTGCACGATTTTGAACACACACGGGCCTAATCAGCCCCTAATACATAAGTGTATATATATACTTTCATTTTCGAAGGGTTTTGTTTAAGTTGGGTGCGTTGTCTTCCAATTCAAGCACTCACACACATTGAGCTTTCGCTCTTATTTGAAAGACCCAAGTAAGGGCCGACCTATACTATTTGGGTTTCATTTCATGTCGTGTGAGTAAGTCTTTCAATTCAAGCACTTTCACACACATTGAGCCATCGCTCTTACTCCCAAGACCTTAGTAAAGGCCTTATTGCAATTATATTTGGGTTTCATTTATGTCGTGTGTGTAGTACTTCAATTCAAGCACTCTCACACACATTGAGCCTTCGCTCTTACTCCCAAGCCTTAGTCAAGGCCATACTGCAATTTATATTTGGGTTTAATTTCATGTCGTGTGTGTAAGTCTTTCAATTCAAGCACGCACCCACATTGAGCCTTTGCTCTTATTTGCAAGACCCGAGTAAGGGCTCATATACATAATCTATATACATATCTCCCTTCGGTTATTTCCCTTCGGTTATTTCCCTTCGGTTATTTCCCTTCAGTCATTTCCCTTCAGTATTGTCTTTACATTTCGGGTTTTCCCTTTGGAGTAGCGTGAGTTTGCATTGCATCTACGCCACACCACGAGGTAGGACGCATATTGCATCGAAGCAAGCCCCGCTCGAATTCGCCCATGTAGTGGAGTGTTCATAACACACAAACTAGGTGGCCCGAAAAGGGATAAAAGAAAAGACTTAGGCACGTGCAAATCCACGTGATCTAAAATATGCAATCGCATCTTAAAGACCCGAAATAGACACCTCGAACCGCTTCGTAGACTTTCTCTCCAAAAACTCGATTTTTGCAAAGCGTACAGACTGACCCTTGTGCATCGATGCAAGAAGGTCTGCGACGACAAGAGCTTACTTGCTCACAGTCGCCACGTTTAGAAGTCAGTGTAAAAAATATCTTTGCTAGCTTAAGTAAGCTAGCTGGCACGCCCTGTTTGCATACATAGGCCTTAGACACACGAGAGGATCCGCTCCAAGCCCTGAAAAAGGCGAAGAGGCGGGGATTTTCGCGCGTCTACAGCTAGGTTTAGGGAATTTAACCTAGGTTTGGGGAAGGATTAGGGAAGTGGGTTAGGTGATTAGGTTGGGATTAGGCCGGGATTAGGGAACTAGGTTAGGTGATTAGGCTAGGATTAGGGGCGGATTAGGGTGAAAGGCTAGGATTAGGTATTTTGGGTTAGGTTTAGGTGAAGGAGCTCCCTTTTCATGGCCCATAGACTTTAACCACATCATGTTGGTGCAGCCCTAGGTTAGGTTTTGGCTAATTACAAGCTTAAACCCACTCAATTAGGCTAACCCACATGATTAACCCCAAACTTGACACACAAGTCAAGCTTAATTACAACCACACTTGATCTTTTCCACCCCCCCACTCTCTCTCATGCCCATAATCACACGTGAATTTCAAGTGGGCCCCACCTCCATTTATGAGAAGGTGATGTGGGCCATGGATATGGATATTGGATTGGATTTTTGAATCCAAATCCAAGTCCATAAATGGGTTTGGATTGGGATCTGGATATATATGGTCCAGATCCAATCCAAACTGAACTCTAACTCCTTCGAGCTGTATTCGAAATGAACGATTTGTGCGGGGCCTGACAACATCAATGCTCCGTCTGCGTTAGGTCTTCACCAACATGATCGTCCGCTTCTGTTTTCGCCTTCCGGAGATGACTTCAAACAAGGTTTCGATGATAACAGGGTCTTGGACGTTCGAGATCCTGGAGGTGTGAATTTGATACAAGAGTTGTTGTGCCGGACTTGATATGTGCTCCGGTTCTGGGCTCTTCTTAGCTCTCCTGGTCCTGTCTGGATTAAGCCAAACTGCTTCGGGGTTCCAAAACATGTTTTATAAAGGTTTTAAAAGCCATATTGTATGTTTTTTAAAATACAGAGTTTAAAACATATGTACAGGATTGTCTGGAAGGCTCCTGAGTTTCTAGACTCTAAATAGCCCTTTGGGGCTGCTTTTGCAAAACCAGATGGGTTTGAAAATTTCATGGAATTCCGGGTGTTTACATATGCCCCTCTTTGGCCTTGTCCAAATCAATTTTGATAAGGGCAAAGATGACAAACACCCCTTTTAATGTCTCCCTAGATCTAGCCACGAAGAATACGGGATCGTTCCCATTTTTAGCAAAATCTCAATTTACAAACTCTGGTAGGAGGAGATATCACGCCAAAGGGATTGTACTATGGAATCTGGTCCTATATGGGATCATGTTTATGCAAGTACCATGCGTGGAATGCAGATGACATGGGTGTGGTGCCAAGAGTGGCGACCTCCCAGAGACCAGATGTGGTCAAACTCTAGAGACTTATAAGGCCTACTGCTCCAAGTGAGCAAAATCCTATGCTGTTCGATGTTCGGTTTTCAAAACTTATTTACAAAACTATTTACAAAAGGGACAACTGTCTTGAGCCTCGATCCTAAGGATCTCGAGCTCTTCGTGCTTGCCCTTGTTTGAGTCTTAACACTCGCTTATCTAGCGGAGGTTTTATAAGAAAACAAGGCATATTTTAAATTCCTACGCCTTACTCGAAACTTCGAATTCTCAAACAAGATGAAATTCAAGTAAGTAAATCCTATTTTTACTTTAGGATTTCTCGAAATGAACCATGCTTCAGCTTGGGATAAGCCAGGGATGGGAAAGAGATACCACGGTCCCTTCTGAAGCGTCCCGTGGTTTGAGGCACAGAAGGTGGAAAACTGCTCTTTTTGAGCTTTTTGGCCTCTTTTTCCTTTTTTTCATCGAGGGTCTCCCTTTGGGAGTATTTTTTCTTTAATCCCTCTTTTTCATAAGAGAATCGATTTTTCTTTTAAATTCTGGTTTCTTTTTTTTGGAAAGAGACTTTGAATGGGAAATTCCCTTTTGTTTTGGGCCTTTGTTTTCCTTTTGGAAATAGAAGAGAAGAGGGGAGGACTTATCCCAAGCCTACACTCGATCCACTCCAGATCAGCCTATTTAGAAATAGCACGCACCACTTGCAAGTATCTTGCTATGTTGAACTAGGGCTTTCTTTGTAAGAAGAAGGATTTTGAAATGCAACCACGATTTTGAAAACTCCACTCTTTCACAAGTGCGAATTCTCTTCACTTAGGGTCACACGAGTTTGCTTTTGCACCTTATTCACATGTCTCAGGGCAGTTATCCCTAAAATTTTTCGAAAAATGGAATTTAATCCAGATCCTACACATGATACTTCTTTAAGTATTGAACATTGATAGGATCTGCTAAATTCCTACCTTCTACATCGATCAACCAATACGAATTGTTCGTAGTGGTTGCTCGTACAACATAGGGTCCATCCCAGTTGGGGCGCCACTTGCCTAGGGGGTGTGGGCCACGATGGTGGATGGTTTTTAAGACCAGATCTCCCACTTTAAAGTGGCGAGGTCTCATGTGTTTGCTATAATGTCAAGCTATCCTTTGCCGGTATGCACGAGCATGATCCATGGCAAGGAGTCGTCTCTCATCTAGCAAATCTAGTTCGACCATCCTAGCATGCTGAAGCATTTCTAGGGGGAGGTCGAGTGCTATGAATGTATGGAATGAATGCAGTTGAGTATGAATGGGAAGGATTGCGTTTGTGCCATAGACCAATTCGAATGGTGTGGCATTCATGGGAGTCCGGATGGAAGTCCTATAAGCCCATAAGGCTTCATCCAGCTTCCCATGCCACGTCCTACCCTTCTCTAAGGTTTTCTCAATTATGCTAATGAGAGTCTTGTTTGTGGCTTCGGCTTGGCCGTTGCCTTGAGGGTAGTAGGGCGAGGAGAAGTGGTGAGTTATGCCATACATGTTGCACAACTTAACCATCCGCTCGTTCTTGAATGGGGTGCCATTATCAGACACAAGGTCTCGTGGAACCCCAAATCGAGCCAAGATATTCCTCCGGATGAAAGCCACCACATGTTGCCCCATCACATTGGTTAGGGAAATGGCTTCCACCCATTTGGAGAAATACTCCGTGGCTGCTAAAATAAATCGATGCCCATTCGAGGCCTTTGGAAATATTGGGCCTACGATGTCAAACGCCCACATGGTAAATGGCTAGGGGCTGACCACGGAATGCAATGCAGATGATGGGATATGAATGGCGTGCCCATGCACTTGACAAGGATGACACTTCCTAACATGATCGTGACAATCCTTTTTCAGGGTAGACCAAAAATAGCCCCCTCTAAGTATTTTCATTGCCATCATGTTGGCATTAACATGACCTCCACATTCTCCATCGTGGAACTCGTGCATCACTATCCTAGCCTCCTCTAGGTCGATACACCTAAGCAGAATGCCGATAAAACTTTTTTTGTATAAGACCCCACCCAGAATGGTGTATCGGGTCGAAATCTTACGAATGAATGCCTTATCTTTGGATGTGGCATTCTCGGTGAATCCCCCATTTTCTAAAAATTGTTTTATGTCATAAAACTAGGGTTTTTCAATAGACTCTGGGTTGTTTTTGCAAATATCCAAGTCGTGTGTGGATGGGTGGGGCGCATGCCATATTTCCAAAGATCTGGTCCCTGAAATGGGATCGACCTTCAGGGCTGAACCCAAGGAGGAGAGGGCATCGGCGATGCCATTGTCCTCTCTTCCTATGTGTGTGAGTTTACACGACTGGAAGGATTGGACCAATCGAGTGGCCAACTCGTGATATGGAAGTAGTTTCTCATTACGTACTTGCCAAATTTTCAAAACCTGGTTTATGACAATGAGCGAATCTCCAAAGACCTCGATGCATGATGCCCCTAGAGTTTTCGAAATCCTTAAGCCTTGTATGAATGCTTCATACTCGGCTACGTTGTTGAAACATTCGAAATCTAAGCGGACTGCTATGGGAATCTCGCCCTTTTCAGGGGAGATTAGGATGACCCCAGCACCAACCCCTCGTTGGTTTCGTGCCCCATCGAAGTGCATCTTCCACACTTGGTTTTCGAAAGAATTTGCCAAAATGTGATTTTGAAAATGGTTTTGCAATATGCCTTCATCAGGCATTTCGACAAGAGTGGGATATGCGTCCTCTAAGGGGAATTCAGCCACGTAATCTGCTAGGGCTTGCCCCTTAATGGAGATCTGGTGATGGTATTTCAGATCATACTCTATTAGAAGGAGTTGCCATTTGCCCAATCTACCCGTGAGAATGGGTTTTTCGAACAAGTGCTTGATTGGATCAAGCTTGGACACTATCCAGATCTCATGATCTAGGAAATAGTGCCTGAATTTCTGGCAGGCCCAGACTAGGGCCAGGCACGTCTTCTCCATGGCTTGATAATTTCGTTCATAAGCCAAGAAAGTTTTCGAAATATAGTAGATGGCATACTCCTTATCGGTGTCATCCTCGTATTGAGCCAACAGGGCTCCTAAAGCATTCGCATGCACGGAGATGTATAATAAAAGCGGTTTTCCTTGCTTCGGAGGGTTCAAAACGGGGGGATTAACCAAGTATGCCTTCAGTCTCTCGAAGGACTTCTGGCATTCGTCATCCCATAAGAATTTCGTGCCCTTCCTCAACAGTTTGTATATACTCCCAAACCCAAAAATCGTCTAATTTTGGTCATGTATACCTCTCTCTTGCCCAAAGCTTCCTCAAAATTAAAATGCTTGAGAACCATCAAAGCAAGGAGGAAGATCACCTCGAAGCTTCCTAAATTTCGTAGAATCCTTGACTTGGAAAAATTGGGGATTTTTAGAGTGAGTCTAACCCATAGTATGTGCATGCATACATAAGCATCATGCATTGCATTTTGAAAATCATATATTTGCATGAACAAAAACGGGTCTAGACATCATCTTAGAACTCGAGTTTTGTGTCAAGCTAAAGGGGCATTGAAATCGACCCCCTAAGTATCGAGCCATCATAGGCATGTCTCCATATGAATTAAATCCAAAACCTCCAAGGTTACTTCTAAGCTATTAAGATGCAAAACCCCTCAAAGAGACTGGTAAAAAAGGGTTAAAATTTTGAATGATGCTTTTCAAAAAGATTTTGATAAAATCCTCAAATTCTCAAAACCTCCAAAGTAAAGCTTTACATTCAAAATCATGTGAATGCATTGAGTGTTTTACTCGATCAATATGAAGATGGTATCCATAGAAAAATGTGCCATTTATTACATTTCAAAAACTCTATTGGCATGTGAAAGAAATCACCAAGCCAAAAGAGAAATCGTGCTTAGCCTTGGTATAGGCTTCCAAATTCGAGACATTATTTCCCATGTCATGAAAAGGGAATAATGATGATTAAATCAAGCACTTATTTAAAAAACCTATCTAAATGGGTAGGCAAGATAAATGACAGCCCCTTTCAATGGAGTATGAGTTCATCCTCAAAGCTTCATTAAGGGACAAGCCCCACATTGTGTGGCTGATGTGCCTCTTTGAGACACATTCCCCATACTTGATCAAATGCCTCATAAAGGCATATTTTCCAAAAGAATTTCAAAAACCATGCTTGGACAAATTGTTTCAAAGAAAATCAAGCTTGGGAAATATATTTCGATTATGGGGCAAGTAGCGAAATCATCTTCATATCTCCCAAGAAAGTTTTTTTAGAAAGGGAGGATTTCCCGAATTTGCTTCTTCAAAAAGATCAAGTTTTGATTGAAACAAATTTAACCCTACATATGACTTTGAAAAGAAAAATTTTCAGCATCTTGTTGATATGAAAACCTTGATGAGGTTAGGATAAATACATGAGTCCCATGATGAAAAATGTGGAGATCATGTCAATTCAAATATGATGGCCATGAAGATCACTTAGGGTTGGTTATGTTTTTCCATCCTTAAGCCAAAAGTGTCATGATCATATTAGAAATACCATAAATGTCAAATGCATGGACATGTCATCCCATCGTCCACCCAAAATTCCCTTTAAAAATCCATGGCCCTTCACCATGTGGCCGTGTGAATCATTCATCTGCATCTAACTAGGGGCATTAAAAATGCATCCCCTAGACACCTTCCATGGAGAATCAATTTCATAAAAACATGTATCTCCGTTATATATGGAATACATTTCATATAGTCATCATTTCATAAAGCATGTATTTCCATTGAATCACATGGAATGCATATCATACATCATATACATATCATTCACCCAAAGAGGCCCAAAAAGGTAACAACCGAGTAGGAATGTCCCTATGTCATAAAAAGGGCAACAAAATTCGATAATACATGTTGATACATTGATATTGTAGGTAGAAATTTAGCAGACCCCGAAAATGCCCAATATTTGAAAGGGTCTATGTTAAATTCTTTCGAAAAGATTTTCAAAATTAAGCTCCTTTGAAACTTCTTGAAAGAAGGATCAAGGTTGATTGTATGACCCCAAATGAAGGAATTGATGCTTTACGAAAAGTAGAGTTTTTCAAAAACAAATTGGTGACTTTTCAAAAATCCTTGGCTTACAAAGTGAAACCTTGTTCAAAATGGCAAAATATTTTCAAATGGCAGATGCTATTAAGAAATGGGATGATCTCGGTTGAATCGAGTAACCAAAGGGATAAGCTTTCTCCCCATTTTACTTCTCTCTCCAAAAAGGAAAATTGGCAATGTTCAAAAGAAAAAGAAAAAAAGACAAAGAGAATACAAAACTCCTCGAAAAGGAAGTCTTCCTCGAAAAATGAATACAAAAACTTCTTAAAAAATGAGTCTTTTCTCTGAAAGAAGAAAGGAAAAAGAAAATGAATGCAAAAACTCCTCAAAAAAGAAGTTTTCCCAGAAAAGGGAGTACAAAAACTTCTTCAAAAGAGGTCTTCTCTTCAAAAATGAGAAAAAGAAAAAAAGAAAAAAGAAAAGCCAAAGCTCAAAAGAGCAATTTTCCAACTCTTTGCCTAAAACCACAGGACACTTCAGAAGAGACCGTGGTAACTCTTTCCCATATCCCTACAGCTTATCCCAATGGAAAAAGGTTCAACTATGAAAATCCAAAAGTAGGAATAGAATCTACTTATTTTGATTTTATTTTGTTTGAGAATTAGACTTTGTTTTGTGGGAAATGCAACTTTGAAATATTTTCCAAAAACCCCTACCAAGTAGTAGGTATCGAAACCCAAATAAAGAAAAGTATGAAAAATTGGAAGTCCTTTTTGATAGAAGATAAAAGGAGTTCCTTTTGAAAAAGAAATTTTTAAAACCCAAAAATGTCAAAAGACATGAGATAAAACCTGCTTAGAGCAATCGACCTCAAAAAGCTCTCTCCGGACTCCAAAAACCCAAAAGTGTCAAACAGACATGGGATAAAGCTTGCTTTGAGCAGTTGGCCTCAAAAGGCTCTCTCTAGGCTGAAAAACCCAAAAATATCAAAAAGACATAGGATAAAACCTACTTAGAGCAATCGGCCTTAAAAGGCTCTCTCCAAGCTCAAAAACCCTGAAATAAACTCTCGAAAAAGCTCACCCCGCTCACTCATGCATGCATTCAAAAATCATTCATGCATGATCATGCCTAGGAAAAGCACCCCACATAGGAAAAGTCCTCTCTTCACTGAAAATCCCCCTCCTATAATTAAAGAAAAAGGACTTTTATGAAACGAAGGATCATTTATTCTCAAGAAAATTTGGAAATAAAATCCATAAAGGGTGTTTCTTCTTTAACATTATCCAAATACATTTTGATCAATGCCAAAGAGGGGCATATGTAAACACCCAAAATTTTCATGCTTTTCAAAGCTCCTGAATTCCAAAAAGTCAAACTTGAGACCAAATCAAACATCAAAAAGTCCTAAAAAGCAAGACATCGGCCAGTTAAAGAAGCTGGGAAAAACCTAAGGTAAAATCGGGTCACCAAGGAACCGAAGCCCACTCGAAAACCGTCTGTTTCATGCATAAAAAAAGGACTCAAAAGAAAAAGTTTGGATTGGATCTCAACTAAAAAATCCAGATCCAAGTACCACTGAAGATTGGATTTGGTTGGATCCTAGGATCCAAAACCCAATCGAAAGAACCACCCTTGGCCTAGGGCCAAGGGGGTTCACGTGAAAGGAGGCTTGGATATTTTGGAAAGGAGGAGAGAGAAGGAGTGGAGCTCAAGCCAATTCACGTGGAGTTCAAGTCAAAGGTAGAGCATCTGGTCAACAAAGGTGGGCTTGACCAATAGTGGGTTGCAACAAAGGCTCTTGACCAAAAGTGGGTTGCAACCTAGTGGGCTCGAGCTTGACCAGGAGTGGGCTGCAACAAAGGCTCTTGACCAAAGGTGGGCTGCAACAAAGGCTCTTGACCAAAGGTGGGCTGCAACCTAGTGAGCTCGAGCTTGACCAAGAGTGGGCTGCATTAAGGTGGACCAAGGAGGACCGACTGCAACAAGGTGAGTTCTTGACCGAACCACCTTGAACCCAACCGGCTGCAACAAGACCTTTGACTGCACCTGAACCAAACTACACTTGGCTGAACCGACCTACACTTAGTTGAACCACATCAATCGCCTTTGACCTGGTGCTGGCCGAACCACCTTGAACCGCCTTTGACATGGTGTTGGACAAACCACCTTAAACCACCCTTTGACTTGCAGCTGACCAATCCATCTTGAACTCACCTTGGGGCTAGTTTGATTTGGCCGAATCAACAAGACCTTGGACTAGCTGACCTTGACCTGTACCAAGAAAGGCTCACCTTTGGCTGGGTTGACTTGGTCGGACCTACCTTGGATGAGGCTAGTTTGACTTGGTCGAAACCACACCTAAGTGAAGGCTTGACTACACGTCTGCAACAAGGTGGGTTGCACCTTGGCGACCGACTATATCTTGGGGCTGACCTAGCTAACGGCTGCAGCAAATTAGGCTTGAGCGAACCAAGCCAACCTCACCACGAACTCGATCGAAGGGAAAACTGTAAGTTGTTAAAACTTTGATTTTAAACTGCTTTTTTCCCTTTAATTCAATTCGGAACGGGGTTGTATTAACAGAGTGAAGCCTCCCCCCCATGTTGTAATATTCATGCATGAACACGATCACACCTACGATCACTTGAGCCTTTTCGCTCTTATCTGGTGGATGAACACGATCGCACCCATGAGCACTTGAGCCTTTTCGCTCTTCACACTCACATGCACTTGAGCCTTTCCGCTCTCTGCCTCAATATACATTATAAAAATTTTATACTTCAAACCCCTTCTGTTCTTAAGCAAGTATACGTATTTCAATTAGCGTGAGTTTTACTTTCACGTAAGTAGAGTGGTTGCATTTAAATTTGCATGAGTTTACTTTTATGAAAGTCGAGTGAGTGGCACTTTAAATTCGTGTGAGCCTTTCACTTTCACGTAAGTAGAGTGCCACCTTGAACCCCATCAAGTTCGGCCAACCTTGGCCGAACTTCTCTTTGAATCAACCTAGCTCGAGTCACTCCTACTCGAGCCTTTTTCTAAACCCACGGCCTGCAAGTGCAGGCCGTGTTCCTGGCTTTTTCACCTAAGGATTGGCCTGCCTTGAGGCAGGCCACCTACCCTAAAAACCACCCAGCCACCGGCTGGGTTTTTATCCCCCACTTACCTAAAACAGCCCGGCCAAAGGTGGCCGGGCTTCCTTGCTTTTTTTTGGCCAAAACCTGGCCTGTTTTGAGGCAAGCCACCTAAATCTAAACACACGACCAAACCAGGCCGTGTGTTCCCCCACCTTAACCAAAGACTTGGCCTGCCATAGGGTTAAGGAAGGGTAGAACCTGCTTGGAGCAGACAACCTCAAAAGGCTCTCTCCAAAGCTCAAAAACCCGAAAATGTCTAGAAGACATGGGTAAAACCTGCTCAGAGCAACCTGCCTCAAAAGGCACTCTTCGGGCTCAAAAACCGAAAAACAAAAACTTTTTTTCATGCATGCATCCAAAATCGTTCATGCATGATCATACATAGGGAAACCTAGGAAAAGTCCCCTTTTTGCTAAAAATCCCCACCTGTGGTAAAAGAAAACAAGGTTTTGCGAAATAAAAATGGTGTATTCTCGAGAAAATTTGAGAGAAAAACCAAAATGGGGTGTTATCTTCTTCGCCATTATCCAAATCAATTTGGATAATGCCAAATAGGGGCATCTGTAAACACCCCGAATTTTCTAAAAATCAAAAACTCCCAAAAACATAAAAAGCTCGTTTGAGCCAAAATGATAACCTGTTTTAAAATGTGAAAATAGGTACAAAAGGCAAAAGAAAAGCCCAGGCAAGAAGAGGATTCGAGTCTGGAGTCTCAAAAGCCACCCCCTGCTCAAAAACGGAAGAAAAAAGAGCCTGTTTGGAGAAAAGCCCGACAGAAGGGTAAAAATGTAATTTAGGTCAAAGAAAAAGCACAAAGCAGCTCCAAAATGTAGAAAGAAGCCCAGTACCTGAGGAGGTCGATAGAAGTCCAAGACACGTCCCGTCAGAATGAAGAATGGAATCCGTGCGGCAATCTGAGTTCGATATCAATAGGAACCGGCCAAAAACCAAAACGGCGGACCTAAATGAATGCCGAAAAAGTCCTGAAAAGCAGAACACCGAATGAAAGAAAGACTTGGGAAAGACCCAGGCCAGAGTTGGGCGTCCGATGAATCGAAGCCCGCTCGAAACCGATGGTAAAAAGCACCAGAAAACCAAGGAGCAGAAGAAAAATCTAGATTGGGTCTGGACCCAAAAATATCCAGATCCAGATCCAAATTGTGTTTGGATTGGATCTGGATCTCAAAAATCCATGATCCGAGATCCGAGATCCAAACCCAAATAAATATTTGGACTGAATCTGGATCTCAAAATATCCGAGATCCGCGATCCAGATCCACATAGAGTTTGGATTGGATCCGAATAGCTAGACCCAAACCCAAGACCCAAGATCGAAGACCCACTTAAAACCTCTATAAATAGAGGTGTTGGGCTTGAAAAAAGCCAGGACGTGAGGCTCAAAGGGGAGAGGCCTTCACATGAAAATAAAAGGGGGAGGAGAGAGAAGAGGCCCTATTGGCCAAGGGGAGCTTGGTTTGAGAGTTGGGGTTGGTTCGTGAGGCCAAGGGCTGCACCAACCTAGGAACGTCCCCTACAAGATGGCTGGGAGTGTTGCATGGTGGAGCTTGGCGGCTTGAGTGGCGGCTTGGAGCGGTGCTGCAACTAGGTAAGCCCCTAAGACCTAAACCTAACCCCTTTCTTCCCTAACCTCTCTAGACCACCCATCCTACCCAAACGTCCCCTAAAACCACCACCAAACCAGCCAAGTGCTGGCCGTTTTTCACCAAGGTTCCCACCCCAAAACCACCACCTAACTAAGCTACCCTAGGACCTAAATCAGTTCGGCCAACCTTGGCCGAACTTCTCTTTGAATCAACCTAGCTCGAGTCACTCCTACTCGAGCCTTTTTCTAAACCCACGGCCTGCAAGTGCAGGCCGTGTTCCTGGCTTTTTCACCTAAGGATTGGCCTGCCTTGAGGCAGGCCACCTACCCTAAAAACCACCCAGCCACCGACTGGGTTTTTCCCCCCCACTTACCTAAAACAGCCCGGCCAAAGGTGGCCGGGCTTCCTAGCTTTTTTTTGGCCAAAACCTGGCCTGTTTTGAGGCAGGCCACCTAAATCTAAACACACGGCCAAACCAAGCCGTGTGTTCCCCCACCTTAACCAAAGACTTGGCCTGCCATAGGGCAGGCCACCTAGCTAAAAACCCACGGCTTAACTTGGCCGTGAACCACCCCCTAAGCCACCTTGGCCAACCTCATTAAACCATACCTAAACCTTTGGTCGTGACTAGCCTAGGACTCAACCAAACTTAACCTAGTTAGGACTCAACCAAGCCTTAACCTAGCCATGGTTTGTCTAGGTAGCCCCAACTACAACCGAGTTCACTCAAGCCACTTTGGCTCGAGTCACACAAGCTAAACCCAAGGCCAAATGTTGGTCGAACCCTATGTCTAAAACTATACCTAAACCAAGGCCAAACGTTGGCCTAATCCCAAGTCTAAACCTAACTAAACCCAAGGCCAAATGCTGGCCGAATCTTAACTCTATCCTATACCTAAACCAAGGCCAAGTGTTGGCCGAATCCCATACAAAAAACCTAATCACTCGAGCCAAGGTGGCTCGAGTCATACCTTGCCCAAACCGGCCTCAAGTAGACCCAAACCCATTGTAGCTTGCAGCTCCCGGAACTCCAAGTCTCTCCAAGCTCTCAAGCTCTCCGGCTTCGCTCCCACATGCCCCGGACTCCAAAAGAAGAAGGTGGATTCGCCCCTTGTACGATCCTAACTCAAAAGGCTGGAAAGTGTAAGTTGATTTCGATATATATCAAATCCCTTTCTATTCAATTCAATTTGTCATATGGGGTTGTAATAACGGAGCATCGTCTCCCCCCGGATGTAATATATGTGCAAAACACACACACGTACACTCGAGCCTTTCCGCTCTTATCTGCACACTTTTGCACACAAACGGGCCTCAACAGCCCATAGGATATAGCCCTATTTATATACATTCAGCTGGGTTTTAAGGTTCAAGTCGTGTGAGTTGTCTTTCATTTTATACACTCAAAGCACTCACTCACATTGAGCCTTTCCGCTCTTACGTATATATACGTATTTCCCTTCCAGTTGGGTTTTAAATTCAAGTTGCATGAGTTGCCTTTCAATTTATACACTCAAAGCACTCACGCCACAATTGAGCCTTCTCGCTCTTATATATATCTATATCTCCCTTCTGCTGTGTTTTACGGTTCAGTTGCGTGTGTTGCATTTCAATTTATACACAACACCCATGCACACATTGAGCCTTTTCGCTCTTAAGATATAGATATATTTAAATTTCTGCAATTTACATTCAAGTCGTGTGAGTTGCATTCAATTTGGGTTTTCCCTTCTGCTAAGTCTTTAAATTTCGGGTTTTACATTCAAGTTGTGTGAGTTGCATTGCATACTCGCCATACTCGAGCTAGAGTGCATACCTGCATCGAACAAACCCGAACAAAACGTGCATACACGCCTAAGTGGATAAAATCGAAAGACTTAGGGTCGTCCAAATCAAAAACTCGCCAAGTGCATGATTTCAAAAGGATTTTCAAACACCTGTTCATTCAAAAATCGAATTTGAGTTTAACTTGTTCAAACGAAGTCTCTAAGCGTACAGACTGACCCTTACGCGTCGGTGCAAGAAGGTCTGCGACGTAAAGATCCCGCTTGCCTATAATCGTCTTTCAAAAGTCAGATATTTCAAAATTACTTCGCTAGTTTGAGTAAGCTAGCTGGCACGCCCTAAAAGCAAACGTAGATTGCGAAAAGATTCGCTCCAGGCCTAAGAACCCGGAGTCGAGGATTTTCCGTGTCTACAAGGGGGATTTATGGTAAGAACATACACCAATTATGGTTTGGGTTGCAATAAGGGTCATCAGAGATCAAACCCCAAGCCTGTGGAAACAAAAATGAGATGAAAAAGAGTCCAAAAAGTGAGAAGCAGGTCGGCTAAGAAGACTGGGATAAACCCAGCCTAAAACGAGTCACTAGCGAAACTAGGGCCCATTCAAAACCACCCGTTTCAAACACCCAAGAAGGACTGACGAAAGAAAATTTTGGATTGGATATGAACAAAAATATCTAGATCCAGATTCATTTGGAATTTGGATTGGGTTGGATCTTTCGATCCAAACCCAAATCCAAGACTCACCCCTTGGCCTATAAATAGGACCAAGGGGGGGAGAAATATTTCACGTGAAACTCAAGTGGGCTTGGGGGAGCTTGTAAAGTAGGAGAGAGAGAGTGTGTGGAAAAAGTCAATAATGGTGGGCTTTAGCCATATGGGCTTGATTAAGGGCTAGGTGGGCTTGAGCCTTGTGACCTTGACCTAGCTTGGGCTGCACCAATGAAGTGGAGTGGCTTGGACGTGGGCTGCAACCATGGCTGCAAATGGTGAACCGGCTGCAAGAGGTAAGTCCCTAAAACCTTGACCCTTAAACCTAGCCTAAACCATACCCTAACCGACCTAACCCACTTGGCCTAAACCTAGCCAAAACACACCCTAGACACCCACTCGGCGGGACCTAACTACACCTAACCGACCTTGACTCTCACCCCAAACTGAACCCTCACTATTGGGGCTGTGACCTAGCTGCACTCGACCCCTTGCTGGCCTAACCGAATCCTAGTTAGCTTGGCTTGAACCTAGCCATGAACCTGCCCTAAACCTGTCTCAAAACCTAGCTCGATGATTGTATAAAGTAAGCTCGCAACAATTTATCAATAAACTCAAACAAACATAATAGAGAAACTTTTACATACAATAAAGTACTATTACCACTAAGTTGTGTGTCTTTGTACATGGGAAGCCTTCTCTAACTGATTGTATAAGTAGGTCAATGTTGTTACACCCCAAGTATACTCATTGAACCTCGATAACATATAAGCTAACAATTAAATAATAGAAATTGAGACCCTATCTCTTGACGTATCCTAGTACAATGTGCACCCTATGTAATACAAACAATGCCTTTTGTTGAGGTATAATTCCTCTTCACTGAGTACATACTTGAAGCATCTCACACAACCCTCTTAGTTTAAGATAATATGTAATATGTACACAGAACAATAAATCTCAGACAGCAACACCATCATAGCATTGTCAAGATGCAAATATAGGCAATATTAGGGATCCTCTACCATATGTATCTGTAGAAAATACAAACAAATTAAGTAATCGAACTCAATACAACATGTCAATTCAAACTAGGTAACCAATACATAAGAAGTTTCGTTACATGTTGTGATCACTAAAAAATGTTGTGTTGATTCATCATAAAATATATATGACACATGTTATACATATGATTGGCAATCATTTGCCAATAATAGAAAAAACATTATTGACTCAACCCTAGAGAGTTGTACTAGTGGAATGTGACAAAACACATGTCAAGCATCGACATCCAATGCTCATAAGGACACTGATTAACCTCCCAATATGCAATACGACAAAGAATAGTGCCAACACCTTCCTCTTCTATAAAGACTGCAACTTTTCTAAAACACAATCTAGAAGTTTTGGGACACCATACTTCACCCTCTCCAAAAATCTTACTAATGACGTGATATCCATAGTTACCATTTTCAAGAACAATCACCAATCTAACAACACATGAACTCATAAACCAAGATAACTACGTTTTATTGGGTTTTATTGGGATATACAAAATCTAACATTCTAGTAGTCTTTTTATCATGAGATGTATCAATATATGGAGTGATGAAATCTAGGGGATACTCCATGTGCCTGCCACGCCCATGTTCTTCGCTCTTATCGACCTTTCCTCAAGTAGCACTCATCTTTTCGTGCTCCCATGAAAATAACTCTGTCTTAGTAGATCTATTTGGTCTTTAGGATGCCAAAAAGGTGGCTCCTCTTGTGTAGTGTGATGATGATTTAGATGCTTGTCTAACAAGTTAATCAATTTACTCTATTTTTTATGTTAGTATGAGTCAATATTTGGTGAATAATATAATGCATCTTAGTTATATTTCTTTGGTCTTCATCTTTACACTCAATGTGAAAGGCTTTTCTATCTATATGTTTGCTTCTTTAAAAACACATTAATTGAAGAAAGTTACATAGCCTCATCACTCTTGAAAAAAATACTAATCTCATGAGTATACAATAGTCCATGTAACCACCATAGTGTACATCGACATGAATATAGATCAATAAATATTGTTTCCATAGATTAATCTCTTTGACAACTGTATAATCAACATTATAAATGCTAACAATTCACAAATCCTCAAAAGACTTTTTAGTTTCATGACTTGCAACTCTATCAATGAATGAAGTTGGGTTTATATAATATTGAGGAATCCAATCAAGATGTCGAGCATTCCTTTTAACCATACATGTGTACGCTCAACCCTTTTGACCAACAAATTATAAGCAATACAACTAAGTATTACTAAGCCTTTTCTAAACTAAGTGGAGTCAGCCAAATAGATTCTTTGTTTCAAGAGAGCTCTATCATGTGCCATGCTAACAATTAACTCAACATGAGCTATATCATTCTCTATTGTTTTTCTCCAACACTTTTGTGGTCTTTCTCTTCCTCTTTTAATATTTTCACAATCTAGTTTTTCATACCTTTTTACTAGAACTTCCTTTCGTCATCTTTCTACATGTTCAAACAATATTTTTTAAAAATCCTCATTTTATTCTTATTAGTTTCACTCTCAATTTGTTTCTAATAACCTTAATGTGTATATGGTATTTTCTTTTAAGACTACTCATTAATTCCAACATCTTCATTTCTACTATGGATATCTTTTGTACATGTTGATAATTAACTACTAAACACCCAAAACTATAAAGCATAGCAGGTCTAATTGTTACTCTATAATATTTGCCTTTCAAATTTAATAGTATATTTTTATCATATAGAATATATGATACTTGTCTCCATTTTAACCAATATGGATTAATTATATACGTAACATCTCCTTCATTTTTTTCATTATTCTTAAGAATTGACCTTAGGTATTTAAAACTTTTCTTCTAAGAATTTATATCCTCTAAAGCAACTGAATGATCAAACTTATATTCTATATATATTCCATATATTTGTATTTGTTCTACTAAGTCATAAACCTTTACCTTCTAATGTTTCTCTCTATAGTTCCAATTTCCTATTAACTTTTTTCATAGACTCATTTACTAATACAATGTTATCTCCAAATAACATACACTAGGGTACTTCTTAAATATTTTATGTTAACTCATTAATGATCAATATAAATAAATATGAACTTAAAGTTGATCCTTGATGTAAACCAGCATTAACTTCAAAGAAATTTGTTATTCCTTGACGATTCATCAAACATGTTTTTGCACCATCATATATATCTCTTATAAGATTCATATATGTCAATGAGATACCTCTAGATTCGAAGATTCTCCAAAGAAATCTCTTGGCATCTTATCATAAATTTTTTCTAGATTAATAAATACCATGTAAAGTTTTTTTTGCTATAAAATGTTATATAAGACGTCCCAATAGGTAAATCGTTTCAATAGTAGATCTACTTGGCATATACAAATTGGTTATGTATTATACTCGATATTTGTCTTAACCTATGTTCAATAATTTTTTTTGATAATTTCATAGTATGACTCATTAACTTTATACCTTGATAATTTGCATCATTTTGTATGTCTCTCTTATTCTTTTATATGAGTATAAGTATACTTGCTCTCTACTCTTTAGGGATCTTTTGGTTTCTCCATATTTTAATAAATAATCTTGTGAGTCAAGTGATTCATATTTTTCATAAGATCTTTATACTATAAAAATATTTTCTGATCTTACATATTTACCAACCTTCATATGTTTGGGGGCTTCTTCGACTTCATTCTTTTGAATATATTGATATAAATTCTGGTTTATATATTTTTTGTTTGAGTAACTCTCATAAACTAATATTAACATATGTATTTTCATTAAAAAAACTTAAATAAGTAATTTTTAATTATTTTATATATCATCATTTATCACTATAATCTTCTCACCCTCATCTAACAAAAGTAAGATAATTAGTTTTCTTATTTTTTAGCCTTTAATATCCTAAAAATTATCTTTTTTTATCTTCTTTTGAGTTAAGCATTTTAATAAATCCTCCCAAATTTTGACTTTTATTTTGCTAACAGTTTTGTTTACTTATTTCTTTCCTTTTTTATAAGTATTCCAAGTTTCACTAGTTTTCGTAGGATAATGCAATTTTCAACATACCCTCTTTACTTTAATTTTATCTTACATGATTTTGCACTACCACAAAGCTTTGTTTTGTGTTGGTATACCAATTTTAGATTCACCTAACACATATTTTGTCATTTTCTTAATATGCATAGCAATATAATTTTATATATCAAAAAGTATACGTACGTAATTCAAAGCATCTTCTTTAAGAATTTTTTGTTTAAATGTCATTTTTTGCTTTTGAGTTTCTACTATTTAGTTCGAATAGTTTTATACATTCTTTTCTTCTATATCCACTTTCTACTAGAAAAACTATAATTAAAAATTGTTGTTGAGTAGTTAAGCTTTCTCCTAGAATTACCTTGCAATCTTTACAACATAATCTATCTTTTTTCCTACAAACAAAATAATAAATTTATGTTTGTGAAAGTTACATTTATTAGTAATTAAATATTCATCTTATTTTTTAAAAAATGTATTGGCTATAATCATAGTAAAATTTTAAATCTTCTTACCATCCTCATTTAAATCCCCAAACCATAGTTTCAATGAATATCTCGATATCCTAATACCTTTTTACTGACATGTCTATTTAAGTCTCCTCCTATACAAATCTTCTTTGGCGTAATTCTTTGAATTATCTTGTTTAACTCATCTAAAAAATGCATTCTTTATGCGATCTTTTAATCCTACTTGGAGTGATGTGCATAAACTATATTAAAAGTATCTACTCATAACACTAATTTTATCATTATAATTCATCTTCATATTATTGTATATCCACCATACTACCTTTTAAATATTTATTTATAATAACACCCACTCCATTTCTTGTAAACCTATAATATAAATCTTTTTCCTAATCTGCCTCCTATACTAGCTTGCGGGTTAATATTTTGATATCCTAAGTAACAATATGAATCTTATTATCTAGGACTAACTTTCTCATTCCTGCATATGTTAATGCTGAAAATGTGGAGGCCCGCTTTGAAATTTGTTCACTATATTCGGGAGATGACGTAGTAGTACTAACTTTCTTATTAATACCCCGTTAATGATGTGTGAACTCTTTCTATAATTAATTCACCTGCACTTAAGTAAAGATGTAGAGGCTCTTGTTTATTTTTTATTGTATTTGAGTTCTTTAATGCATTGAAAGAGGGGACACCTCAACGCAATGGTAATAATTTGTAGAATCTATGATAGATAAATTAGACAAAGTTTTACATTAACTATCGAAAGGCTAACGCAACCCTCCTCCTTTATCTGGGATTGGAACAACAATACATGATTTGAAAAAAGGTGGCATACATATATGGAAACAAGAGTATTCACTTACTAATTAGTTATATGAATACCGTAATACACATCTTATTCATCCATGTTGAGAAAATCCTCTTCTTATATGTGCGCAATCACTGTTCTTTAACATAATAAAGTACAATATGTAATTTTTTATACTTTGCCTTCATCATAGCAAATGCCTCTCTCTATATGCTCTCATTTATTAAGTTAACAACCTTCCTCTAACTAGCACCAAATGCAATGACTATTTCTTTATTCATGGTCTACTAAATAATCACTGTAAGTGTTTTCGACAATATAATGTTTGTATAAGAAATGTGTTGTCTTTAAAAATATTATTTGAATTATATTCATAAATGAAAGATCACTATTCCTACAAACTAAATAGGAAAAACTATTCATCGTATATTTCTTGATGTACCTTAATATCGACACATAATTATCTTCTTTCTCTCTACTCATAAACATAAATACCATAAAAAAATTATGATTCATTGGCATAAATCATATAACCTTCAAGAAAAGCATCTTATATATGCGAATAAAATAAAAATTCTTATTAGTTAAAATAAATATAAACAAATATAACAAAAAAATGGCTCATGCTTCATTGTATTATACGTGAAATTAAACTCCAACACGTTTAGAAATGTAAGTAACAACTTAATTAGGTAAGGATGTGCAAATATGTCAGAAATTTGTTTGTGACATATCTAGGTCACATATCTCTTACACATATAGAGTGCCTCTGCATTACTAGAGAGTCATGCTTAAGGCATGTCATTTCGAGAAGGAAAATACGCCTAAGCCGTGGTGAATTATACTGAAAGTGTGTGCCTATGGCACATTATTTGGTAACAATCGCACATTTGGAGCGTGCCTCTTTGCTGACTGACGGCACTCACCTTATTCATAACTTGATATTTTTGTTTTATTTTCATGTAATTGATTGCTAGATCGATGAAAGGCTTTCAATAACATCAGTATTGTGATTGTGGATAATGAAATAAGGTTGAAATAAATTAAAATTAATAAAAATATATTAAAAACGATGAAAATAGATTAAATATCATCATTAAAAGTGATATGAGAAAAACATGAAGGTGAAAGAAAACACGATTGATAGCAGTGTAAAAGTGACGGTGGGGTTTTAGAGACTAACGGTGATGTTGCTTTTAGAGTAAAGAGTTGTAGGACGAGAGAAAGTTGCATGTATAATTTTGGGATTTAAAAAGAGAGAGTGGATGTTTAGTGAAAAACAAAAAAAAGCATATGAATAGTTTTTAAAAGGGCAGGCCGTCGGTAAAATGCTTTGTACCCTAAACCCTAACCCTAGGATTGACAGCCTTCGGGTGTGGAGGATTGCGAAACTTCCCCCAATTGTTGAGTTTCGTTGGCCCATTCGTCTGGTTTACGATAAACAGAAGAGTGAAGAATTGCACTCTGCGAATCATAAAATTCCCGTTTTTTCCTTGTCGATTTCTCAGTCTTTTCCCGATGTCGGCGAAATGGAGAGCGATGCAGCATCGCCACAAATGGACGTACAACGCCGTAAATTTCCCTTCGCACTACGTCGAAACCCTCCGCAATCCGGAATTCTCAGAGTCCCTGCTTTTCGAGAAATTGAGGGAATTCGCCTCTCTGAGCTCCTTATACCTGCAGTTAAATGCCGCGAAGGGCGTAGCTTCGGCTTTTGGGAAGCTCGTCTCTGAAAATCCAGATGGTCGTCTCGTTGTTTCTGCTATTCGGTTGTATTTGGAGATCCTGTTTCTAGAGAATTCTTTTCCATTGCATCGAACACTAATATCCGTCCTAGCTAAGTTATCGCACCACCGAATTTCTATTGACCGTTGCTTCAAACTGTTATGTCGAGAATATGCTGCTGGCAAACGGTTCTCGGTTGCCCGCGCAGCTCTTTCGCTCATTAATTACCCGGGGAATGGTTTTCTTGTCGAGACGGTTGGAAGTTGTTGCACTGAAGTAGCCTCTGATATTTGTAATGGATTGGAATTAGTTTTCTCGGATATTAAAGATGGTTCTCGGCCATCTCCGATCGTCATGGACCAATGCCAAGATGCAATGTCGTGTTTGTATTACCTGCTCCAGCGATTCTCATCGCAATTCATCAGTCTGGAAGTTAGTGAAGAATCATCAGCCGCCGTTTTTGATGTTGTAATTGATACCATTTTCAGTGTCCTTAAATCGTCTGAATTCTCCAGGGACTGCTTGGTGGGTGCGGGTGTGAGCTTATGTGCCGCTCTGCAAGGGTCTATGAGCACCCATGAGCTTGCTTATTGTATTGCTTGGGGAGTGTTCGGTCACCCTAGCTGTAAATTTGGAGCCATTCTGGGTTGCAACCAAGAGAGTTCGGAATATGTTGATCTGGAGGGTGGGAGATTGCTGGGTTATGGTCTCAAAATGAAGGAGAGATTGAGTTCAGAGATCCCATCTTTATCTGTTTTAAGTCGTCTTTGTTTGCTGAGAGGCATTCTTACTACTATTGCTCGGCCAGTACTTAATATGCAGTTCTTTTTATCCACCAATGGCCATGGGTCCAATGGCTCAGGGCGATGGACTATTCTTTTCGATGGAATTCTGCCTGAACTTTGCGGTTACGCTGAGAACCCAATTGATGCCCATTTTAATTTTCACGCTCTAACCGTCACTCAGATAGCTTTGCAACAGGTGAAAGCATCTTTTATGTCGGATCTGGTAAAAATATCGGGCAACTATGCAGCTTTTTCAGATTCATTAGCTAACCGCATACTGAGAATTATTTGGAATAATTTAGAAGATCCTTTGAATCAGACTGTAAAACAGGTACACCTGATATTTGATCTTTTCTTGGATATCCAATTTATGGTTCTTAACCATTCAAAGCAGGATTCTAAAACCTTCTACTCCAATATTGCTGGTGACCTCTTGCATCTTGGTGGTCGTTGCAAGGGAAGATATGTACCATTAGCATCTCTTGTAAGGCGTTTGGGTGCAAATGCTCTTTTAAATATGCATAAAGATATATTGACTGTGACGATTCAAGCATATATAGATGATGATGTTTGCTGTGCTGTTACAGTATTCTTGAAATGCTTTCTTACGTTGCTGAGAGATGAATGTTGGCAGAATGCTGGCATAAAGAGAGGATACATGTCTTTTAGACGTCTTGTCTTGCCTCCGGTTTTATGTGGCCTTGTCTCTGGTTTGTCTAAGTTGCGCTCTAACTTGAGCACGTATGCACTTCCATTGATACTTGATGTTGATGCCGACAGCATATTCCTGATGATGGATTTTGTGGTCAGCAGGCACAGCATCCTTGAAAATGGAATGCACACAGACTTTGAACTTAGTGGTGAACTTCCCTTATCTCTTACAGAAGATCAGCATGTGACCTCATTAATCTCTCTTCTGAAGGTGGCTCGGTCACTTGCTTTAATTGAAGGGGAGATAAGTTGGTGGCATGACTCTTTATCAAATGGTACGGGGAAAGAAAATGGAAAGCAATTTGCAGCTTTTCTCATCAAGGGGATACAAATTAAGATTCCAGTGGTTTGGCTGGAGTCTGCACTCTCCCATGTTGATGATATTCTGCGAATAGATGCAGCTGAGTCTTTGTTTCTGAATCCTAAAACTGCTAGTTTGCCATCTCAATTGGAACTCAGCCTTATGAAGAAAACAATTCCTTTGAATATGCGATGTTCTTCAACTGCTTTTCAGATGAAATGGACTAGTCTGTTTAAAAAGTTCTTTTCTCGGGTACGAACTGCCCTAGAGAGGCAAATAAAGATAGGTTGCTTGAAACCACCTTTACGCGATAGTAACAATAGCGTGAAAATTATGGAGCAAAATTCTTTGCATCTGTTTCATTTTGTGAAGTGGTTGAGCCACTTCCTGTTTTTCTCATGTTATCCCTCTGCTCCATACGAGAGGAAGATGATGGCTATGGATCTCCTTCTTATAATGATCAGTGTTTGGCCTGTCAAACAGCCAAGTAATTCACATGAATATCTTGCTTCGACCCATGCTCACTTTCTTTATCCTTATAGTGGCGAGCTCTTTTCACCAGATTCAACATTGTCAATAATTGGGTCTGTCGTTGATAGTTGGGATAGATTGCGGGAGAGTTCCTTCTACATTCTTTCTGATTTTCCAACACCGCTTCCTGGAATATATGATGAAGAAAAGGTTAGAGAAGTGATTCTATGGGCAAAAAGGCTTGTACGCAGTCCACGTGTTAGAGAGACTGATGCTGGGGCTTTGACCTTGAGGCTTATCTTCAGGAAATATGTTTTGGAGCTTGGATGGTTGGTAAGTGTTTCCAGCAATGTTGTACAATGTCATCCTGCAGATGATTTTAAAACAAGTTACAGCCATGCCAGATCTAATGACTGCACCAAAACTTGCAAGTTCAAGACTCCTGTCTCTGAATATTTGTCGTCTTTCATTGATTGGTTGCAAGTTAGTGTTGAAGAGAGTGAAAAAGATCTATCAGGGGCATGCCAGAATAGCTTCGTCCATGGAATATTGCTTTGTCTACGATACACCTTTGAGGAATTGGATTGGAATTCAGAGCTGGTAACAAGGATTGGGCATGAAATGAAGGACACAATCTCAAAGCTTCTGGGTCTCATAGCACGGATAACTTCTTTGTCCCTCTGGGTAGTATCTGCTGATGCATGGTATATGACTGATGACTTCGACGATCAAGCTGAGGATTCCTCTGTTCTTGCAGACTTGGCAATTGAGGCTGTGCCAGGTGAGCGGCAAACAGCGTTGCATAACATGGGCCCAAAACATGCAGATGATGCCAAGTCTGCGGAACACATTGTTATGGTTGGTTGCTGGCTTGCGATGAAAGAGGTAAGTAATTGTATCCTTCCTGCTTAGTGTATTCATATTAATATTTTGAAGGTTTGGAAATTATTTTTCTTTCTTGAACTTTGTCTTTCTTAAAAACTGTCTAGAAGTTACACATATCACGCCCCAATAAGGTATATCTGCACCATGTTAGGGTCTTCCATGATATGTGGCCGAGCCTCTAGATGCAGTGACCAGTAATGAAAATAAAATCCAACGTAACCCAGAGAAACCATAAAAGTTGTTTATCGTTCAAGTTGTAGAGTCTACTAGAGATCCCATTAATTGCATAGAACATAAGATGAGCGGGCAACCTACTAGGTGATATACCCTTCCTAGTAGGGTCATACTAGGAGTACACAATTAAATAATTATACATAACTGTAGACATGAAAATTCTCATTCCAAAGTTTATGAAAACTCGAAATGAAACTTTCCTATCTACGCTTGCGCGAGCGTGCCAGCTAGTTTGAAACTAGCAAATATTGGAAAATTTGAGACTTCTAGGCGATTGTGTGCAAGCGGGATCTTTTCACTCACACCTTCTTGAGCCGATGCTCAAGGGTTAGTGTTGAGCACTTAGGAATTTCATTTTTACAGCAAACATGACTCTCTTTCACGTAAACTAGTGTTTTTGAAAGAATTGTTCAACTCGTGCACTTTTGATTCAATACTCGGATTACACAAGCTGCTGGAAACAGAGAATTCTATTTTCAAAGCTATTTTCTAAAAGGAATTTTAAGGCGTTATAGACCTCCAAAAATTCTACAAATTTTACCAAACGAAGCTGGTGGTATGAAGAGATTGTAGCCTTCAAATCTACATTCGGAGTAGTATTGAATCAGAAACAAATAATTGACTCAGACCCACTTACTGACTCGGAACAGTTCTGTTTCAGAAATACAGAAACTTAAACATGAGTCTGTATCTCTCTGCTCAAAACTCCAATTTTGATGATTTTGATGTTGCTCGAAATCTATGGATTTAGCTTTCCAATGCATCAAAAATCAATTAAATTAGACTCCTATAGATAGAGATATGGGACTTTTACCCCACCTCTATTTCAAGAAATCCGACTGTGCAGACAGTGGTGCAGAAATTTGGTCGTTCTTAATCCGCTTTTATTACGTGGCTGTCGGCCCTAAAATCTTGCCAATTTTATACAGAGTGTCCAAATGTATGTGGAACTAGTGTGCCAAATAACAAGCATCATAAAATTAAAATTGCAGAAACAAACATATGCAGAGATGCAGAAATATGGTTTTCTGTTTTATGAATATAATGATGCGTAACCCACACGAAATTAAAGTGCAACAACCCTCAAAGCAAATTTGCTGGAATGTAAATGAATGGAAAGTACTTTATAGCTTAGACATAGAGGGGGTTAGAAGTATAGAGGGTATATAGCATATAGGAAGGAAGAAGCATTAAAGCAAACACTTGGCGTGCATGTGGGTGTATAGTGTTTCATCCACGAAATTGAAATTGCAGCAAAGCTAGATTATTACAACTCGGGGGGAGATGAACTCCATTAATACAACCCCATTTAATGAATTGAATGGAAGAGAAATGAAACTTAGATTGAGTAAGAAAGGTCTTACACGAGTTTTGGAGTGTGAAGAACCGGGTTTCAATGATGAAGCCGGCCTTTCTCTTGGCCTTCCTTCTCAACTCCCACAAGTTCTCACCTAACTTCCCCTTCTTCCCACCCTAGAGGACGTCCCTCCTTGCTGGAAATTCTTGCAACTAGTCTAGCACACACCACCCAAGGTCTAGAGCTTCTCTCTCCTCTTTTTCCCACATTCAAAGTTATTGGAACCCGCCCCCCACTTGGGCCCTTTTATAGGCCAAGGGGGGCTGGTTCTAGCCTTTTCCATGGGGCGGGTTGGCCAGCCCCTTAGTCCAATTTGGATCCATTTGATCCAACCACTTAGTGGTGTCCTTGTTGACCTTGATCCAGCCCATGTGGGCTGGGCCTAGGTGTAGCTGATTTAGCTTGATCCATAAGGCTTGGTGTTTGGTGTACCCAGCCCAAGCTTGCTTCAATCTTGCTAGTTTGTCCCAGTCGTGTAGACGTAGCTAGGTTCTTCTCTTTGACGCTTGGCTGCTCCTTACACTTAATACAAGCCATTCATAACCATGTACATTTAGCTAAGTCCTTTTGATTCATAAGTTCAGCCATACCTTGATTCTTGCTTGGTTCGGCTTCCAACCTTTGCTTTTGAGTTCAACTTGAAATCTTCTCGAATTGGATGAGCTTGTTACCATGGCCTCGAGTCTTGGTTCCATGTTGGCCCCATCTTGATCGGACAAACTTGGATTTGATCGGTTTTGACCTTCCATTTGGATAAGTCATTAACTTTGAACTTGATATGCTTCAATCTTCTCTGCTTTTGGGAATCAATCTGAATATGATTTAACTTGATCCCGTATCTTGATACACTTTATCTTCTTTCCGGGAATCGAGGCCTGGATTGGGTCTTTGCCTGCTTCGAAACTCATGGGCTATTTGGATTTAAAACCTTTATTTTGAAATATTCCCCCAGAAGTCTTAAACTTTAAAATTTGGGGTTTTTGAATTTAAAGGTTCATAAAGGCTTTAAATTGGCTTTCAAAATTTAGGAGTTTTTGAAAATACTTAAAGATTTTGGGTGTTTACAATAACACACATGGACAATTAGAGACACTCAAATTTGGAATAACTTTTATAGCTCCGCGTTCCATACTCAAACTTTATTTACTAAATACCACCACCCTTTTAGAAATAACACTGCACACAATCAATGCCTCACATTATGAGGAAGTATTATTTGCAGATCATTAATTATAGACATTTTAGTCATTCACTCTACTCTTGTTAGAGAACTCGCATTATCGAACATGCCCATCAACAATTTTGATAGCCCCGATGAAGCGGCCTCGTTGGCCAGTTTGATAGGGAAAGTAGCTAAATGGTGGGTGATGTTTCACCTCATAAACAAACACATATATTGTAAAAGCATGCTATTCACAAGCACTGGATCATTGATATCAAGATATTACTTTAACAAAATAAGATCATTTTGATCACTCGTAAAGTAGAAATTAACATCATGCACCATTCTGAGCCATGGTCATCAATAGTTCAACTTAACCACTTCACAAAATTACAAGTCGTTTATTATGAGACCATACAATAACTATTACCGTCAAAATTCACAAAATTAACCTTCGCATGATCTTATGGAGTAAAGAAGATTCACCTACCTAAAAAAGTGCTAAGATCGATCTCTTAAGGTCTAGAATTATGCTTGTTATCTCTAAATCATCCCGATTCAATTACTAAACAATCAAAAAAGAATTACAATGGTAAAGGTCAGCCAAACTTCAAGGTTGATGCATCAGACTATGTTTAAATCGAACCCCAAATGACTTTGAAAATGCCATCACAACAACAACTACTAAGCCTTTTCTCATACTAGGTAGGGTTGTTTACATGGATTATTTATTTCCATAGAGCACGATCCTGAGCCATGCTAACAATTAATTCTTTATTATTTCCTTTTAACACTTTTGTGGTCTTTCTCCTTCTCTTTTAACATTTTCATCATATAGTTTCTTACACCTTACGAGAGATTCTTTTAGTTGCCTTTCCACATGTCCATACCATCTTAAACGATTTCCCCTAATTTTATCATCTATTAGTGTCACTCTAAATGTGTTTATAACAGCGTTATTACATATATTGTCTTTTATTATGTGACCATACATTCACCTCAACATCTTGATTTATGCCTCAAACATCTTTCGTGTTTGTTGATGATTGCCCAACATACAAAATGATATAACATAGCAGGTTTAATTGTTGCTTTATAATATTTACTTTTAAATAGTGGTATCTACTTATTACATAGAATACCTGATACACCTTTCCACTTTAACCGACCTGCATTAATTTTATGCATTATATCTTCATCAAATTTTGCGTCACTGAAGAACCGGCCTTATATACTTAAACACTTTCCTTACGACAGATGCAATGCGTGCCAATCTTAATTTCTATGCTATTTGAAGTAACCAAATGATTAATCTTCATTCCATATATTTTGTTTTTGTTTTGCTTAGTCAGGAGAGTGGTTATATAAGGAAAGATCATATATATAATGTGGTCATTAGAAACAAATTGGGTGTGACACTAATATATAATAAATTAATGGAAAATCATTAAAGATAGTTTTGACACATAGAAAGATGGATCAAAAGAAGCTCGGATGAGAAGGTATGAGAAGCTAGAATGTTAAAATGTTAAAAGAGGAAGAAAAAGACCACAAAAGTATTAGAAGGAAATGATAAAACATGATTTAACTTATGTTGAGTTAATTGTTAGCATGAAACATGATCTGGCTCTATAGAAACAAATAATTCATGTAGTTGACCCCATCAAGTATGGAAAAAGGCTTTGTTGTTTTTGTTTATTGTTTTGTGTTGCTAGGTCAGAAGCGTTTACTGTTTAATGTTTCTTTCAATAGTTCCAATTTTCTGTTGACTTTTTTCTTAGACTCTTCCACCAACAATGTCATTCATGAATAATATACATAAGGTATTTCATCTTTAATGTATTTTGTTAACTCCTCACTAACCATGATAAACATATATAAAATTAAAGTTGATCTTCAACGTAATTCAATATTAACTTCAAATAGATCAGTCTTTCCTTCACAAGTCATCATACATGTTTGTGCACCACAATGGGATGCCTCTCTTCTTTTCTAAGGTTATTTAAAGAATATTTGTTGACACCCTTTGATAAGCTTTTTCTAAAGAAGTTTTTTTTTTGTTCTCAAATGTTCTAAATAGGTGAATAATGTCAATAGTAGATCTCCTTGGTGTGAATCCAAATTGGTTCTTTGTTATACTCGATACTTGTCTCAACCTATTTTTAATAATTTTTTCCATAATTTCATAGTACAATTCATTAATTTAATACCTCGATAATTCACATAATTCTGAATGTCTCCTTTGTCCTTCCATATGGGTATAAATATACTCTTCATAGACATCTCTTAATTTTTCCATGTTATAAGCTAAAGTGATACCCATCTTTTCTTAGGATTTAGGAATTGTTTGGTCTTACAAATTTATCAACTTTCATAAGTTTACGAGTCTCCTTAACTTCATTCTTTTGAAAATACTAAAATACTAAATTAAATACAACAGAGACATGTTGGTGTCCCATATGCTTCAAAAATTTGGTTTTTGATCTTGGAGCTAGATGGGCCCGATTCGATCAGACTTAGACGATAGTTAGTCAAGGAGTCATCTTGGTCACTTGGAACTCGCTAAAGTAGTTTGACTTAGCTTGATGAACCAATTGTGACTGATATGCTCGAATTGGCCACAACCAATATTATCAACTCACATTCACCAACCACTAGTGATTTGGCCATAAAAACAAGAAAATGGGGATAAACACTTGCACCTTGATGGTTGGTGGCTTTTGTCGATCTTTTCTCTACCTGTTTCTAGCTTGGGACATCCTTTCAGAGGTTCTCTTGCAATTTCCCCACGAGGGCCTCCAACTTATTTCTGGTAGTTGAGGGAGGAGAAGAGAAACCCTTGTTTTAAATTGGGGGTTTCCTTATGACCTTCCTCTATTTCCATTTTCATTCCTATGATTGGTTATGGGTTCAGTTTGGGTTTGAAATCTTATCCAGACCCATATATCCACTATGCTTCTCTTAAACGCAAGCACAATAAGGATATTTGCACTTTTATGGTGACGGTATGAGTGTGATTACATCTTTGCATGTGATTTCCTACTTTGTCAAGTTTAATGCTTAATTAGAAAGAAAAAGGAAAGTTTAATGTTTTGATAATTCAGGAAACATCAAATCAAGAGTACTTGACACTTGACAGGAAAGGGTGCAAAAATGGACTCCATATTGTTAATCCTTACCAAGCCTTTTCCTCCACCATATGGGCACCTAGATGGTACAATTAAGGCCTTCAAAGGAGGTTAACCAAGGAATTCATACAAATCTAAGTCCTAGATCGTGTTGAATGTAAGAACCAAAAGTTAAAGGGAACACTTTAAATAAGTACCCTATAGTTTAACCGAAAATCCCCTTTAATACTCTATAATTCACTTTATATCACTTAAAGACTTGAAGTTAAAAAATCTTATTAGTACTTTGCCACTAACACCTCTAGCATGGCACCTGATGTGATAGACGGAGAATGTTGATATGATGTCAATATTGACATGACATTGACATCAATGCTAACTTCGCATTCATGTCAATCTTGACGTGGCCTTATGCCAAATCTGCAGTGTAGCGGTATCTTGAAAATCCATTTCACTATTAAATTATTAAGATAAATTAATATTTAAATAAAAAATAAAAAGTAATATTTAAATTAAGTTTGTTAATATAAATTATAATTAATAAAGCATTATTATAATGTTTAAAATATATATTTAAAATTAATGTATGATAATAATCTTACTTTAAATATTAATTGTTAATTTATAATAACAAAATTATTTTATTTAAATAATTAATTATTAATTTGAATAAGCTTATCTTAATGACCTTTATTTAGAAATATATCAGCCATATGAAAAATCATGCAAAGAATATGCCATATTAATTTATATTAATATATTGAGAATTAACTTAAACTAAAATTTTCATGCTATTAGGTATTAACTAGCAAATACATGTGTATGTACTTAAATTTCTATGTCACTTACATCTTAACTTTGATGCCTATGGACGTAATAGTCTTTAGCATAAGTTTCATCAACTTTAACTTTCATGCCCATCAAAATCTAAAATTTATTCTCGTATCACTGATCATATAGAAATTTAGTCATTAATGTAAATTAATATTGAACTTAATAGTTAAATGCAATGTTATCTGTATCACATTACATAGAGTATTGTGCCATATCACCCATATCGTACGATATTGGCTTGTGTTCACGTCTCCCCAAGGCTCTCAAAGGCTCCTTTCGGTGGCTCTGTCCCTCTTTGGTGTTGAAGGCTCGAAAACAAGTGCTGTAGGACGTTTGTGCAAGGCTCCCAACTCAGATTGTGGTATATTTTTTGTGTTTTTCAGATTTTTTTCTTTGTATTTATTGTTTTTGGTGTTATTTGTGTTTTTTCCTTTCTGAATGACAAAATATGAAGTTATGAAGTGCGTTGATATGATTTTTATTGCATCCGTGAAGTGGGAGATACTCTACTTGAATGTTACGTGAAGATTGATGATTTATGAATTACTTTTATTTTAAGGTTTTTGAGTGGATTGAAGTTTTCAATTGAGATGGCAAGATGAAGTGTTAGGGACTCCCAATCTCGATCTCAAGATCCAACATGATAGTGGGGTACAACAATTGAGGAAAACAAATTAAAGATAAAATGTTTATTTTGTGAGAAGGTGGTTAGTAGTTGAATTTCACGATTGAAATATTACGTAGCATAGACTAGGAAAGAAGTTGCTCCTTGCACGGGCAGAGTTATAAAATTGCCAACAAAATGATGATTTAAAGATGTTTAAGGAAGATAATGATGATGCTATTAGATTGAGTGATAATATTCCTTGTGATGGTAGAACAGAGATTGGTAATAATAGTTTTCCACCATCAACCAGAGAAAAGAGGGTTGTAGAAGATTTTAGAAGAGAAAGGTGTAGAGGAAGAACTTTTTTTGGTAAAATCATTTTCCCTTCCTAGCACTACACATGGTGCTAACATGAAATTTGTGCTACTATGGCTTTAGAATAATTGCATGAGCAGACAAACATTGCAGTGAGCAGACAGTTTTATGATGCATGCATTCTATTTAATATAACAAAAAGTTTTCATTTTCAAGCAATGATAGATGCAATTACTAATATTGGTCTATGATATAAGATGCCCTCTTATCAGAAGTTGATAGAAAATCTATTAAATAAAACTGTCCTTAAGTCTAAGAATATTGCTCGACTTTGAGAGAGTTATGGAAGGAGACATGATGCACTATCATGACGAACAGATGAACAGATAGGCGAGGAATTATTTTGTTAAACTTTCTTATCTACTATCCTAAAAGACTTATGATTTTGAGATCTTTAGATATGTCAGAGGAGAAACATACTGTAGAGATTCTAAGGCAAGAGTTTGATAATGTGATATCTGAGATTGCGCTAGAGAATGTAGTCCAATTCATTACAAATAATATAATTGACTGTAAAGCAACTTGAAAGGAATTAGCAAATACTTATGGGACTTTTTATAGCAAATACTTATGGGACTTTTTATCGGACACCATGTGCAACCCATTTTTAGATCTCATCCTTGAGGATATTGGTGAGATGGATGAGATAAAGGCATCAACTAAGTGTTGCCAAGATACCACTAAATTTATCTACAACCATGCCTTTGTATTATGTATGATGATGAGATATATAGATCGTGCAGAACTTCTTCGTAGAGTTGTGTAGATGTGAAAATTTTACTCCAAGCCTATGTAGAGACTTGAAATAAACTTTTCAAAACTACTTTGTTTGGTCGAGCGTGTCAGTTAGTTTTTATAAATCTAACTTGTTTGGCGATAAGCGATATCTTATCACCTTAGGCCTTCTTGAACTAATGCTCAAGGGTCAACCTAAGCGCTTTGAGGACTTATTTGTGAAGGTATATATTTCCAAAATTCACTTTGAGAATGGTTTCCAATCAAATTAAACTCATGCACTTAGTTTAGAGAATGAAAGGATTTCAAGTTTTGAAAAACAGAAATTGGTTATGTTTTCGGAGCTAATTCTTGGATTCTTTTGGACGACTTAGAGATCTCCAAAATTCATGAATATTTCACAGATCATAGAGTGGAATATGGAGATTCTAAGCCTATTTGTACTTTGAAATTTGGTGTTGTGGATTTAAAGAACAAAATCTGGAACAACCCACTGCTCAAATGTTTCACGATATTGTGTTACAGAAACACAGAGGCCTAAAGAAGCCTCTGTATCTCGGTGTACATAACTTCAAATTCTATGATTTTAGTCTTGCTGGAAAGCTATGGATATCAGCTTTCCAGTAAGACTAATTTTATCAATTTTGGTTCACTACAGAAAGAGTTATGAGACTTTTACCCATACCCTGTTGCAGGAAAACAAACTGTACAGAAACAAAACTTGGATTTAAAGAATAAAATCCAGAACAACCCGCTCAATTTTGTTGTAAATCTTTCCTTGTTTTATTCACGATCTACCCGGCCCTAAAATTCTTGAAAATTTTATCTCTAGTGGGCTTGTGTGTAGATTTGGTGTCTTAAGTTTCAGATCATTCGGAGCAGCAGTTTAGCAATGAAAAATAAAATAATCGGCATATGCAGGATGCAGAAAACAGAGTTTCAATTTTTAGAATATAAATACATGCATCCATCCGAATTTAAATGACATCCACACCAAAATTAAAGCACATTACCGAATGAAAATGAAGGTAAATATGTATGTTAGCTTAAGCATAGAGGGGGTTAGGAGTTATAGGAGTTTTATAGAATATAGAGTGGTAGAATCAATAAAGCAAACAAGTAGAGTGCATACGTAGGAAATGAAATTGACATCATATCTACTTGCTATTACAACATGAGGGGAGACGAAGCTCCATTATTACAACCCTTTCCTTGAATCCAATGTAGATTCGGTCAAACTTGGCCAAGGTGTGTCCGGATCATGGCATTTTCGGTGAGGATGGTTCACAAGATCATTTGGTAAAGGTTATCTAATGTAGTTTGATCAAAGTCCTTTAATTAGGTAAGGCCAAAGAAGGTTTCATCAAGCTGTGTTCAACCAAGGTAGGTTAGGCCTAGATTAGCCAATGGGTCACGGTTTAGCCAAGATGGTTGGAGTTCGGTTGGACTTGATATGGGTCCGGTTGGATGCACTTGGGTGAGGCTTGGCCAAATTTAACTTGATGTGGCTTTGTACCATGCGTGGTGAGGTCTTTATTTGATCCCCGTCTTTGACTTGATCCATAACTGAGCTCGGTCCTGGCTTGGCTCAACCGTTGCCTTGATCATCACTCCCATCCTGATTTGTTCTTATCCTCATTTGACCTGGGCTTCATCCCTTTTCATTTATGTTTTCAAATATTTTCTTTTTGATTATTTAAAATCATTTCATTTTGGAATATATTTGGAAATATTGAGTTTTGTCAAAATCTTCAAATATTCTTTTGAAAACAACTGAGTTCCATTCCCAGTGTTTGTTTGTATGGGAGACCTGCTTTCGCCCCGTGAGTTGGTCTTTACCGTTTCAACTACTTTAACCCTTTGTTGGGTGTAGGTATCAAACTCCTTTAACCCTGGATGGGTGTAGGGTATCAAACCCCTTTAAACCTAGATGGGTGTAGGCTGTCAGACTACTTTAACCCTTGGGTGTAGGGTGTCGGACCACTTTAACCCTTGATGGGTGTAGGGTCCCGGAGTAGGACTCTTCTCAATCGGGCGAGTTTTTGAGGCCTGATTTGGATTTGATTTGATTTCAAAAGGTTTTTGATAAGTTTGACATTTAGCAAACATGCTTGGGTTTGGTTCTCAATGTCTCATTTCTTTGAAGAAAATTGTTTGAAACATCTTTTCTTTAGATGAAATCATTTAAATAGGCAGAATGCTGGCTTAAGGGTAAAGCAGTCATTTTTTTGGCTTTTTATCAAAATTTATTTTTTCTGAGAGAGGTGCAATCTACTTTTATTTTGAGGTTGTCACAAAATTTTGGTGCGGAAATGAATTCATTTAAGGTGTCTTTATTTGAAAACCCTTAAAAGACCAAAAATCACGATTTTTTCTAAAAAGGTGAAATTTGTAAAAGATCAAATTATTTTGAATTTTTTTGTGTGTTTACAAGATGCAACTCGGTTTGCAACTAATTTCTTATCTGTACAGAACATCATTGTGAAACAAAAGCAAGCCTTGAAGAGAATGTTCTCTTTAGATGAGTGACAATAATTTATAGAGTTGTCTCAAAATAGAAGAAACAATAATTTAAATGAGATTTGAGAGACAGTCTTTAGGAGTACATTTTGGGAATGCATGTGTTAGACCAATGAGGATTACATGTCCTTTAGTGAATGTTTTGATATTGACTAATAGCGAGGAGAAACCATATATGGGTTATTTTTATGAAGCCAAGGATAGGGCAAAAGAAGCCATTAGAAGTAATTTCAATGGAAGAAAGAGAGATTATGTGCCCATGTAGAACATTATAGATAATAGATAAAACAAACAATTGCGTCAACCTATTCATGCAACAACATATTACGTAACCCAACATTCAGGTACTCAACAAGTTTTAAAAGGGATGGTGAGGTTAACCAAGGCATCATTGATTGTATAGATAGATTAATCACTGACGAGAGTAGAGCAGATGTTGTATATCGAGAGATGGAGATTTATGATAATGCTTTTCACTTGATGGGTTTGCCTGTAGCAATCCGCAACCGCTCTAATATGCACTCATATAAATTGTTTATCTTCGTATTTAAGTTTCTTAAATCTTATATTTATTATGAATTAAGTCCTTATGTTTGTCTTTTTCTATCATATGTTTGGTAGAATAGGTTTGGAAGTGATTCCCTAAACCTTAGAGATTTTGTAGGAAGAGTTCTGAATCAAACTTGTAGTGCAACGGGTTGTGAAAGGAATTGGAGTGTCTTTGAACACATCCATACAAAAAATGCAACGTGTTGGAATATAACCGTTTCAATGACTTAGTTTTAATATGTGTCTCTCACAGAGGTAATCTTGTATTAATTACTATTTAAAGATTCAATTCAATATTTTATTTGACTTCAATTGTTAATGTAATTTACTAATTACTTATCTTTCTTTCTTGAAGATAATTAAAAATGTTTAATAGGGAAGAAAGCCAATTTGATCCAATAAGTTTAGATAATTTTGATATATTAGAGGAGTGAATTATGAAAGATAATGAAACAAACACACTATTAACCGAACAAGACATTATATGGATTAATTTGGAAGGAGTGCAACAATATCATCAAGGAGATGAAGATTTTGATTTTAAAGCAGAAGGTGGTGATGATCTTGAGCAAGGAGAATATTATTTAGTTGATGATCCTGATTATAATGTATAAATGTAAATGTATTTCATTTTTTGCTTCAAAATATGTAATTCTTTTTCAATTTTTGAATGGTGAATGATGAATATGTACTAAACTTTTGCATTATATGAATTCTTTGCAATTATTAGATTTTTCCTGTTTTTTTTACTATTTTTTTAGTATTAAATTACGATACACAACAATACGAATCGTGTCGTGAATCAAAACGATACATGATACGATACACATCGAACAATACTAGTTAAATGTTTAAATAAAATTAAATTGTTCAACATACATTAATAATTAATATTTGAAGTAAGCTTATTATCACAAATTAATTTTATTTATATGCTTTAAGTATCTAAATGAAGTCTTTTTTAATTATAATTTGTATTAATAAACTTAATTTAATATTAATTATTAATATACTCTTAAATATTTAATTTATATTAAATAAACTTAATTTAATATTATTTATATATTTTTTATTAATAAGCCAACAATTGTGTCATGTGAGGATTCTTGGTCTGTTACATCAGTGGTCATGCCAACCACATCTGTGACAAAGTACTAAATTGATGAGTTTTAGAAACTTAGTTTTTTTAAACGATCAAAAGTGAATTATATGGTACCAAAGTGAATTTTTAATAAACTACATGATACTAATCTGAAGTTTTTCCTAAATGGAGATCTAAAGAGAGATATCAAACATAGACCTGCTAAAAAGGAGATTGATATTCAATTAAGAACATGTCATCATAGTAGTGCACATATTAGAGGAGTGATAGTAGTCCACATATTAGAGGAGTGGACCCTGCTTGGGATGATTTATTTACAAGGAGTCCATTACGAGAAACAGTTCATGCTTATAACTCCTATTTGTTTTAGTAGGCTTTTGCTTTTCTAGATATCTTTATTTGATAATTGTAATTAGAACGTAGGTTTCCTCATCATCTGTTGAGGTAACTTGTTCGACTGCTTTCTTCTTTGCTTTTCCTTTTCTTCTGTTTCTCTTCCCATATTTTTGTCTTTTATCACATCATCTTGGGAGAGTTAATTGCTGTACATGAAATAGGTAGAGAAGCCATTCCTTGACCAGCTTCTTCCAAGTCCCTGATGAAGCTTGCCATTGGCCAAGTCTGTCTGGCACCAGAGTTTTAAGCTATATTGTAAAACAGAAAAAAGTTGGATTCTCATCTGGTTGGTCCAATCTTGGGATCATTGAAAAGCTCTAGTTCTCCAGCTTCTAGCAAATCAAGAATCAAAGAATTCGAGAACTAGATGCAATGCTGTGGTTTTATCATACCCTTAGAAAATACAAGGCTGCATCTTTAGGTGGTCTTATTTGATTTCGAAATTTGTTTTAGCAACTCGATAGTTACCTTCAACATGTGTCTATGACCATCCTGTTATCCTAAAACTTAATACCAATCTGAAGTCATCAAATATTCCAATCAATTCATCTAATAATTTGATTATCGGGGTCTCAATGGCACTTCAGAGAGGGCTCAGGAGCTTAGTAATTCGGTTCTAAGCTATGTGCGGGAAAAATGTGCATGTCCGTGGATGTATGCATGGAAAAGTGCATCAATTGGTATCACAGTGGATAGCCTCAGCAATCATGCAGGTATAGTTCACATAACTTCCTTTTAATTACAATGTCTGAAGCTGATTGCTACATGCTGATCCTCATGTAGTATGATCTTAATAACTATTCGAGAACATATCCTTTATGAATTCACATATTCACTCTAATTATGACAAGCAGCATAAAGTTGGGAGCAGTAAATTGTGTGACAGGAGGTGATATTGGAAACAAATATCTAAGGCATTGTTAAATTTTCTAAGAACTCATGGAAATGTTGGTCCATGAGGGTATTTTTAAGTACGAGACAGTCAATTATGAGGGAAAAAGACTCGCTGTTGTGTGATATTTCTGCATCAGAATTAATAAATTGGCACTTAGAAGTGGATTGCAATTCAAATATGTGCATCTTAATAAGTTGAAACATTACACAATTTGTGGCCCAATTCTGGAGGATTATCTAGGGGAAACTTTTCCTATAAAATCTGAGTGATGTGCTTTATAAGGACGCAACCTTGCATAATTTCAGAAACACCTGTACTCACCAAAAGTTTTATGTTTCTTCCCTAGATATTCTACGGGCATATTTATAAAATTTAATGCTTTTCCAAACTCAACTCCGATACCCTCTTCACTTGTAATTTGGTTTTCAAAATGCAATGATTTGGTTTATAGATCAAACTTTAGAGTGATTGCTAAAGTTCACGTCCTGTGAAGCAACCCCATAAATGATAAATTTAATGGAGGGATCTTCTTTAGATCCTCTTCATTGTTTAAGTTTGTAAGGGAAAGAACCCTATTTTTGTAGTTCCTAGAAAGGAGGAGTTCAGAGTCTTCAGACTATTGAACACAGAGCAAGAGGTGGGCATGAACTAGTGCTAAACTAGATTGACGAGAAATACTCAAATTGATAGACAAGCTCTTGCATATCCAGCCCCCTCGACACACAAGTATATGCCCTCTGACCCCATGGTTTCTAACTTTCTAGTGAAGGTGGTTCTGTATCCGAGTCTCCTACATGTCTGGTGTGGGACAATCACCTTGAATAAGAGGCATGGAAATAATGGTCATGCAGGAAACTTGGTATTACTATCCCCAAGTCAAATCAAACTTGGACAATAGAAGTAGTTTAGAATAAGTCCATGTTAGTCCTAGAATTATTTGGCACTTTTCTCTGTCTAGCCAATGTAGGTGAATGAGTTCAAGACAGTCCATGCCTTTCATTAGATGATGAAGCTACAAGGATTGCAAGAAAGAAGCATCAACATGATGAAGTAAAGGGATGGGCGCTTGCCTAATTAGGCAAGTATTGGAAAATTGCAATGTGCAATAAAAAGAAAGATTTGAATTAATTCATGATGATGATGCAAAAGCCTTGGGCCTCAATTTAAGAGGCTCACAAGAGCTTCTTGTAGCTTGAGAGGCAAAGGTTGATTAAAACTTGAAGATTATCTGTAAGCCTACTTAAGAAAATGATGCTTGGAGAGATTCATCATTTTAATGTGGAACACAGATTTGGTTTATAAGGATAAATGAAGGATTGTTAAAATCAATCTATCTCTATTGTGAACTACATCAAGAGATCAGAAGCAGAGCTATCCAAGCATGTCAAAGAAATTTCCTGGGCTAGAAAATAAAGGCTGGAGCCTGGATCATGGAGAGTTCCAGACTTCCAGTAAAGAAGCTTAATCTGTAATAGGACTAAGCCAATTGCAAGCTAGAGATGCAACAATTCTCCATATATATCACAGATCTGCAGGAAGCAATATGTGTGGCTGAGATCTCGTGGTCGTACCAAGCTTATAAGCATGAAATGAAGAGCTATGAAAATGTCGAGGTGAAATGGGAAGGATGTGCTACCATCGAGGTTTGAAGAAGGTGACTTCAAGTGCTTGAAGGGGCATCCTACATCAGTCAGGGGTGGCTTTCTGCCTCCAAACCTTAAGCCAGACAAGGAGAGGTGCCACGGGAGATTGGGAGCCTGTTGGATCCCAAACGCTCAAAGATATGTCAGTTTGGGCACCACTTGGGGCACTAGAAAACAAAATTGGAATAAGCTAGCTATACTTGAAAGTTATGCTCTGGGATGGGTTCAACCACATTGAGGAAGTCGGTTTTGATTACTAAGGATCCTAGCTCTCCAGTAAATCTGTTTAGAGGTGTGAAGTAGTTACAAGGTTGGGTTATGATGCACAAGATCAAGGGCGACATGCCCCAAGCCAATGAAAGGCCCTCATTTGATACTCTTGAAATACAATCTAGGGCCAACATGACTTAGCTTCCAATACAAGCCACACCATATGGCTATATGTATGGGCTTGTACTCCTTTTTTACATCCTCTATCAATTGATTGAAATGACAGCTTCTTCTCTCAAATGCACTCTTTAGTCTCTGTTCTATCAACTCTAGGCCAAGGGGGGTCATACCCCATCTCTCTCTTCTCTCTATTGTTCTTTATTCTCTCTCTAGCCTAAGGGCATGTCTCTCTTACTTTACTCTCCAAATCTCTCTAACTGATCTAGTATTCAGCCTATTACCCACATTCTCTGGTCCAACAAAATGTGAACAATTTCACTTCTCCAAGGTCACTGAACTCACAAGCTTGACAAAGGAACTTGGATAGAATGAGGTTACTCAAGGGACTGCTTGGAGGTGCTAAGAGAACTGGGCGCACAACGTTTTTGAAGTAGTTGTAAACTGTGAAAGGCATTTTGTCCATTTCCATGGTGTCCTATACTTTGTGTTTTTCTCAAGGTTCATCTACATTATTTTTTCACAAGATGATCCATATTTCTTTGTAAAGGTGCATTATCACCTTTTGTTTTTGGAAACCTTCATGACAAGAGGGCTGTCAAGGAGTACTGCGTGAATGAAAGCATGGCTATTCCAAATTCACAGTGAGCATGGCATTTCTCTTCTGCTAGGTTGACTACTGTCTTGAATTCTGAAGGACCAGCATCAGTTGACCGTTCAAGAACCAAGATATTCTATGTTTTAGGCATTATAATCAACATTTTGTAGGAATGTAGGATCAATCTGACCTTGTTAGGATTCTTCTTTGTCAAAACCCTCGCATTAGTTCTCCGAGTTGAAGCCTTCAAAATATCTTTCCTCTCTTTCTATGGTAGATAGTAAGTGGAAGCCTGTAATACCTATCATACTTCATAAGTGAAAGTATGCTTCTAGACTACTAGGAGAGACTTTATTCTGTTGGATTTGACATGATAATAATTCTCTGAGACTGGATCACAGGTAAGCATTTTAAGTCTTTCTTTTTGAAGATGTAACCACCTTTTGTAGGGACTTACTTTGGGACAAGCTTTTTACCTAAGTGCATGATAATCTGTTCCTGAATGTGATCTAAATTTTGGCATGATATTTGTTTGTTAAATTAAAATTAAATGCAAAAAGCAAGTGGGACTGTTCAATTAAGAGCCTTTCCTGCATTAGTAAATCTTGGTTATGTTCTTCTCCATGTTGATGGGACTTCTAAAACCATTGAACAAATTAGATTTTTCTTGATCTATGGACACACCAAAAGATGAAAAAGGGAGACATTCAAAATTGTGCGAATTATCGAGGTATCAAGTTAATGAGTCATACTATAAAATTATGGGAAAGAATTATCGAACGTAGGTTAAGACAAGTATCAAGTACAACAGAGAACCAATTTGGATTTATGCCAGGTAGATCTACTATTGAAGCGATTCACCTTTTGAGACGTCTTATGGAACATTTTAGAGCAAAAAAGAAAGACCTTCACATGATATTTATTGATCTAGAAAAAGCTTATGATAGGGTACCGAGGGAGGTTCTTTGGAGAACTTTGGAAAAAAGAGGTATCCCATTGACATATATTAACCTTATAAGAGACATGTATGATAGTGCAAAAACATGTGTGAGGACTCATGAAGGAACGACAGACTTCTTTGAAGTTAATATTGGGTTACATCAAGGATCAACTTTAAGTCCATACTTATTTATAATGGTGATGGATGAGTTAACAAAACATATTCAAGATGAAGTACCTTGGTGTATGTTATTTGCAGATGACATTGTATTAGTGGAGGAGTCTAAGGAAAAAGTTAATAGAAAATTAGAACTATGGAGAGAAACATTAGAAAGCAAAGGCCTCCGACTTAGTAGAACAAAGACATAATATATGGAATATAAGTTTGATCATTTGGCTACTTCAGAGGACATAGAAATTAAAATTGGCACACATTGCATTTCCCAAAAGGAAAGTTTTAAATACCTAGGGTCAATTTTTCAAAGTGATGGAAGAATTGATGGAGATGTTACACAGAGAATTAATGCTGGTTGGTTAAAATGGAGAGGAGCATCAAGTATTCTTTGTGATAAGAAGATACCATTAAAATTAAAAGGTAAATATTATAGAGCAGCAATTAGGCCTGCCATGTTTTATGGTTCTGAGTGTTGGGCAGTTAATCATCAACATGTACAAAAGATGTCTGTGACAGAAATGAAGATGTTGAGATGGATGAGTGGTCATACAAGAAAAGACCGTATACATAACGAGGTTATTAGAAACAAATTAGGAGTGGCACCAATAGAGGATAAAATGAGAGAACATCGTTTAAGATGGTTTGGACATATAGAAAGAAGATCAAAAGAAGAACCTGTAAGAAGGTTAGAAAAACTAAATTTGGAAAGTATTAAAAGAGGTAGAGGACGACCACAAAAGTGTTGGAAAGAAACAATAAAGAATGATCTAGCTTATTGGGAGTTAACTGCTAACATGGCACACGATAGGGATCTGTGGAAACAAAGAATCCATGTAGCCGACCCCGTCTAGTATGGGAAAAGGCTTAGTTGTTGTTGTTGTTGATCTATGGACACACGCTTTAAGTCACTGTTAAGCAGCCCATGACTGTTTTGGTCAAGTCCTATGGTCCATACCATATGGACAGTTATCTAATCTTAAAGTGACTTTCTCATGCAGATCTATAAGTAATTACACTTTGTCATATCTTTTGTTTTACTTTACATTATTCAACTAAAGAATTTCTACTTAGGGTAACTTAAGTCATATGCAGGTTAGTCTTCTGTTGGGAACCATTACAAGGAAGATTCCATTGCCAAATTGCAGTTCTTGTTCGGTAGATGCAAATGACATAAACAGGCTTTCTGAGGCTGATGACATGAAGCTGATGTCATCATCAGAAGGAGTTCTTGACATGAGTCAACTGCAAACCATTGGCGACAATTTTCTGCAGGTTCTTTTAAAGATGAAACACAATGGTGCCATTGACAAGACAAGGGCTGGTTTTACTGCCTTGTGCAATAGGCTTCTTTGTTCTAATAATCCAAGGTACCTCCCATCTAAGTCTCACATTTTTGGTGGCATCTCGTTTTTGTGTTTGTTCTTTTCTTAACCTGTAGTTAGTAAAACCAGAATGTACAAAAGAAAAAGGGTTCCACCATTTATGACTTCTTATAGAATAATGGGCAAGACTTGAAAAACATTTATGAAAATAATGTGAGATGTAGACTAACACCCTTGACCTATGAGCACAAAATGTCTAAGATATCAATGCCAAGGATCTTCAAGTAAAGTGTCAAATATGTGACACTAGTGCCCCATAGAGCATAATTGTGTGATTTGGAATCATAGGGTATTGAATAGACTAACACCCTTGACCTATGAGCACAAAATGTCTAAGATATCAATGCCAAGGATCTTCAAGTAAAGTGTCAAATATGTGACACTAGTGCCCCATAGAGCATAATTGTGTGATTTGGAATCATAGGGTATTGAATCGAAGAGTTTCAAGACACTTTAATGGTCGTACTTTAATTTCCAAAAATGCGTATTGTTGGTTGCTAGGTGTTGCTTTCCAGATAAAGAATCTTAAAATTGGTAGGCCTCTTCTGCAAGTTACTGAGGGCCTTTCTGTTTTTCCAGACTTTGTAGGATGACAATATGTTGGATGGAACAGCTAATGAAAAGGACAATTGCCATGGGGCAAACTGTGGATGATTTGTTGAGGCGGAGTGCTGGGATTCCTGCTGCCTTCATTGCCCTTTTCCTTGCAGAGCCAGAAGGAACACCAAAGAAGCTCCTTCCTCAAGCGCTTAGATGGTTGATTAACGTGACTAGAACTTCACTTGTTGGTGTGGGAGAAGACTGTGCTCCAAATTGTAACCTGAAGAATGTAAGTTGTCCGATGCAAGTTTCTTCTGTGCTTGGAGGGATAGAGGAAAGGGGGTCAGCATTCAAAATTCGAGATGAGGGTGTGATCCCCAGTGTTCATGCATTTAATGTCCTTAGATCTGCATTCAATGATACAAACCTTGCAACTGATACGTCAGGCTTCTGTGCTGAGGCTTTAATTGTTTCAATATCTGCATTCTCTTCACCATATTGGGAGGTCCGTAATAGTGCTTGTCTTGCATACACTGCATTGGTTCGCCGAATGGTTGGATTTCTTAATTTGCACAAACGTGAATCAGCTAGGCGTGCACTTTCTGGGTTGGAATTTTTTCACAGGTATGGCACCTGTGCTGGATGGTTTTCCTTTATGATATTTAATTATGAAAATACGTTATCTGCATAAATTCGAGTCACTGCTTGCTTGAGAAGTAATGTCGATTTCTATTCTAGTTGCATGTGTTGAAAATGACACATTTATTGGTAAAAATCAGCAAGTATGCAATACACAGCCATAGAAGAAGAGAGGCTGAAAACTGCAGATCTCTCTTAAGTTTTTATTAGGGTTAGTAATCTGTTTGCAGCAATATATAAAGGTCTTTGTAACGTAAATGACAAAACTACCCTTGATTAGCACTTATTGGATTGGATCAAATCCTTTCAGATTTAATCCACATATCCCAACTTGCCAAGCACATTCATAAGACTGATTCTATTGACTACTTTTGTGAGAATATCATCATATTAATCTAACTTTACATAAATCAACCTAAACACTTGATTGACTACTTTTTTTTCTTATAAAGAAACAATCAATCTCAATATGTTTAGTCTTTTCATGATAGATTGGATTATATGCAATTTGTATGGCTGCCTTATTGTCATAATATAAAGAAATATGATCTCTAGTCTCTATATCAAACTCTTTAATAAGAGACTTTAAGTATAGTCTTTCACACATTTCTTATGCTACAACTCTATATTCTATCTCTATGCTACAACTCTATATTCTATGTCTGCACTAGATCTTGCTATTACGGTTTGTTTTTTATTGTTCCATAAAACAATATTTCCTCCAATCAAGGTAATATCAAGAAGTAGATCTTCTATAATCAAGAGAGCTTGTCCAATCAACATTTGAAAACACTTCAATATTCATATGACCTTTGTTGGTATACAAAATTCCATTGTTGGGGGTAGCCTTTAGATATAGTAATATATGATAGCATCCATTCATGAAATAAATCAATGTTCTTACTAATCTTTCGTACCTACCAATGTCTTTGTACCACTCTTCATCATAAAGATGTAGTTTCTGGTTAGTCTCCATGGAAATTTCATTCTTCTTGCAATCTAGCATTTTTTATCCTTGAGTAAATCCATGATATATTTTCTTTGAGTCAAAGAAATAGTTTTGTTTGAATAAAGTACTTCTATACCCAAAAAATAGTGCAACCAAGCTAAATCCTTCAAATCAAAGAAGTGATGTACTTTTACCTTAAGCTTGGTGATTTGCTAAAGATTATCATATGTAACCATGATGCCATCAACATAAACAGTAAGGATAGATATTCTCTTTTTCTTTTTTATGAATAAAACATGATCACTCACACTTTTATTATATCCCCTTATCATACCTTCATGTAATCTTTTAAATCATGTTCTTGGTGATTGTTTCAGTCCGTAGATTGTCTACATACCTTGTCCATCTACAAACCTTGTCCTTCAATCTGCTCTTACCAAACCCCAATACTAGTTCCATATGATGATTTTCTGTGAGAAATGAATAAAAAATGAAATACAAAATAACATCTGCAGGAAGTAGAGGTCGGCATCCTCTTAGGCTGCCGCAACCTCTCTCTCTATTTTATTTCTTAACCCTAATCACACTAATCATAATTAGGACATTATATATATAAACTTCTAACTTGAATGACTAAAATACCCTTGATTAGTACCACTAATCCTACCTAACTCCCAATGGATCATATTATGATCCATTGAGATATAAACTACCCAATACATAAATGTAATTGCATAAACTGAAAAACGTGTAACATATAGATGTCGGTTTTGATCTCCAACACGGCCCCTCAAGTTGGGTTTTGAAGACTTGAAACACCCAACTTGCCAAGAGCTTTCTTTAATCCATGACCAGGGATTGCTTTGGTGAGAATATTTGCCACTTGATCTTCTGAGCGAACATAAAGAAGGTTGAAGATTCTTTGGGATACTCTCTCTAATAAAATGACAATCTATTTCAATATGTCTGATCCTACCGATTTACCACCCTTCATATGTTTAAGAGCCTCTTTGACTTCATTCTTTTGAATACGTCGATAGAAATTCTGGTTTATATACTTTTCTGATTTGGCTAACTCTTCTAAGCTAATACTAACATATTTATTTTCATTAAAAAGCTTTTAAAAATAGTTTTTCCATCTATTTCTTATATCATCATTTGCCACTAGAATTTTTTCATCCTCGTCCTTGATGCATCTAACATAATTAAGATCTTTAGTTTTCTTATTTCTAACCCTAGCTATCCTAAAAATATCTGTTTCACCCTCTTTTGAGTTAGGTTTTTTATATAAATCCTCCCAAATTTTAGCTTTTGCTTTACTCACGGCCTTTTTCGCTTCCTTCTTTGCTTTCTTGTATGCCTCTAATGTTTGACTAGTTTTCTTAGCATAATGTAATTTGTAACATGCTCTCTTTGTCTTGATTTTATTTTGCACTACATCACTCCACCACCAAGCTTCTTTTTGTGCCGGTACACCTCCCTTAGATGCACCTAACACATCTTTCACCACTTTCCTAATATGTATAGCCATATTGTTTCACATATCACAGGGTGTACCAACATAATTCCAAACATCTCCTTAAAGGACTTTTTGTTGAAATATATCTTCTTTCTCGCTTTTGAGGTTCCACCATTTAGTATTTCAATATGTTTTGTTCTTAGAGTGTAGAATGAGATTTTTGGACAAATTAATTGCACTAGTATTATCACACCTTATAGTGATGTGATCAAGTTTAAGACCATAGTCTAGAAGTTGTTGCTTCATCCAAAGGATTTGAGCACAACAACTTCCACTACAACATATTTTCGCTTCAAATTGTAGACAATGTCACACTATTTTGCTTTCTTGCTATGCCAAGAAACTAGTGAACTTCAAGCAAGTGGCATGTCCCACTAGTGCTTTTCCTATCCATTTTTATCCCAGAAAAATCAGAATCGAAACTAATTAAGCTATAAGAAGCACCTTTAGGGTACCATAATCCCATTTGTGAAGTGCCTATTAGATATTTTATGATTCTTTTACAACACATTTTGGTGTGATTCTTTAGGATTTGCTTGAAATCTAGCACACATGCACACACTAAACATAATATCTGCCCTACTTGTTGTAAGATAAAGGAGTGAGCTAATCATACCTCTATATTTTGTAATTTCTACAGATTTACCTCCTTCATCCTTGTCCAAGTAACAAGAAGTGCCCATGGTGTAGCCATTTGCTTGCACCCTTATCCATTCCAAACTTCTTGAGCAACTCCTTGCAATATTTTTGATTGACTTATGAAAGTTTTATTGTTTGTTTGATTTGGAGACCAAGAAAGAAGTTGAGCTCACCCATCATGGACATTTCAAACTCATTTTGCATAATATTAGAAAACTCTTTACAAAGAGAATCATTAGTAGCACCAAATATAATATCATCAACATATATTTGAACAAGAAGAATGTCATACTTTTATGCTTGATGAAAAGAAGAGTAGTGTCAACCTTTCCTCTAGAAAAGCCATTTTCCAAAAGAAACTTGCTCAACCTTTCATACCAAGCTCTAGGAGCTTGTTTTAGCCATACAAGGCCTTTTTCAATTTAAAAACATGGTTGGGTAGTTCAAAATTTTCAAAAACCAGGGAGTTGCTCCATATACACTTCTTCTTCGCTACCATTGGATAAATGAATAGTCGAACAAAATAGCCATTTTTGCAACGTGAGTGATTCAAGTAGGTCACATGGTAAATAATCCAAGCCCAAAAATCAACGAGTATACCCTTTGGCCTAACAAACTGTGCCTTGTCAAACGATCCAATCTTGCCATCGGGGCCTACCTTGATAGCGGAAACACCCAGAAGCTGACCTACCAACTCGTCGATTTCCCTTGAATGGAATGGGAACAAGTTGTCCAAGTGTTAGATTCAATAAAGTCACATCAAGTATCTCATCAATCATAGCTTCGTCGCCATCCCGATGAGATAAGAGTCATTCCCATGTGACAAACATTTAGGAATAGAGCACGGAACAACAAAGGAAAATTACAAGTAGGCAATGCGAAGTAAGATAAACGATGATAACTTAAAAATTATAAATTTGATGAGATATAGCAGGATTTACAAAATCCAAGTGAAATCAATACCTTTACGAATATGAACTATTGGAGTTCTCAAGGGATGAGGTGATGATCTTAGAAAAGCGAAGTCGTGGAGAAGAAGTGATGCAGATGAATCACATTGAGTAAAGCAACTTTTACCGTTCTAGGTAAGGCCTAGGACGAGGACGACGATACCTCTTTTGATGTTGATAGGACGGATGAGATCTTGAGACATCGGAAGGGACGAATAAGTAGTGGTGGTTTGCTCGACATATGATACTCGAAGAAGCGACTCAGCATTAACATATGCAGTTGAGACAAGAATGCTCAGGAACGGGTAAGACCTCGAGGAGATAGAGTCTTAAGAGTCGATCAGAGTGCGGAAGAAGGCGTGTATCCTGACTCGAAGAATGTAACATCCATAGAGATGTAGTAACGATGAGTAGGTGAAAAACAACCGATAACCTTTTGACAGGCCAGAGTAACTCAAGAAAAACACATTTAATAGAACACGAGCCAGCGTATAATTTATCAAGACCTCGAGTGAGATCATGCAACAAAAGCATGTAGACACAAAAAATACACGAGGAGGAAGGGAGAAAATGATGGGTTCCGATAAACAACACAGGGAATGAGGTACTTGGTTATCAAGCACTGAGAAGATGACATGCGATTTATCAAGTTACCCGAGGAATGAGACCAGATAGGCATCGCCGAAAAAATTTCAAAGGTGCATTGGCTATGTAATAAAAGGGGTACGAGTTGTTTCAATAGATGACGTATGGTATTTTTGCTTTCGACAATACCACATTTTGTTGAGGGGTATGGTACAAGAAGGGATTGGTGAAGAATGTCATGAGAAGCCATAAAATGATTGAAAAGGAGCAGAGTAAAATATTCTTTTCGGGCATTATCACTACGTTAAATACGAATTGGAACATCCAAATTGAGTTTTATTTTCATTGCAAAATTTCTAAAAATAGGAAAGCAACTCAGAGGCGATTTTCATTAAAAATAACCAAGTACATCTTGAGTAATCATCAATGAAAGTAACAAAACAGGTAGGTATCGTAATCTACTATGCCAAAGTCTTATTTCTTACTCTGCTGGAGTAACTGCCAATGCTCTTTTCTGTATCGTAGGATGTGGACCAGGAAGTAAGTATAGCCCATTTTTCAATTCATCATGTTCAAAGGTTCTTCCAGTCCTCAGATCCTGAAACACACAACCAAATGGAGAAAATGTGATTCAACAATTCATGTTTTTAACCAAAGAGCTTACAGAAAGTAAATTTACTGGAAATTTGAGAATGTATATCACTGAATTAAGTTTAAAATTCTTCCCTTTAATTTCTCCTGTTCTTTTCATTGGAATTAAGGAGCCATTGGCCATCTTTACATATTAAGGTGTAGAAGTAACTTTATATTCTTTAAAACCAGATTTATCTCCTACCATATGATCTGTAGCTCCTTAGTCAATCACCCAATAATTTTAATATACAAAATTTTTCCCAAAAAAATTACCACTCATACTATAGGAAGTGGGTTAGTTCGTCTCAGACTTTGAAGATGAAGTTGAAGGATGATCACGAAGACGACTTTCTATATCTGCAAGTTATTTTTTCAGTTCAGCCATTTCATCTATAGAATTTGGTTCAATTTTTTCCTTTTCAGATGTAGCAGCCACATGACTACCATAATTTTTGTACTCTGCAGGTTTTCTGATAATTTCCCAACAGTGTTCTTTAGTATGTCTTCGTTTCCCACAATGCGTATATTGAAGCTTATTCCTATCTTCGTAATTCTGTGATCTTCCTCTTCCACGGCCTCTACCTGAATCTCTATCTCTCTGATAGCTTATATTGCCTCTACCAACAAAAGCAGATTTTTCAGTTTGGGTATGTTCTCCCTTTTCCAGATTTTTTCTGTCTTCTTCTCTTGATGAGTGAGTATATCGTCCCCAGTGATGACATGTCTTCTTTACTGAAAATATTTAGCTTGATTGAGTCATATTCTGGCGAAACTCCCCAAAGCAAATCAAACACTTTTCGAATTTCACTTTCGGATGTTCTTTCTTTCACACAATGGTTGCATTTATTTTCCACAAAATATCTCTGTTCATTCCATAATTCTCTTAATTTTCCATAATACTCACTAACTGATCTAGTACGTTGTCGATACCTCCTTATTTTCTCAATAATCTCATATTCTTTTGCTATATTACTTTGTCTTGAAAATGCTTCTTTAACTACTCCCCAAATCTCTACAGTTGTTTCTAAATACATGAATGTTTTACTGATAGACTGATTCATTGATTGAAGAAGCCATGAGCTTACTAATGCATCATCTTTGGACCATCTGTCAAAATCTACATTCTCTGCATCGGGTTGTGGTTGGCTTGGTTTAATCATTGATAATTTCCCACGAGCACGAAGAACTAATTCAATTGATCTTGCCCATTCTCTGTAATTTTTGCCTTCTAAACGGATATTTGTAATTTGAAAAGGCTCTTGTTTCTGTTCGTTGCCACCAATAACTAATTGTTATTCTTCTTTCATTCTTTTCTCTATTGTATATATGCTTGAGTATGGAAACTGATTTGTTATTTCAATTCAATATAGATGGAGTGCAATCTGAAGTTGAGGTCCCACGATGTGATGCACAATTGTATTATAAATCAGTATCAAAATTGCATACCTGGTGATTCTGATCCTTCAATGATTGCAGTAAATCCTGCGTGTTTGCTTCTTGATGTAATAAGACCAAAGTTACCTGATAAAATCGATCCTTCAATTGTCGCAGTAAATTTAGCGTGTTTGCTTCTTGATGCAATAAGACTTAGGCCTATTATGTGCCAGGTTTTATCTTGCTAGACAATACTGGCCGAATAATTTCCCTGTCCAGTCAACGACAGGCCTGGCCAACAATACTGGCCGAATAGCTTTCCTGTCCAGTCAACGACAGGCCAATCGCAGTATATTTCCTGTCCAGTCAATGATAGGCCAATATAATATGGTGATGATTTTGTATCGATTATGTTCTGTCCATCCAACGATAGACTGTTGCCTTCTAGCAAAGGCTCCCTTCAACGTTTTTTCTTACATGTAATGCGTATGCTTGCTCTGATACCATGTGCAAACAATATCAAATCAAATAAACAAGTAATAATGGTGACTTAGCCGAGAAGATGGAGGAGTTGCGGTCTGTGCAGTCGCCGCCCTCTAATCACTTTCTTTTCTTTGCAAAAGTACAATCGACTGATAGGGTTTAAACCCTTAAATATTAGCTGTACAAAGATTTTCTAAATTACAAGAATGTCATTAATGAGGCTGATTTAAAACTAACTTTAAAAACAAAAAAAGAAAGACAGATAAATAACAATGATAAGAATGACTATATCGACTGCTGATATCTCTTCTGTTTTGCAGAATCCTTTAACAAAATGTTCATCTCGTTTTTTGAAGATTGTATTGACTATAAAGAGATCAAATGCCATAGCAAAATTTAAAATCTCCCTACCTTCCTCATTTATATCCCCAAAACCAAAGTTTCCATGAATACCTTCATATCCTAATGCCTCATTACTGACATATCCATTTAAGTCTCCTCTTAAACAAATCATCTCTCTTTGTGAAATCTTTTGAATCACCTTATCTAACTCTTCCCCAAAAGTTGTCTTTATACTATCTTCAAGTCCTACTTGGGGTGCGTAGACACAAACTATATTCGAAGCCTCAGCTCCTAACACTAATTTCAACGTCATGATTCAGTCACCATATTGTTGTATGTCTACTACACTATCCTTTAAATCTTTATTTATGATAATACCAACTCCGTTTTGAGCCTTTTCTTTACTTGAGTACCATAATTTAAAACTTGTATTCTCTATCTTTTTTGCTTTTTCTCCAACCCATTTTTTTCTTGTAAAAATAGAATATGAATCTTTCTTCGAATCATAGTATCTACCACCTCCATTAGGTTATCGGATAATGTTCCGATATTCCAAGAACTAATACGAATCTTATTATCTAGGACTAGCTTTCTTACCCCCCGCATCCGTCCATTTTCAAAATGTGGAGACCCTCTCTGAAAATTATTCACTACATTCGGGCGACAATGTAGCGGGTCTAACTTCTTTACCCACACCTGTCCATGTGTGGAAACCCTCTCTGCAATTGATTCATTACATTCGGGCGAAAATGTAGTGGCCCTTGCTTATTTATCACTGCATTCGGGCTCTGCAGCGCGTTGTTAGGCGGGGACACCCCAAAGCAATGCTCATATTTTTTGTAATCCATGTTATAAAAATCCGACGAAGTTTTACGCTGTCTGTCGAAAGCCTAACACAACCCTCCTCATTTATCCGGGCCCTGAACCGGCAATGCAAGAGTGATCCCTTAATCAAAAATTATAGTCCATCCCATAGGTCACGCAGTTCTGCATATAATTCACTTATTGTTCGACCTCCTTGTCTTTATTTTTGTATTTTTTTCTAGTATCTCATATTCCTTAACAATATTTTTCCTCTTGAATAAGCTTTAGAGACGGTCTTCCAAATTTCTAGAGTAGATTCTAAATATATAAAAGTTCTGCCTATTAATGACACTATCTATTGGAGCCGTCATGATGATACCAATACTTTAAATAGGCGGGACCGTGGGATTACTCTCATCTTGACGTTGTTATTCGCCTCTAAGAAACTCCCATCTTCCTCTATCAAGAACTGCAAACTCAATATATTTGGCCCATTCCAGATAATTTTTGCGATTGGTGATCTGAAAAGGTTTCATCTTTTCACCAATCTGTCTTTCAGACATTTGATAGGATACGTCTAGGGTCTTACCTTTATCGGCCATCCTGACCCTTTTTCCAATTCTTGAATAAGGAAATGTATTGCAGAAATTTTCACCACACAGTCAGGCTGCAGTCTGCATCATTTTCGTGACCTGAAAATGTACCAAATCTGTGGCAGCTTGTATCCTTCTTTTAGGAGACTGCAACATTCAATCATCAACACCTCGGATGATGAAAAATAAGGATCCACATCTTAAAAGGCTGTGATACCATGTTAAAACAACAGATTTATTTGTAAAAAACATCAAGTATGCAATACACAGCCTTAGAAGAAGAGTGGTTGAAAACTGCCAATCTCTCTTAAGTTTTTATTAAGGTTAATAATCTATTTGCAGCACTGTATAATGGTGTTTATAAATTATAACTTAAAAGACATAACTACCCTTAATTAACACTTATTGGATCGGATCTGATCCAGACATTTAACTCCTCAACAGCATGATCAGGACACCTAAATTGTCTAACACATCATGGAACTATTGATCGACCATTAGGTCTCCCTGTAATGAAATAGGCCCTTATTAATGGTGAAGTATATGCAAAGTTCAGCCAAAGGATTTCCACATTAGAGATATGAACTGTCAGTAGATGAGAGTATGATTCAAAGCCACAAGACTCTTTCTTATTCTGTTTCTGTTATCATGAACTTTGGAACTTGAATATGATTGTCATAATTGGAATGGGATCCATCATAAGCCGGCTATGCATCTTCCATGACTAGTTTTGGTTTGTAAATGCCCTTGGTTAGTGAACCAAGTATTTTCAATTTATGCACAAGGTACTAATGGAAATTTGCAGCCGTTCTGTGCCTTAATTGTGAAAACTGCTGTTGAAAATAGTGATTGAGTAGCATCATGTCTTAGCATTTTAGGTTATTTGAATATTTTCTGAGTTTGATGTGCAAGCTGACCATAAATTTCTTCTTCTTCAAGGTATCCAACATTGCATTCCTTTGTATTCAACAAACTGAAAGCTGCCACAGATTGGATTGCTGATGTCAACCAACAATACTCTGGGAATGATATGGCTCTGGCTATGCATCCAAGCTTGTGGCCTGTGCTGATCCTTTTGTCCAGGCTGAAGCCTTCTGTGGTTGGTTTTGACAGCAGTGATGCATTAGATCCTTTTCTCTTCATGCCATTTCTCAGGCAATGCGCAACTCAGAGAAATCAGCATATACGTACTCTTGCATCAAAAGCTTTAAGTGGTGTGGTGTCTAATGAGAGACTTCTTGCTGTTGTCCTTTATGTTGCAAGTGGGCTTCCTTGCAGCAAAAGCTTGTCATCAATGTCCGAATGTACTTGTTCAGCTATTGTCAGCTTTGGTATGATGAGGGAGATTGAGGTTGGAAAGCCGCATGTTACTTCTTCCAATGCAATTCATGGGGTACTTTTGCAATTGTCTTCCCTTATTGATGTTAATTGTAGGAATCTGACTGACAATAGCAAAAAGGATCAGGTCCTGAGTGAGTTATTCCCCGTTCTCATCAACTGTTCATGGATTGGCAGCATTAAGTCATGTGCATGCCCCACCCTTGTGGCATCTTATTTACAGCTCCTTGCTCACATGCTTGATATTGCAAGAACTTGCAGGATGAGCAGCCATACATTTAGCATCCAAAAGGTTTTGATGGATTTAACCTCTCAGTGTTTGGAAGCAGGTGGCCGATGTCAATCAGCCTTGACATTTTCTGATCCAACAGTAGTAGAGTTGCGTAGAAGAGTGGCTGGTTATTATTTTGACTGTGTACTTGGATGGCATCCAGGATCTCTAGGAGATAATTTATGCTTAGGTATGAGCACCAGAACTTCTTCGAGCTCAGCAGTGCTTTCTGAAATAGGACAGTCCGGTACTTTTAATGTCCGATTTGGATCTTGCATTTCAGATGCATCATATGAACTGAGAATTACTGCCTTAAAAGGAACTCTTCACTTCTTAAAGTCAATGGAGTCTAGGGTTTCCAATGTCTCTTATGGGACTCCGATGGATGATACTGTCAACTGGTTCAAGATCAATCTTCATCCCACAATGTTGGAGTTCTTAGATGTTGAAGGGAACCCCAAGTGTGTATCCTACATACTTAAGATTATATTCTTCTGGAACAACACGCAATGGCAGAAATCAAATGTTTTGCATAACGAAGAAGTGATTGACATTGAAAACATGGACTTGCAATCCTTGTCACTCCTCTGGGGGAAATTAATATCCATTGATAAAACTACAAGGCATATTAGGACACGGGAAACATTACTATGCTGTATGGGCGTGTGTGTGAAGAAATGGATAATGATATTTAGGAACTTGATACGATTTAATGGCGAGGAACAATTTGATCATATGGTGGTTGATACTCAGAGAAACTGGGCTGAAGCCTATGAGACTATTCACTATTTCGTTGTCCACGTCAGGCAATGTAGTTCATCATCCGAGCCTGTAAACATGAGAAGAGCTGCGGCTGATGCTTTGGTGGCTTCTGGCCTGCTTGAAGAAGCTATCTGGGTTGGTTCAGTGATTTCCAATAACCAAACGCTTTGCAAGGAAATACACGAATATGATTTTTGCGATAAAAAAGTTCCACCACAGCATTCAAATGGCGTAAATCTTTATGCCCTTGATATTCTGGATTCATGGTCCACATGCATTGAGTTGCTTGAGGATGAGGATGTTTCTCTGAGGCAGAAACTTGCTGTGGCGGTCCAAAGGTGCGTGCAATCCAGGGGACCTTTGAGAGACAACCAGGCTGAGGCTGTTCCTATGCAAGTCGAGAAAGTGATTGCTTCGAGTTTTGAGTTCCTGTCTTCCACATTTGGTTTCTGGCTTGCTTATGTGGACTACTTGTCCAAGTATGCTGTAGTTGGTCTGGAAAGCTTCACGCAAGCTGGAGGGGATCTCATTCGTTGTATCTTTGATAAAGAGATTGATAATCACCATGAAGAAAAGCTTTTGATATGTCAAATTTGCTTTTCTCATTTGGAGAGACTCCTGATGGGCAAGTCCTTTCCTATTCTGGCATATGATGGGAGTCGAGAAGGATGCACAGATGATGATTCTTATGGATGCTTTGACAGTTTCTTACACAAGAGACGGCTTGAAATTCTTTGTCAGACAATAGGAATGATAAAACTTCTTACCAACACAGAAAGTAGGATTAACTGGATTGGTGGTTTAGGTAATCACAAGGATGCATTTTTGCCACTGTATTCAAGTTTACTTGGCCTTTATGCTTTCTCACATGTGAAGGAGAACGAGGGCCTTTTGGAAGAAGAAACTGATAAAAAATCATCTCTCATATCTGGCATCGCGGAACTTGGGCAGCTTATAACACCTTTTTTGAGGAATCCATTAATTGCTAACATTTATCTTTTAGTGCTTGAATCATATGAAAAATTGTTTGGCATGTCCTTAACGTTGTTAAAACACGCAAACCAATTCAGGCACTTGGCGTGCGAAGGCTTTGATCCCTACTTTTTATTGAGATGATGTGAATGGGATTTTTTGAAGAAAAACGCAATATTTAATTATTCCTTATCATGTAAAATGTATTCTCACTTTAAAGGCAGTGTTTTGCACAGGTTTTACCTGGATCATTCCTCTGATATGGTGACTTGGGAAGAGTTCTTGTTTTAGCTTTTTACATGTTCTCTCCGGCTTTTCTGTTTCATGCAAAAAACGGCCACATATAATGTATTGGCTATTTTTTCTTCTTTAGAACCGGTTATGAATAGTGTAACGTTTCCATGATATCTCAGAATCGATCTGCAATTGTATTATAACGTTACTAAAGCTGCCTGCTAAGGAAATGGTACTTGAATACGTTACCTTGGAGGCGAAGTTGTGCATATTGTTTGGTTTATTAGTTTCTCACCTGGTCCCTGGATCCTGCCTTAGTCAACTCTTGCGCTAACCTATCCAACATGGTCTCACGAGGTGATGCATGAGATGATGAAATTATCTAAACATGAAGAATAAGATCTAATAATATTTACAACTCAATTCTTATAAATCCCTATATGTATATAGAATTATAAATCAAGTCAGAAAATTACATTATTTACAAACTAATACAATCTTACCTAACATATAACTATTTGGCAATATCTTATATATGATCATTTCATTAAATCAACTCGACAAAATCTAGACCAAAGTCTTTACCAGTAATATAACTTGTAAAACAGTAACAATAAGGCATGAACACCAACATGTGTTCGGTAGTGAGATATACCTAGACAGAAGCATGCACATTTCAAAATATAAATGAATATTACAATTGTCAAAACAAATAGCATAGAAAAGCTATCGAACAATGAATTTATAGATCTCACTGAGATGAATAACTTCTGTTTTGGTCTTCGCAACAATCGTTGCTTGTAATAGTCAGAACTAGTCTAAAATTTTTTCTTTTAGATCCCACCCGTCATCCTCTTCTTTTGTATGATTTTTTTCAATGATTTCACTCAGTCAGTGAAGATCCGGTCACCATCCAATAGAGCTCCAAGTGTTGAGGAATATTGCTTTTTACACCAACCTCATCCAGAACAAAGATCTATATCCAAATCTATATCGAAATGCCATGATCCATGTTTCATATCACCAATCCTTTTCACCTAATACCTATTTAAGCATAAATCAGTATTAATATAGTTCATTTAATAACAAGACCAGTAGATCAAACCACACATGCATTGGAGTTTGAACAGCTTCAAAACCCCCAAAATACTCCAACGGATCCTACTAAAAGTTCCTAAATACCAATCTCTTACTAAATATACACTAATTTAATCACTAAGCAAGTATAAAAATATCATAGAATTACAACTTACGTGACTATGAGTCCAATTATTCAAATCTTGCTCAAATGACTTCAGAATTACAAAAAATAGTAAGACAGGTCCTGACTTGAATCTACCCAGTAGGGCTGAACCGACTCGAGATCAAACCATCTCTCACTACAGAATTGGTCAATTATATCATTCAAAAATAAAATATATTCACATACATTCATCCACATCGATACATCCCAAAACAACATACATCCGCAAACATATACATTTTATTTACTTTTGATAATTATGGCAAATACAATGCCAAAACTAAGGTTACACAATTTGTTTGAACCTCACCAAAGACCCTTAGGTACATGGCATCATCCATATATATGGCTAGGGTGCTCGAAAGCTCACCCTTTACTTTCTTGATCGAATGCTTTGGTGTTGTGTTAGGTGTCACAATGTCACGCATGTGATGAGGGTTGTTTATGTATTGGCCTTGAATTATAAAAGGCCATGTTAGAATAGCATGAGGGTACCTAATCATGTTAGAGAATTTGGAGAGAGAGAGAGAGAGAGAGAGAGAGAGAGAGAGAGAGAGAGAGAGGTGGAGCTGATTGTAGCCATCCCCTTCTTCTTCGTGCTGATTTGTCTCCAGAGTTGAGGATCGGCTGGGCGATTGGGATCGAGCATAGGATTGTTGTCCCATCTTGTGCCCACAAGGGTGCGATCCTGGTTCATGCAACTCCTTGAACCGGAGCTGATTGGATAGTGGTGAGATTTTGGTTCAGGTGCATATATATGTGCGTGTGTGCACCAGCATGCTTTGTTTCATGCACGTGGGTGAAACGTGGTGGTGTAACGATGGTTGGTCATCCGTGTGGGACACTGCTAGTCACCATAGGCCATCCAATGACAATTCTAATATGAGAGCAAGGTAATGAAGAATTACTATGAATCTGACTAAGTTTCGAGTTTCGGAAATTAGCAAGAAACTGAGACGACCATTACCGTTTTTTTGCCGAAAAAGTATGGTTTTTGTCTTGCCAAGGACTTCTTTGGGTCTATGAGAGAAACGTCAGACATCAATCGTGGTCCATGAAGGGAGATCTCGATGATACTTTGATTGAGAATAGCGCATTGGTTGATCGTTGTTCTAACCTATAGAGGTCGCTAGAAAGTCATACATTCTTGGGCTTGTAAGATGTGGTTTAGGCCGATGCGTGAAAGATAGTGAGACCCATCGACCTGCCTTCAAGTCTACTCTCTTACCATTGATTTTCAACATGACTTTACTGACATGCAGGACATGTTCAATAAGGACAAACTCTTTCAATTCATGTACAACTTTTATGCCACGAACATTAGATTGAGATGCATAGATAATAGTTGAAGGACATATACCACTCTATGATGATTCGAAGGCACTTGTAGATTTTCGCACTGCAAAAGGAGAGAAGAAGGATGGGTCGGCCTATGTAGAGGTTCAGGTGTTGGATTAGATTCGGGATATGGAGATCATTTAGGCAAGAGATGATCTTGCTTAGACAAAGGTAGAGACAAGATGGTCCCCCTTAGCAACACCAACAAAGTCAATAGTACAATCAGCTTGTGCCACCTTGTGTGCCACGCAATCCAAGGACAACAACAACAGACAAAAAACAGGCCACCCGCAACGTGATGCTACATATGCAGCGGGCCTCATTAGATGTTGGAATGCCCAAAGAAAGAGAAGCTTAATTCGTTTCTTGCTGAGGATGCACTTGGACAGAGCACGGATGCACATGCTTCACCATTTTTGCTTCTTAACATTACATGTAGTAGAGCCCCCTAAACAGTGTATGGTTCATGTCAAAGTGATGATTGGAGATTGCCCAGTGTGGGTGATGGTGGCAGTGGCACAACACTCGTTTTGTTGACAAGTTATGTGCTAGAGTTTGGGATAAGCCCACGGGTTTAGACAGGCAGATAGAGACCGTGAATGACGCTACAAAAAGAATTGGGGGCAAGGAAAAATTTGCATACGATGTTGGAGTGTCGTGACGAACATGACTGTCATAGAGTTGGATGACTTCACCATGATCTTATTATGCGGTTTCATGGTCAAGGCGAAGACGATGGTGACCCGATATTTAAGAAGTCTCATGATAACAAGTGAGACTCAACCTGGGTTTGTTGCTAAGTACAACCCAAGCAAGGCGATTGTAGCAGGACATAAGCATTGCTGCAGCTACTTACCTATCCACAATTTGGATGGAGATTGGGTTGAAGAAAGGGCAACCAAATATGTTGGTTGTCCTACACGAGGAGCAGTAGTAACAAGATATCGACCATCATCCACGAGGAGTTGTAGGCATTCACTAATATGATACCCAATGAATTACCCAAACAGTTTCTGCCCCTATCCCAAATGAGATTGAGTTGGTCCACAGGTTGAGGAATCCTTGCTGGGCAACTTATAGTATAAGCCCTACGCAGTTAGCTGAGCACCGGAGGTTACTGGATGAGTTGTTGGAGGTGGGTAGGGTTCATACTTTGAGGAACCCCTGTGGATCATCAATCTTATTCTAAAGGAAGAGCCATGGATCATGAGGATGTACATGGATTACCACACACTAAAAAAAGTAGTCGAAGTGCTATCCCCTTTCCTTGATCTGGAACCTACTTGATTAGTTGATTGGTGCCTAGTGGTTCTTCAAGTTGGACCTTCGGAATAGCTACTAGTTGATGCGCATTTCACCTAATATGAGTAGATCCCTAATATTGCTTATTAGAGTTGATATTCAATCTCACCAACATTGCGTCCACTTTCAGTTGCTTTATGAATGAGGTGTTGCATAGGATGTTAAGATGAGTTTGTGGACGTATACCTTGACGACAACATGGTTTACAATGACACCTTAGAGGAGTATGGCAAGTACCAAAAGCAAAGCAGGTAACAACAAAACTTTGAGAACGCTCCCTCTATGTTCAAAGGGGGAAGTGTTAATTTAGTTGTCAGGAGATTACCTCTCTTGGCACCATATTAGGACACAACATGATCAAGATGGGCCAGTGGAAGGTACGGGCGATTCAGGAGTGGAGACACCGAGGAATGTCATCAAGTTGAGGAGCTTCTTGGGCCTAACTAGGTAATGAAAATGTTTTATTCAACACTATAGGTTGGCCACCTCATTCACTAAGCTTGTTAAACTCATTTTGTGGAGCTCGAATGAGTGATTTTAACAGGCCTTGGGGAGCTAAAGGCCACTATCCACATGGGGCTGGTGTAGAGGTTTCTCAACTTCATATTACTGATCAAGGTCCACATCGATCCACTCATATGTCTCTAACTGATTCGCTACTATGCTTTTAAACACTTTGTAGTGATTTTTCTAAATAGTTATAGTGGATTCTTCAGGAATGTTTTGTAGCAGATTTATTATTTGGCCAAGCAACGTTAGAACATCCTGGCCACCCTATATAGTTGGAATCTATGGTTGCATTACTGGCTCCTAAGGCATCATTGGTGGTGCCTCAGCTGACAACCGATATGTGTGATTGCATCACCTCGTTTGTGTCTCCTATAATACTTTGAGTGAGGTTTAAATCAAAACCTATCAAGTTGTGCCAAAATAATTTACTTAAGGCTATACTTAAATTAACCTAGCTCTAATACCAATTTATCACACTCACATGAGTCGCGATCATGACCCGACTTGAACTGATGTTATGAGATTGATCCTTGCATGTTTGTAAATGTAAGTTGCATTCAAAGACAAATATAGCCAAATTCTAGTTCTAACAAAATGTTAAACTTAAATATATCAAATATCCATAAGTCTAAACAATCCATTCAAAATGCTTCAAACCATGCAAACTCTCATGATAGAGTACCCAAGAATACACTCTATGTTTGTCCCAAGTAAGAACACCGGAAGGACCAAACCACACAAGTACGACTCATGTATTCACACATCATTATGTTTCAAAAATCAATTCCATCTTATCACATTCACAACTTTATATCTGGATCCATATATACAAATCCATATCTACACAACTTTCAAATAATATTTTTGTATCAAACACATGTATATCAAATCATGCTCTTTATAACCTATGTCATAAATAATATTACCTCAAAGCATATCAAATTACATATAATTTCAAATATCTTTTAAAAACCATCCACAAAATATTTAACAATTATGCACATCTAAATCCATCTAAAATAAGAAAAATTACTTCTAGCATGGTTCTGTTAAAAAATACATAATCTCCCAACTTAAAGGAACACCAAGATTCAATCCCCAAACCATTGGGTTGCTTTTATCACCACTAAATCCTTCAATTTTAATCTTTAAATAATTATAAATAATAATAATAAAATTTATTTAACTATGGGTCTAATACAACAAAGCATGTCCAAATCGGATCCTAAATGACCCAAAACCCAACTTGGATCCACATAAGTTGTCCTAGATCCATTTTGAAACAAACTAGATAACACAATAGGTATTTTGTTTCCTTGGTCAACATAGAACTTGATCGAAACCTGAAATTGCTTAAACAAGTTCTATTTCTTACTCATAATCTATTTCAAGATCCAACCCAAATTCTAGTATGTTTTTGATGCATATATATCCCAAAATCTATTTTAGACAAAAATATTACCTATCCAATACAAAATTATCTGTGTAACACAAGACTCAAAGAGACGAATTGACACATTATCATTCTATAGCGTGTCAAACACGATAAAATACGTGAAACAAGACATTCAAAAAGTGGGTTGTTTTCTATCATTTTATGATATCTTTCTTGTCATTTTTTGGTGGTGGCTTGGGGCAACATTGGTCTCCAGGGGTCCATTCAGCTTCTCCTCTTAGTTTGGTCAAAGGATCATTGCTAATGGTGGCCCTCTTTGTTGAAAAACAAAGGAAACCCATTAGGGTTCTCTTTCATAAAAAATATGCCAATCTTTCACCGTTTTATGTTCAATCTAAGATTAGTGACAACTAAATACTTCCAATCTCCATTAGAAACAAAAATATTTCAACCCAACTCGGATTTGACCATATGTTTTCATTGAAGTTCAAAGAAAATAGAATTTGAAAAGCAAGAGAAGATCTCACTAGATTCTGGCGGTTCTTCATTGTCCTAGCTACTCACCCAACTCCTTTAGTTGCTACCAGAAATGACGACCTTTAGTTTGAATAGAAGGTATCATGCCCCAACAATGGCAATTGCCGTTCTTGGTAATAGTCACCGTTTTCTAGCAATGCCTAAATTGGGTGTTGTTTCCTTTTCTATGTGGGTTTGAATTGAGTTGGGTCTAGATCCAACCCACTTTACACTACTACAAGTGTAACCTATGCCTTGAAGCTATTTGAGCATTATCATCTTTCTTGCAAAAGAGCTCGACAATTTCAATCCCCAAAAGCCTCCTCCCTTAACATTCTTTAAGTTTATTCGCTCTTTTTTTAGAATATTGCTTCTTTGAGGGAGATATGTCAGATTTCATTAAGCTTGAACAATTCAATGACAACAACTTTTTAGTTGAAAAAACCTTATCATGCTAAAAGTTACATATGTCTGCACCACACCCAGACCAAAAGAGAAGTAAAATGAAATCCTCAAGCAAACTCATGAAAGGGAAAAGCAGGATACTGATGACTACATCTACACAAGCCACATCCTTAATATGTAATATTCTCTCTTCAGCTCTTATGTAAATATCTTAAAATTTTCTTAAAAACAAGAAGAATATATCTCCCTTGAGCAGTTAGGAAATCATCTTAAGCATGAGGAAGAATATCGAAAGAAGATGATTCTAATAATTTGATCAATCAAAGAGAGTCCATGTTATGAGAAAAGAACACCTATGGAACCCTCAAAAGGTAAAAACCGAAATTTTGTTAAATCTCGAAGTCGTAATGGTAAAGTTGCGAATAATGTGAAAAGGAAAGGAAAAAACTATCATTATAGTAAACCCAAGCATTATGAGAGTGAGTGCCAATATTATAAAAAAGATTAAAGGAAAGAGTTCCAACCTATAAGATAATCTTGTAGAAGTTATATCCAAAGTGAACTTTGTTAAAGAAATTAGTTGATGGTGCATTGATTCCAGAGCAACTCACTATGTGCACAAAAAAATTCTTACTCTTATGAATGTTTTGTATGTACTAATATAAGAAAGAACTTAGTCTATGCACTTTTATTCAGGTTTTAAATGTGTTTTTGTGGGGATAAGTTTACTTGAAACATATTTATTTGGAAAAGCTATTTTTGTAATGATATGTTCAAGTTGAATGTTGTAATGAATAAGATCGACGTGTTTGCTTATATTATTGATTCTTGTGATGTTTGACATTATCATTTATAATTAAAAAAAATGATATGATAAAATCTAATTTTATTTTTAAAATGAATAATCCAACCAATCATTTAAAACTTACATGTTTACCAAGATAACTAGACTTCCTTTCCTAAAGTAGAAAGAAGTTCGACGTGATATATTTTGATATATGTGATCTACATGATTGGCCTACCATTGGTGACAAGAAATGCTTTTTTATATTTATAGGTGATTGCACTAGATATTATCATGTGTAATCGATCATTCTAAAGAGGAGATTTTAGAAAAAAATTAAGACTTTCAAAACAAAAGCATAATTACAACATAAAAATTTCATTGAATGCTTAAGATCTAATATGAGAAGTGAATACTATACAACAACAACAACAACAACAACAACAACAACAACTAAGCCTTTTCCCATACTAGATGGGGTCGGCTACATGGATTCTTTGTTTCCACATATCCCTATCGTGTGCCATGTTAGCAGTTAACTCACAATAAGCTAGATCATCCTTTAATGTTTCTTTCCAACACTTTTGTGGTCGTCCTCTAGCTCTTTTAATACTTTCTAAATTTAGTTTTTCAGACCTTCTTAAAGGTTCTTCTTCTGATCTTCTTTCTATATGTCCAAACCATCTTAAATGATATTCTCTCATTTTATCCTCTATTGGCGCCACTCCTAATTTGTTTCTAATAACCTCATTATGTATACGGTCTTTTCTTGTATGACCACTCATCTATCTCAATATCTTCATTTTTGTCATAAACATCTTTTGGACATGCTAATGATTAACTGCCCACTACTCAGAACCATAAAACATGGCAGGCATAATTGCTGTTCTATAATATTTACCTTTTAACTTTAATGGTATCTTCTTATCACAAAGAATACCTAATGCTCCTCTCTATTTTAACCAACCAACACTTCACTTTACTTCTGTAGACATGAAAATTCTTATTTCAAAGTTTATGGAAACTTGAAATGAAAATTTTCTATCTACGCTTGCACGAGCATGCCAGCTAGTTTGAAACTAGCAAATATTTGAAAATTTTAGACTTCTGGACGATTGTGTGCAAGCAAGATCTTTTCACTCAAACCTTCTTGAGCCGATGCTCAAGGGTCGGTGTTGAACGCTTAGAAATTTCATTTTTACAGCAAATATAACTCCCTTTCACATGAATAAGTGTTTTTGAAAGAATTGTTAAACTTGTGCACTTTTGATTCAATACATGGAATATACAAGTTGCTGGAAACAGAAAATTCTGTTTTCAAAGCTGTTTTCTAAGAGGGATTTGAAGGCATCATAGACCTCCAAAAATTTTACAAATTTTACCAAACGAAGCTGATAGTATGGAGAGATTGTATCCTTTTTCAAATCTACATTCGGAGCAGTATTGAATTATAAACAAATAATTGACTCAGACCAACTCACTGACTAGGAACAGTTTTGTTTCAAAAATACAGAAACTCAAAGATGAGTCTGTATCTCTCTGCACAAAACTGCGATTCTGATGATTTTGATGTTTCTGGAAAGCTATGGATATTAGATTTCTAATGCATCAAAAATCAATTAGATTGGACTCCTGCGGACAGAGATATGAGACTTTTACCCAACCTTTATTTCAGGAAATCTGACTGTACAAACAGGGGTGCAAAAATTGAGTCGTTCTTAATCCGATTTTATTACGTGGCTGAGCGGTCCTAAAATCTTGCAAATTTTATTCAGAATGTCTAAAGGTGTGTGGAGTAAGTGTGCCAAATTTGGAGCTAATCAGAGTAAGCATCATAGAATGAAAATTATAGGAACAGACATGTGCAGAGATGCAGAAATTTGGTTTTCTATTTTATGAATTAATGATGCAAGACTCACACGACTTTAAAGTGCAACAACCCTCAAAGCAAATTGTTGGAATGTAAATGAATGAAAAGTATTTTATAGCTTAAGCATAGAGGGGATTAGAAGTATAGAGGGTATATAACATATAGGAAGGAAGAAACATTAAAGCAAACACTTAGCGTGCACGTGTGTGTATGGTGTTTCATCCACAAAATTAAACTTGCAGCAAATCTAGATTATTACAACTTCGGGGGAGATGAAACTCCATTAATGCAACCCCATTTAATGAATTTAAAGAAGAGAATCAAAACTTAGATTAAATAAGAAGAGTCTTACACGATTTTAGAGTATGAAAGACCGGGTTTCAATGATGAAGCCGACCTTCCTTTTGATTATCTTCATTCCAACTCCCACAAGTTCTCACCTAGCTCCCTCTTTTTCCCACACTAGAGGACGTCCCTCCTTGCTAGAAACTTCAGCTCCTAGACTAGCACACATAACCCAAAGTCTAGAGCCTCTCTCTCCACTCTTTCCAATATTCCAAGCATATGGAATCCGCCCCCCTCTTGGCCCTTTTTATAGGCCAAGGGGGGCTGGTTCTAGCCTTTTCCATGGGGTGGGTTGGCCTGCCCCTTGGGTCCAATTTGAATCCATTTGATCCAACCACTTAGTGGTGCCCTTGTTGACCTTGGTCCAACCCATGTGGGTTGGGCCTAGGTATATCCGATTGAGCTTGATCCACACGGCTTGGTGTTTGGTGTACCCGGCTCAAGCTTGCTTCAATCTTGCTAGTTTGTCCTAGCCATGTAGACGTAGCTAAGTTCTTCTCTTTGATGCTTGGCTGCTCCTTACACTTAATACAAGCCATTCTTAACCGTGTGCATTTAGCTAAGTCCTTTTGATTCATAAGTTCAGCCATGCCTTGACTCTTGCTTGGTTCGGCTTCCACCCTTTGCTCTTGAGTTCAACTTGAAATCTTCTCGAATTGGATGAGCTTGTTACCATGGCCTCGAGTCTTGGTTCCATGTTGGCCCCATCTTGATCGGACAAACTTGGATTTGATCGGTCTTGACCTTCCATTTGGGTAAGTTGTTGAATTCAAACTTGATATGCTTCAACCTTATCTTCTCTGCTTTTTGGTAATCAATCTGAATCTGATTTTGCTTGATCCCGTATCTTGATACACTTTATCTTATTTCCGGGGATCGAGGCCTAGATTGGGTCTTTGCCTACTTCGAAACTCATGGGCTATTTGGATTTAAAACCTTTATTTTGAAATATTTCCCCAAAAGGCTTAAACTTTAAAATTTGGGGTTTTTGAATTTAAAGGTTCATAAAGGCTTTAAATTGACTTTCAAAATTTAAGAGTTTTTGAAAATATTTGAAATTTTTTGGGTGTTTATAGATGCCCTTCTTTGACATTAATCCAACTGTATTTGGATAATATCAAAGAAGAAAATACCCTTTTACTTTTCTTTCCAAACCTTTCTCGAGAGCATGGATCATCCGAGTGCCTAACTCCTTAAGGATAAGTAAGAGGGGATTTAGAGCCAAAGGGGACTCAATCTGCTATGACATTGGTCCTAAATGGCGATCATGTACTCAATGGTTTGACATGCATGCATGGGCATGTGTGAGGGACATGAGTGATATGCACACGATGATTCTTTTAGAGACTCTTAACATGGAGGGATCGAACTTGGGAGGCTTGTGAAGGTCGACTGCCCCAAGTGAGTGTGGCCCTCATGTGGCTTGATGTTTTCGGGTTTTCAAAATTTTCCAAAAGAAAGGAGAAATCCTTTTAGCTTCAATCACAAGGATTTTTAGCTTCTTGTATTTTCCTTTACTCGAGTCATAATACCTACTACTCGGTAGAGGTTTTATAGAAAAACTAAGCAATATTGCAAAACTCTCCTACCTACACAACAAAGTCTAATTCTCAAACAAAATAAGATTCAAATGAATAAATCCTATTCCTACATTAGGATTTTCCTAGATAAAACCTTTCTCCACTGGGATAAGTCATAGAGATAGGGAAAGAATTACCACGGTCCCTTCTGAAGCGTCCCGTGGTTTAAGGCCAAGAAGTGAAAAATTTACTCTTTTTGAGCTTTTGGCAATTTTTCTCTTTTTTCATAGAGGGCCTCCCCTTTTTTTTTTGGAGGATTTTTCTTTTGCTTTCCCTCCTTTTTTAAATCAAAGAACTCTTTTTCTACTTTGATTTTTCTTTTCTTTTGAAGACGAGTTTTTGGAAGGATATCCTCTTTTTCTATTTTACCAAATTTTCCTTTATGGGAAGGAGAAGTGAAATGGGGAGAGACTTATCCCAATGGTTTACTCGATTCATCTAAGATCACCCTATTTCGAGATAGCATATACCACTTCAAAATATTTTGCTATTTTGAACAAGACTCGATTTTGTAAGATAGAAATTTTTGAAATATAGCCAATAAATTTTGAAAACTCTACCTTTCATAATGCCTTAATTCCCTTGTTTAGGGTCACACGATCCACCTTGATCCTTCTTCAAGAAGTTCAAAGGAGATCCCATTTAAAACATTTTCAAAAAGAGTAGACCCTATACATGATATCTTTTCAAATGTTGAGCATTTATAGGGTCTACCAAGTTCCTACCATCAACATCAATCAACCAATAAGCATTGTTAGTGGTGGATGGTTTTTAGCACTAGGTCCACAAGGCTTGGTATGAATGGGGTGTATGACACTTGTGCCATAGACCAACTCGAATGGGGTGGCATTTGTAGGGGTTCGGATGGAAGTTCTATAAGTCCACAAGGCTTCGTCGAGCTTCTCATGCCATGTCCTACCCTTTTCTATAGTTTTCTCGATGATGCTTATGAGGGTTTTGTTTGTGGCTTCAGCTTGGCCGTTGCCTTGAGGGTAGTAGGGCGACGAGAAGTGTTGAGTCATGCCATATGTGACACATAATTTTTCCATCTTCTCATTCTTGAATGGGGTGCCATTATTGGACACTAGGTCTTTTGGAATGCCAAATCGAGCCAAGATATTTCTCTTAATGAATGCCACTATATGTTGTCCTTGGACATTAGCCAAGGATGTAGCTTCAACCTATTTAGAGAAATATTTGGTGGCCGCATTGGGGGATATGGGTCCTACGATGTCAAACGCCCACATGGCAAAAGGCCATGGGCTTACGATGGAATGCAAGGTGGACGATGGGGTGTGAATGATGTGCCCATGTATTTGACATTGATGACATTTTCTAACATGATCATGACAATCTTGTCTCAGGGTGGAACAAAAATACCCGGCGCTAAGTATCTTCATGCCCATCATATTTGCATTAATATGGCCTCCACACTCTCCATCGTGAAACTCATGCATTATAGTCCTAGCCTCTTCAAGGTCTACACATCGCAACAAGATACCCGTAAAACTTTTCTTGTAAAGCACCCCTCCCAAAATTTCAAACTGGGTTGAAATTTTCCTAATAAAAGCTTGATCTTTTGAAGAAGCATATTCGGGAAATCCTCCATTCTTTAAAAAGTTTTTAATGTCATAAAACTAAGGTTTATCATTCGGATTTTAGTCATTTTGGCAAATCTCTAAATCGTGCGTGGATGGAATGGGTGAGTGCCATATTTCTAGGGATCGGGTTCCCAAGGTGGGATCGACCCTTAAAGCGGATCCTAAGGAGGAGAGGGCATCCGCTATGGTGTTGTCCTCTCTCCCTATATGAGTGAGTGTTCATGACTTGAAAGAGTCGACCAACTTTGTGGCCAACTTGTGATACGGAATGAGTTTTTCGTGTTTGACTTGCCAAAATTTTAAAACTTGATTCACAACCAGTAAAGAGTATCCAAAGACTTCAATGCATGCTGCCCCTAGGTTTTTCAAGACTTTTAGGCCTTGTATGAGAGCCTCATATTCAGCCACATTGTTTGAATACTCAAAATCTAGACAGATTGCAATGGGGATCTCTCCCTTTTCGGGGGTGAATCTTTCTAAGCTTTTGCTTTATGGGTTTGGCATTCGGTTCTAGGGGAAGACGATGCTCTACTACCATTGGTTCTAAACCCGGCATGTCTTCGTAGGTCCATGCAAACACGTCTATATATGATTTGAGAAATGTGATGAACGATGTCCTTTCATGCTCATGTAAACATGCACCTATTTTAACATGTTTGGGATTAGACTCACTCCCTAGATTTACTTCCACAAAATCTCCTTCTACGGAATTTGAACGCTTTTCTAAATCAAGGATTTTATGGAACTCGGGAAGCTCGGAGGCTTGGTCTTCCTCATAGATGAGGGGATCTTCCTCCTTGCTTTGATTGCTCTCAAGAAATTTGGGTTCTATGAAAGTGCTAGGCAAGGCACACGGTTTTGGAACATTTACCACTTTCAAAAGACTAGGGCTTTTCACAAAGACAATGTTTTTGGGTTTTTCAAGATTTTTATTTTTTTGGATTTTTCGAAATTTCTTTTTGGAGACGAAATGTACAAAACCTTGTTTTTGGTATTTTCGAGCTTTTCAATTTTTTTGGCTTTTTGTAAACACAAAGAAGGAACAAAAACCACATTCTTTTTGAAATTTTCACAATTTTTGATTTTTTTGGCCTTTTGCAAAGAAATGGAAGGAGGAGAAATGCAAATCACATTCTTTTAGAGAATTTTGAAATTTTCTATTATTTTTGGGTTTTGAGAATTTTATAAATGTTTTTGGATTTTGCAAATTTATGATTTTTTTGGATTTTTGGATGTGGTGGGGTCTTCCATCAAACCTACAAAAAAAATACCATACATTAGGCTCTAAATAAGAGGTCTAAGTCATATGTTTCGGTGTTAGAAGGTTCTAAGGCACCCTTGACCCAAGTGGTCGTAGGTGGAGGTTCGGGTGGTATAGATGGGTCGTAGCCTATTCCATACCGATTTGGGTTTGAGTTTGACACTATGGGTTCAAGACGACCTTGGTTTTGGCTCCCTAGGCCTTGACAGGGCATGTAACCCATGTTCAACATCATGTTCCAAGGCTTCTTCAATTTTGAAAACGTTTTATAAAGGGGATGGCCATGGAACTTGGTGTCGTCCATGTCATGCTCAAACATTTTTATGGACTTGGGGAGGTTTCTGGGTGGTTTGGAGATGGTCTTGAGCGGGTTAGCCTTGGGCGGCCCTTTTATGTACACGATACCTTTTGGTTTGGGATGATCTACCAAGGGTTCACCTAGTTTTGACTCATGGGTTTGGTGACCCGATAAGCATGGAAAATTTTAAATTCCCTGTAGCTGGGGGTTGATTCTCTCTTAGAATTACCACAACTTGGTTTTGGAGGGGTATTTTTATGCATCTATGAAAGGTGGATGGCACCGCCCGCAAGCTGTGTATCCATGGCCTTCCTAGGAGTAGGTTATAATCGGGGTGTATGTCTAAAACATGAAACACCTCGGAATGACTTATGCCCCCTACTTCTATTGGTAACTCTATGGCTCCTAGGGGTTTCGATGCATTTCCATCATATCCTGTGATCACGATGGAACTCGGGTTTAGGGAGGTTAAGGTGACTCCTATTTTGTAAGCCATGTGTAGTGGAAGTATATTCAAACCTCCTCCCCCATCAACAAAACACTTGTCTACAGGATGGTGATTCAGTACCACCTCTATATGCAAGGCTTGGTTATGGTTTTGGTAGGGTCGTTCTAGCTCATCCTCTGAAAACATTATGGGAGCCTTAGCACAAATGGGTGAAACTAGGAAGGATAGGGACTCAGGGGTTATGGTTGAGTTAACCTTAGCCTTTTCTAAGATCTTTTCTAAAACTTGTCTATTGCCTAGGGGATGTTTGGATAAGTTCTAGGATAAACATGTTTATGGGTATCTTAGCAAGGTGATTTTCGAAATCATATGAGGTTAACACATTGTTTTTACCCATGAGATGCGATGCTTTGGGAATGCATGATTTTGAAGGGCCAGGGATAACGACCACTTCCTTGCTAGCATCTTTTGCTAAATGTGGGGGTTGGTAGATCCTTCCGGAGCTAGTAACCTCATTCACACCTTCCCTATGACTCGTTCCTAGGTGGGCTCTAGTTTGATGCTTGGGAGTACCTCGAATCTCTAATAAGGCTCTACTTGGGGGCGGGAGTCTAAGCGCTCCTCGGATCACTACTTGTTTGGCTTTTTTTATTACGAGCAGTGGTGTGTGACAAGTAGTGCGATCCGGATGCCATGCATATTCCAAACCATTCAAATGAGAGGAGAAAGCATGTACCTGCTTGTCCTTCCCGCTAGTGCTTGCATGGTTGGGGAAGGGTTCCTTGAGTATGGCTTGGGCAGGCTCCGGTTCCTCGGTGACCTGGAGTTAGCCTTGCTCGATCAAGTCCTCGATCAAGTCCGCTAGTGTGATCAATGTGAATGACTTGAGCTCTTTGTCCCCCCATAGTGGAGGTCTCTTTGGGTTTCCTAGGCTTACTCGTTTTCTTTCGAGCCCTAGTTTGCTTTCCATGGGACGAGCAAGATTCGACCGCTTCGGCCTTTTGGCTAAGCGCGGCGATTCTTGCTTCAAATTCTTTCCTCAAGTCTTCTAATGACTCTTTCTTGTTTTTGAAAATCTTTTGGAAAATTGACTTGACGAGCATGAAGCCCGGCTCAACACCTCATAAGAACTATCTGAACTCGACATGATTTTATGGGCCTTGAAAATCCTACACGTGCATAATTTTACCAATGTTAAAATACTTTGAAAATTTTTCCGGGAGTTTTACTTGCTTGGACTGAAATTCCTCAAGACTCGAGTCTCACCAAGCATGCCATTTCTGTAGACATGAAAATTCTAATTTCGAAGTTTATGGAAAGTTGAAATGAAATTTTTCTATCTACGCTTGCACGAGCATGACAGCTAGTTTAAACTAGCAAATATTTGAAAATTTTAGACTTCTGGGCGATTGTGTGTAAGCGGGATCTTTTCACTCAAACCTTCTTGAGCCGACGCTCAAGGGTCGATGTTGAGTGCTTAGGAATTTCATTTTTACAGCAAATATAACTCTCTATCACTTGAACAAGTGTTTTTGAAAGAATTGTTGAACTTGTGCACTTTTGATTCAATACTTGGAATATACAAGTTGCTGGAAACAGAAAATTATGTTTTCAGAGCTGTTTTCTAAGAGGGATTTGAAGGCGTCACAAACTTCCAAAAATTTTACAAATTTTACCAAACGAAGCTGGTAGTATGAGAGACTGTATTTCAAATCTGCATTCAAAGTAATATTGAATCATAAACAAATAATTGACTCAGACCAACTCACTGACTCAGAACAATTCTATTTCAGAAATATAGAAACTCAAAGATGAGTCTATATCTCTCTGCTTAAACTCCGATTTTGATGATTTTGATGTTTCTGGAAAGCTATGGATGTTAGCTTTCCAATGCATCAAAAATCAATTAGATTGGACTCCTGTGAAAAGAGATATGAGACTTTTACCCAATCTCTATTTCAGGAAATCCGACTGTACAGACAGGGGTACAGAAATTGAGTAGTTCTTAATCTGATTTTATTATGTGGCTGAGCGGCCCTAAAATCTTTCTAATTTTATCCAGAATGTCCAAAGGTGTGTGGAGTAAGTGTGCCAAATTTAGAGCTAATTGGAGCAAGCATCACATAATGAAAATTATAGAAACAGACATATGCAGAGATACAGAAATCTGGTTTTCTATTTTATGAATATAATGATGCAAGACTCACACGACTTTAAAGTGCAATAACTCTCAAAGCAAATTGCTGGAATGTAAATAAATGGAAAGTATTTTATAGCTTAAGCATAGAGGGGATTAGAAGTATATAGGGTATATAACATATAGGAAGGAAGAAACATTAAAGCAAACACTTAGCATGCATGTGTGTATATGGTGTTTCATCCACGAAATTAAACTTGCAGCAAATCTAGATTATTACAACTTGGGGAGAGATGAAACTCCATTAATACAACCCCATTTAATGAATTTAAAGAAGAGAATCAAAACTTAGATTAAGTAAGAAGAGTCTTACATGATTTTGGAGTATGAAAGACCGGGTTTCAATGATGAAGCCAGCCTTCCTTTTGATTATCTTCTCCTCCCACAAGTTCTCACCTAGCTCCCTCTTTATCCCCTACTAGAGGATGTCCCTCCTTGCTGGAAACTTCAGCTCCTAGCCTAGCACACACAACCCAAAGTCTAGAGCCTCTCTCTCCACTCTTTCCAATATTCCAAGCATATGGAACCCGCCCCCCTCTTGGCCCTTTTTGTAGGCCAAGGGGGGCTGGTTCTAGCCTTTTTCATGGGGTGGGTTGGCCTGCCCCTTGGGTCCAATTTGGATCCATTTGATCCAACCACTTAGTGCTGCCCTTGTTGACCTTGGTCCAACCCATGTGGGCTGGGCCTAGGTGTAGCCGATTGAGCTTGATCCATACGACTTAGTGTTTGGTGTACCCGGCCCAAGCTTGCTTCAATCTTGCTAGTTTGTCCTAGCCGTGTAGACATAGCTAGGTTCTTCTCTTTAATGCTTGGCTGTTCCTTACACTTAATACAAGCCATTCTTAACCGTGTACATTTAGCTAAGTCCTTTTGATTCATAAGTTCAGCCATGCCTTGATTCTTGCTTGGTTCGGCTTCCACCCTTTGCTCTTGAGTTCAACTTGAAATCTTCTCAAATTGGATGAGCTTGTTACCATGGCCTCGAGTCTTGGTTCCATGTTGGCCCCATCGTGATCGGAAAAACTTGGATTTGATCGGTCTTGACCTTCAGAAATGATGAATGCAATGCTAGTTAGTTCCTCGGCCAAAGACCCGATAACCTTTGGGGAGAAGCCTTATTAATCATGTTTTTTGCAAAATAGGATACCTCATAAGAAAAGCGGTAAAACACCACATATGAATTATGGAAAGGTTATATGCCTAATTTAAAATATTTAAAAGTGTGGGGGTGTCTAGCTAAGGTAATGCTTCCTTGATCCTAAGAAAAGAAAAATAGGAACCAAAACCTCTTTTGATTGTATGTTTATTGGTTATCTTTGAACGTAGTCTTGCTTATAGGTTTCTTGTTTTAAAAGTGATGTGCTTGATCATAATATAATAATGGAAACTAAAAATGCTGAATTTTTTAGAACATATATTTCCTTTGAAATACGGAAATAAACAATCTTTAGAAAATATTTCTTTAGAAAATATTTCTTCGATGTTATTGTGAAAACTTTATCGAGGATTTGAGAAGGAGTAAAAGACAAAAGAAAAGTGTCATCTTTTGGAAATGATTTTTATACTTATCTTGTTGAAAATGATCTTTGTCTCGTTTTCCTAAGCTATTTTATCTTCGATGCTCAATTTTGGAAAAAAGCTATTAAAAGCCGAAATTGATTCTATTTCAAAATGCAACACTTGGACTTTAGTTGACTTACCTCTTGGAACAAAACCTATTGGTTGCAAATGGATTTTTAAAAGAAAATATAATCCCGATGGTTCGATTGAAAAATACAAAGCTAGATTAGTAGCAAAGGTTTTACCTCAAAAACAAAATATTGATTATTTTGATACCTTTGCTCCTATGACGAATTTCTTCAATTCGGATTTTGATAGCCTTGGCTTCAATTTACAAACTTGTTATTCACCAAATGGATGTTAAACCGCTTTCTTAAATGATGATTTAGAAAAAATTAATGAATAAGATAAGTATATATATATATATATATATATATATATATATATATATATATATATATATATATATATATATATATATATATATATATATCAAATTTTGTAATACAAAAGGTGTTTTTATATGTTTTATATTGATGACATGCTTATTTTTTATATTAATCTACAACAACAACAACAACTAAGCCTTTTCCCATACTAGACGGGGTCAGCTACATGGATTCTTTGTTTCCACAGATCTCTATCTTGTGCCATGTTAGCAGTTAACTCTCAATAAGCTAGATCATTCTGTATTGTTTCTTTCCAACACTTTTGTGGTCGTCCTCTACCTCTTGTAATACTTTCCAAATTTAGTTTTTCTAACCTTCTTACAGGTTCTTCTTTTGATCTTCTTTCTATACGTCCAAACCATCTTAAAGGATGTTCTTTTATTTTATCCTCTATTGGCGCCACTCCTAATTTGTTTCTAATAACCTCATTATGTATACGGTCTTTTCTTGTATGACCACTCATCCATCTCAACATCTTCATTTCTGTCACAGACATCTTTTGTATATGTTGATGATTAACTGCCCAACACTCACAACCATAAAACATGGCAGGCCTAATTGTTGCTCTATAATATTTACCTTTTAATTTTAATGGTATCTTCTTATCACAAAGAATACCTGATGCTCCTCTCCATTTTAACCAACCAGCATTAATTCTATGTGTAACATCTCCATCAATTCTTCCATCACTTTGAAAAATTGACCCTAGGTATTTAAAACTTTCCTTTTGGAGAATGCAATGTGTGTCAATTTTAATTTCTATGTCCTCTGAAGTAGCCAAATGGTCAAACTTACATTCCATATATTCTGTCTTTGTTCTACTAAGTCGGAGGCCTTTGCTTTCTAATGTTTCTCTCCATAGTTCCAATTTTCTATTAACATTTTCCTTAGACTCCTCTACTAATACAATGTCATATGCAAATAACATACACCAAGGTACTTCATCTTGATATTTTTTGTATTAATCTATATGAGATTAATAATGTAAAGAAACTTATGTCTAGTAATTTTGACATGAAAGATATAGGAGTAACTGATGTTGAATAACTAGAGAAGGAGATATTATTCAATTTTCATAATCACATTATTCATAAAAGTGTTAAAGAAATTTAATGACTTTAATTGTTCTCATACTTATACCCCTTTTGATTGCAATATTAAACTTATACCAAATGAAGGATACCTAGTTAAGCAATTGGAGTGTGCCAAGGCTATTGAATGCTTGATAGATGTGATAACATGTACTTGACCTAATATTGCATATACAATGGGTTGGTTGAATAAATATACAAGCAATCCAAGTAATAACTATTGACAAATTGTTCAATGAGTATTTAAATACTTGAAGGTAATAATAAAATATAGCTTAAGCTAAAATGAGATTCCTTTAGTGTTAAAAGGATATTCAAGTACTAGTTCAATTAGTTATTCAGAAGATCTGCTTCTACAAACAGTTGGGTCTTTACAATTGGTTGGGATGTTATTTTCTGGACTTCAAAGAAACATACATTCATTGCAGATTTCACCATGGCTGTCAAGTTTATTACATTAGGTGTGACAAGGAAGAAAGTAAAATGGTTAAGAAACTTACTTCATGAGATACCAATACGACCAAAGTCCATGGCACCAATATCAATGAATTGTTGCAATAAGAGTACTCTGTCAAAAGAATATTGACAAGTTTATAATGGGAAATCCATACACATTGGTATGAGGCACAAGTATGTAAGAGACCTGATAAGGAAAAGAGTTATTTTTGTTATTTATATAAGATCAAAATTGAATCTTGCACATCCTTTGAAAAAAGGTACGACAAGGGACTTGGTGCCTAAAGAAACAAGTGGGATGGATCTCAAGTCCATTAATAAAACCACTGATGATGAGAACTCGGGTAATACTTTAATAACTTTCAAATTTTGAGTACTTCAAGCTAAAGTAAATTATTAGTTTGCAAGTATATGCAAATTAAGCATCACAAGGTAAAAGGTGCTTGGTCCCTATAAAAGTGATAATATTGGGCTGAGAATTGCTCTTAATATACATCTAACAAACATCCACTAGAGTATTCTTATGAGAGGTATTTTTTTCTTGTAAGATAAAAGTTCAAATCTACGAGAGACCCTTATTGAAAATATAACATATGGTATGATGATAATTTCAAATTTATTTTGAAAATGGTACGAAATTGTAAGATGATTTTAAAATAAAGTCGGTTTAATAAACCAATAATATGGACCATATTCAACCACGTAGCCTACTCAATTTGAGGACCATATTGAGCCACACAACTTACTTAATGAATGAATGATATTAAGCCACATAAGATGCTTCCATGTCCTTTATAAAAGAGATTGCATATGATCATGAATTTACCTTGAAGTACGTGAGAATTAAATAAGCTCACATAAATTTTTGTGAGGTGTTAAAATGAAACATTTGTTGGGTTTCATGCATGGCTAGAAGGGGATGCCCTATAAATAGAGGCATGGGACTAGTACAAATGAGTATTGGTCCTTCTATCCTTCAATTCTTCACTAGCTTTTTCTTGTTTTCCATTTGTTCTGAGAAAGCCCATTGCCATTTTTAGCCATCCAACTAAGAATTATATAAATCCATCATACTAGTACGTTAGTCTTTCTAGGACTTGAGGAATTCGTCGATGCTGTTTGTACTCGGTTCTTTGATATTGGAGGTTGTGAATAAGTTTAAAGGTTTGTATAACTCGCATTTTGAGGACATTATCACACTACCACCTTCTTTGCAAAAGAGCTTGACAGTTCCAATCTACAGAAATGTCCTCCCACAACACACATGGACCAGGATTTTTAGCTACACACACACACACAGAGAGAGAGAGAGAGAGAGAGAGAGAGAGGGGGGGGGGGGGGGGGGATGGTGGTAGAGTGAGTCGGGTGTTAGGGTGAGCCGGGGACCTATGTGGTAGAAGTATGCTTGTAAGACTGCAAAACAAGCTGAACCAAAAGAAAACATGTTAGGAGAGCCTCTTCTATTTACCAAAATTCTGTGGGCATCTACCATTTCTCATAATCCTGTGTTTATATGTAGTGTCTGCATTCATTTCCTATATATATACACACACATGCATGTATATGCCGACAGGCCCAGGCCCAAAGGATTTGCGCACACGGATCAGGGGAAACGCCACACGACCTAGTGTTGTCAAATGAGCTGAATCGACCATAACTGTAAGTAATACATGCCAGGATTACCCGATTGATTCCGAATACATGTTTCATTTGGACATCACTCTTCACATTTCTTCAAGCTTTGTCAAATCTGAAATTTGTTGTGTGTGTGTGTGTATGAGCCCAATTTTGAAGGAATTCCTACCAAGATGATGTATCCAAAGTGTAAAAGAGCCCACTTTTTCAAGCTGTTCAAGACCTCCTCCACGTAGTTCTGAATTGCGAATTTTGAAGAAATTTATGTCATGATGTCAGACCCAAAATATAAACGAAACCATGCTTTTTCAAGATCATCTGTTTTCAATTATCTATTAAATCACTTAAAGTAGAGCATCTTCTCTCTCTCTCTCTGTGTATATATTGAGAATGCGTGCATTTAATTGAGCATGGTGTTTAATATAATGTTTTACATGATTCCAATGCTTCAACCACCAATCATGCTCTTCACCACCTTCCACTAATAAAAAATAATATCCACCTACCAAAGCAGTTGAAGCTAACACCAAAACTACTTATATATATATATGTATATGTATATATATATATGTATATATATGTATATATATATGTATGTATATATATGTATATATATATGTATGTATATATATATATGTATATATATATATATATGTATATCTTGGTGGTTATGATTGTGGTAATGATAGTTTTGTCTGATAAGGAATGATATAAGAAATTGAAAGAATAGTGAGAGGCAGTTGCCAGAGGTTGGAGTGATGGAATCAGATGAAACAGTTATGATTGTGGTAATGATAGTTTTGTCTGATAAGGAATGATATAAGAAATTGAAAGAATAGTGAGAGGCAGTTGCCAGAGGTTGGAGTGATGGAATCAGATGAAACAGTGGATCAAGTACAATGCTCAATTGAGCACGAACCATATATATATATATATACATATATATATATATATATATATATATATATATATATATGTATATATATATATATGTATATATATATTAATTAGCATGTGAATGTTTTCAAGCAAGAATGCGTTTACAGTTCAATTATGACTATATTTACTGGAAGTTGGATGAAACGGTTCTTGGAATTGAATAACCCCATGGGTTCAACCAAGCTGGGCTTCTTCTTAAGCAAAGTTTCGGGACGAGCTAGATGTATTTCTACCAGTACTAGAAACAATGAAATAGATTCAAAGATTAGATGACTGATACATATGATACTGATCATTCTATTTCACAAAATACTAGATGGAAGTGGGTGAGCAAAAATCAGCCAGCCTCTCTCTCTCTCTCTCTCTCTCTCTCTCCATATATTACATACATACATCGGTAAGACCTTGTAGTGGTGGTTTACAGCTACCGCCGATTGCAGCATTGGGCCCCTCGCCCCTCAGTCAGCTTATGCCATAAACACAGCATCTCCTTTGGTTCCTGGTAGTGTGCAACAATATAACCATCCGTGCAGCCAGTGTTGTATATCTTTTCTTCACTCACGTACTGAACATTTAAACCGGCCTTCTTCATGTCAGCTATCCACATCCCCATTGCTACATCCTCCAACTTGAACATCTATGAGGAATTGTGCAGCAAGTCAGTTTCCCTATAACGAGGCAGAATTAAGGGTAGAAAGAAAACCAATAGTCCCATAAATGCAGGACAAACCAAGCTCTACAGCTGTACTTTTCCTGTAACGATGAGCTAAGCTTGAGAACTGTATCAAACTCATCAAACCGAGCCCGGCAATATAAGCCAAACTCAACTAAAGCTAGATTTTAACTCATTAAAAATAAGCCAGGTTAATGCAATGAGCTTAAGCTTATCAAGAGTTTAGAATGAGTGTGCACCTAGCTAAGTTGGATAGAGCTTGAAAATCAAAGCTCATTCAGATATTTTCTTGTGATTTTCATGATATTGGGCGAGTGCATTGAATATTCATCAAAGAGAATAGTATCAAATATCACAGATAGAGATGCCACATTATGATATTTCTTCTCCATTAGTGCCAAACAACAAAGCCGAGTTGATAAACAAACCTTCAATCGTCCTTTCTTGTGATTCCGCACAACTAAGTCAGCTATGTCATGGGAAACAATGTAACCAGGACCATGAGCCCACGGAGGATAAGTGTCTTCTGGCCACTCCTGTAGAAACATAACCAAAGTTGCGCATGGTAAAGTATTGCGTCAGGAGGAAATCTAAACACAAGAAAGGAAAAACAGACAAAACATGAAAAAGCCCCTTTTAGCATTAAAGCTGATGTACCATTTGCTATCAGTATTTCGATGAGGTCGGGAATCTGAATTGATGAGTCCGTAGAGCAATCCACGAGCCACATTGATCCTATTCAAAGAGCCTAGCACTTCATCCACACGAACAAAGGCATCATCATCGGTTTTCATGACAAACTTTGCTGAAACAACCTCGGTCTGTTGAAGAGATCATGTCAATGAGGCAGAGGAAGGATTCTCCAAGTTAAAGGAAAAGACAAGACGTTACCCCAAAAATGCAGATTGCTAAAGATTTCCAGGTGATAAGGCCAGTACGGTGCTAAAGATTTCAGGTGATAAGGCAGTAGTCAACAAAAGGCATCAGCTGTATGTCTCCATAGGTTTGTGCTTCTATCCACAATTCTTCATTAACTATTTGGCTTTTGTGCTGCATCAACTCAAACAGAAGACATAATTCAGAAAAACCTTCAAGTAATACTATTAACAGAGAATTTTGAGACGTAGCAAAACAAAGCAAGTATCATTTTCATCTTGATCTTCATCAGAATAAAAAGGCTAAGATAGTGTAAAGATACTGAAAACAAATGCTACAATATAAACAAATTTATAAGCAGCTTTTGCTTATTAACGAGACAAGCTCAAAGTTTGAAGACCATTTCATGAAAAGACTCTGAAATTTTAATTTTATATAAATATAATGATTTAATGAAGTGAATTTTCCCCAATTCTACTAATTTTCTGAATCATGTGAGAAGATCACAAGCAATACCCACCAAACCAACAAAAAAGCGCACAGCCGTTGTATTTGATCGAACTGCATTGTACTGCATCCATGTTCTTCTAACAGCCATTCGATGCTTAAAATTGTTAGCAGTAGAGAAAACACCAATAAAGAGATCCAATGGAGTCTGTGCAGATATATGACTTGATTTCAATGATTCTAGATCAATAATATGCTCTGAATCCTCTGATGTGGGCAGACCACTGGCAAGAACAGAAATTAACTTGAGGTCCCCAGAAATTTTTATCTCACTGACAAGCCATGGCTCCAAAGTCTGAATTATAACCAGCTAAGTCAGTCAACATATTAAAACATACAAGTACGGATATTAAAGAAAATCAAAAGCATGAGTGAAAGAAAGTACTTCACGGAAAGCAAATGATGTTATGTGCTTTCCATCAACTGTCATCTGGATTCCCTCTGATCCCACTCTAAGAGTTGCAACAAATGGGTAACCTTGCTTAAAAGGAAAGTATTTCCTATTTTTTGAGTGTTCTTCTGTTGCTGAAAATCGCCTTGAAGTGTGGGAATACATGCCAGCCATGTAAAGTTGGCTAATGTTCTTCCCTACAATCTTATTGCACTGCTCCAACTCATCTCCAAGCACAATAGTCGCTCCAGATGTTCTAGATTCAGTGACACCAGTCCCTAAACAAAAGAAGGATTAAATGGAACTTGATCCAAACAATGTTTTCCTTCCAGTGGGGGTATAAACGCATATAAGTGCAACAGACTTGTGCGAGACAGACACTCCAACCAAACCTCCAAATCCACAACACTCACACGTACTAATTTGATTTGAAGGACACAAATTTTCAAGCAAACTTGTGAATCCTTTGATTCAGAAGAGAGGAACCACATGCACACATTCCATTAATCAAAAAGTAAAGAAGAAAGGCAGCATCGAATTTGGATTACAATAGATGTGCCGATATCATCAGATTATGAACATCAATGCCATTTGAGTGTATCATATGGCATAGAGCCCTAGCCATGGAATGTCATAGCAAGTGACAGAAATATGAATGGAGCCCCTCATATAGAGTCTCATGCAAGTACCTTTTCCAGTGTTTTCAGGAGAAGGACACCGCTCCTCTGGGCCCCACTCATTTGCTACAGTCCATGTATTTTGGACAATGGCAGGATCTTGTGTGACTTTGTCACCATGAAGCCGAACATTATAATGTAAAATGATAGGTGGATCTGGCTCCCCTGGAAGTGCAGTTCCTCTCAAGTCTATCTGAAAATTGCCCAGAAGACCCAAGGGCGTGCCAATAATAGTAACAGAGGAACCTTGAACCAGGCCACAAGGAATTCGTAGCTTAAAATCAGAAGCACCAAGTTCTGTAGCATTCATTTCACTAAGAGAATATGGGCACAGTTTATCCTTTGCCTTTTGGCCAACACTTCCATCCCCACCATGAAAGAGTCGGTCCTCTTCAACTGAAGCCATAAGGGTCTCCCATGCAAGTTTCGCTTCTTTAATAGCCTCAACAGCATGAGGCAAAAACTCAGGGAGAGCAATCAAATTCTTCGAGTATTTCCATGTCTGCAATACTCCCTTCTCTGCTTCTGAAAGATTTTTCTTAAGAAATAGACCAGAAACAAGTTCATCATAGGAAAAAACTTTCGAGGAGCCATCAGGATTTCGAGCAGTGGATTCAGGCAGAGTATTGGGATGCTTCAAGTGAAGATGCTCTGAGGTAGCATTTGTGAAGAAACTATACAAGTCTTGTGACCCAATTGGACTCTCGATCATATCATACTTTATAACGAGCAATATAAGTACAAAAAGTATCAGAATATAGTACGGCCACCTCCTCCTTTTCCCACAAAACCAGCCAGTCGTAGAATGTTCTTTTTTATTCAGGTGAGTTATGTTTGTCAGCACCATGGGAACAGACATATTTATGAAGTGCGATACTTCCGGTTTCAATGCAAGAGAATTATATGAAAATGTGCAAGGAACTTTATGGACCGGAAATGGGAGTATAATCAAAACCAATGTCTTACTATAACCAATTACTGAGACACGCAATCGACCCAGAAAAAAATGCAAGCACTGAAGGCTTGATCCAGCTGCTCACCTCAGCCCTTTAAACGCAAAACAAAGATGGCAGACTGTGGCACGATCATATGTAAGTACTCTACATGGAAAGTTATAACCTAAAACTAAAAGGTGGTTGCCCCCACAATGTGCTCCGATATCAATGATACCTTTCCATGGATTGCCACCACAATCATGCAAAGTTACAAGGTAAAAAATTTAGTTTCATTTTAAGTCTTCATTTCTGCTGGTACGAAATTTTCTTCATACCCTGTCACATACAAGAACGAAAGTGTATGAGAAATTATGCACGATATGTAAATTATTCTGTCTAACATACTGAAAACTCTACATAGTCTCAAAATTAGACCAAAAACTAAAAGCCATGAAGGTGTTAATATTCATCGAGTGAAGAAGAGAACATGGAAGGAGTAATGGGTAGGGCAATCTGCGATCAAGGCTACGGTAAGCATATAGGTACGAAAATTGTTACTACTCCTTTGCAGCTGTTTGTGATTTGTCCTTTACTTTCAAATTAACAACAGAAATCAAAATCCTACTCTATGTAACCGCAAGTCGCATTCTAAATATCAAACAAAATCTGGAGAAGTAACTCATATATTTTAAACCAGCTATCTAACTTCTATTCTGATTTGAAACACCAAAAATGACAATGACTCAATATGCAAATCCGATAAAGCATAAAAAGCTTAACACGACAGAGAATCGAGGATTTCCCAGGTGCGTGAAACAACAGCCTTTTAGAAGCGCATTCACCAATTTGCATGAGATAGGAAAGGAAAGGATACCAGTGATAGCATCGATTTCCCCTGCGGGTGCATCTGTAAGTTGGGATATTCCTAATTTGGGGAGGAGAAAAAGTGTCGTCTTACCCTTTATTATTCTAAGCATTTCGAAACAACGGATCGTTCTTCTTCTAATGGAAGCATTCACAGATCTGCGAGAAATCTTTCACTTCCTGCGGGGTTTTTTTGGAGGTTGAAGCTTTCAAATGTCGGTGACTGATTCAAGAGCGAATCTTCCTTTCTCTTACTCTTCGCATGCCATCGCTCGCGCAATTTCTCTTTGTTTGGCTTAGTCGCTTCAGACGGTCAACGATTCCTGCTATTCTTTTTCCACCTTCAAGGAGTCAAATCTACGCCAAACTGGAATTCCTTGTTAAAATATGTCTCATGTTCATAGCTACAATTTTCAGAACCGCCGCTGCTCAAGCTTCCTCAAATGTTTAAAAAAAGTAAAGAGAAATGGAAACTGAAGTGAAGTCCATGGAAGACTGACTCAAACAAAAATGAAAAGAACCGTAAGAGATCACTCTTTCATGATCTCAAGCATAGATAAAAGAGGGGTGTATTAGGCTTTCGACAACGAGCGTCAAACTTTATCGGAATTATATATCGTGTATTCTACAAATTATGAGACAAAGCATTCACAAAATTATTGTTGTTGTTGAAAGACAACAGTCGAAAACTAAAAGTTAAAAAAAGGAAAGTCAAAAACCCAAGAAGGAGATGTGTGGAGGCTTACCGCATGAAGTTTGACTGGCTTACTGCGATGACCAGCAGCGTACTGAAATTCAGCCGAGCAAGAAAAGAAATTCTGAAGGAGTATTGATCCCCTACTTAAAAGATGCAATGCGAGCGAAGAGCTCTTCAGTCCACGATTCAGTCACACAGAGAGAGAGAGTCGGTAGGCAAGTTTACCGAATCTGGACCGCCCATGTTTTTCTCTTCGTTGGTCCATAATCAAGTGGATCAATATCACCTTCTTAAGCGGGTCAGATGTCAAAGAAAAGCAACGTTGGAACAGCCTAGTTCAACAGACCAGATTGCTTTGCTTTGTTATAAAGATACAAGATAATTAATTGTATGCTGGTGGAGGAGGGTGGGAATGACCGTGTTGTCTCCGCTCTAAAGGTAGTGAGCGATTTGAGGCCAACTTCGCTTTACTGAAGCACCCGTAACATTGATTTGAAAATTTTCCCATCATCAGGTACTGCGACCCATTTCCATCCGGACCAAGATGTTAAGACCATCTTTTCTTCTGGCCCCGCTTCCACATGCAAAGTTCTTCTTGGAAAGATGCGGCTATTCAATTCAGACCATGCCGTGTTTTGATTTGTCTGACACTACATTTTGACTTGATGAATCGGTCTGAAACCCAACAGCAGCAGCCAATAAGGACTTTTGTATACTTTACACGGAAACTTCATATCCATATCTTGTGGTACATCGAAAATTTATTTTACTATGAATTTCACTTCCTCAAACTTAAAGTTTGAAAAACTAATATCCTGCAGCTGGCAGCATTAGCGACCATCCGGTATGGCAAACGGGAGTGCATGTATGTTGCTGACTAAGCATCTATGTCAACCGGATAAACGGATTGTGATCTGTTTCAAATCTAATATCCATGATTTCATGGATATTCAAACATAATTCCAGTAGGTTTTTGTATTCATTCTCCTCCAATACTTAATTCATAACTTCCTTCTTCCGCAATGCTTTTGTCTCATGTAAGCTTCATCTTTTGTATATTCATTCTCTCTTAATCTCTAATTTTCTTCTCTCAAATCCCTAACAAAAATACATGCATTTATATATTGTATCCATCTTCTATATATTTGTATTCGTCTTCTACTTCCATTGATTTAGAGTTTCATTAAGAGAGTACACTCATTTATGTAACACATTACAATTCCCTTCATGGGTCATCTATAGTACAATATGATCATAAAGTCCATCTTTAACTCTTCTAGTTGCATCGAAAAGGAAAGATGATCAAATACATATTTTAATAACAAAGTTTAACTTATGAAGAAAGATTGGCTCTAACCTTTGGCCAAATTTGTGCATGTGCGGATGGTTACAGGAACCCGTGTAGGTTTCAATTCATTCAACAAATCTGTAAGAACTCTACAACCGTTTGCCTAGCAGTTTTATAATCTTGAACATCCCCTATCCTGGATAATTCATGCAATGATTCTTCAAGCTTTCATCAATACCTATACATTAGCTTATAACATTTTGCACAAGTTGAAGAGTTGCTTGCACCTAATTTAAGTCCTAAAAGTACATTAGCTTAAATATTCACAAAATTATCATTTATCATTTGGCCAAACTGCTTCATTGATAATAGAACACACTAGCATTGGTGGTTGTCTCAAGTATAGTCTAATGTCAATATGCTCCAACTAAGTTATCCTCTATTCATAAAGGAATAAATAGTTGTGGGCAATGTTAACAAAGCATCACACCAACACACCACTAATAAGCTATCACTGATAGGATGTTGAACTTGTAATAACATGAAAGTCAGAAGTAAAATGTAAATTTCGTGGACCAATGAGATGTTTATTATAGTACCCCATAGAATGACGGTTTTCTAGTACCATGTATTTTGTTATCATGTTAGTACTTCATGGTCATATTAGTTTATATATATGAGTTTGTCCTTTATGATGTTTTATGTTGGTATTAACTAGAAGAAATGAAAAAGACATTGTATCTTTGTTAGGAGGGTTCTGTATATACAATTCTTGAAAAGATTGTCAAAGCAAAATAAGTAAGTACAAAAAAGTGTATGAAGTACAAAAAAGTTGTGTAATTTTCTATAGATGATATAGAGGTTGCATATAAAAGATTTGTTGAAGAAAGGTTATGGTATAATAAGTTTTCTACACAAGTTTTACCGAAACACTATTAGTTGAAACACCATACGTCTTACTGAAACTATTGAAAAATGATATGTGAGCATTGTACAAATATGAAACATTATATATCTCACAACAATACGGAACACCATATATCCCACAAAAATTGCTAAAATATGACTAGTGAGCATTGAACAAATATGAAATAATATGAAACACTATGCATCTCACAACAATATGAAACATCATACATCCCGTCGAAATTGTTGAAATATGATTTGCAAGCATTGCACAAATATAAAGCATTATACATTCCACAATAATATAAAATACCATACATTAATATCAATATGAAATATAGGGTACCACATCAATATGACTGATACACTTTATTCAATGACATCAAACCTGCAACCATGTATCATTATTCGTTCATGTATAAAACAATAACATATGATATGGTGAGAATTAACTTTATCTAGTTATTATAAACCAACTATATAAGTATGATTTTGAACAAATGCCATCATTATTCAACCATGCATAAGACAACAACATAGTACATGGTTTGATACACTTTATTTATAAGTTAATCAAACAAAAAAATGTATCACATCTTTTAGGGTGGTTGTTGTAGATCTCTTCTTGATCAACTTGCTTCTCCTTTGCCTCATCTTCTAGAGTTGTTGAGTTGGCTTCTCTTTCACCTCTTATCTGTAGATAGCAGTAGAGCGACTAATATTACTTATGTAGTAAATGTCTATGATAAAATATCTTGTGGTAGTGGACAACCACAACTAACTCTTGACCTTTTGCTTCTTCTACCCCCATGAACCTATATATTATAATTCATGAAAGAACATTATGAACACAACTATATTAGAACTCAGTAGAAAATATTGCAATAATGTCATATAAATCAACCGAAATAAAAAGAATATGAAACATGTGAATTACAGTCTCTTCATGCTCCTCATCATATGGTGATATGAATTGTATTCGGTTCAGCCTGCTTTGTACCCCCTAGAACTGTGCTCAAGTTAGTTGTAATGCCCATATCTTATTATACCATCAACCCATGATACTTTATCAATAGGTAGGTTTATCTAGTCCCCTCCAACTCAATGTTTTAGGTCTACCTATTGGCTTTCCAATAATTGAAGGTTACAAATTCTTTTGATCAGTTTGGATCCACTAGTCACAACTAAGAATGGGATGAATCACTTCATTATATGTAGCAAGGTAGGTCTCTTTCTTCTATGCAAGGTCATATATCCTATTGATGAGTTTGGATCCACTTATCACGACTAGGAATGGGGTGAATCACTTTATTATATGAAGCAAGGTTGGTCTCTTTGTTCTATGCTTTATCGACATAATCCTCAACCATCCCTCTATGTGCACATATGGAAACTATAACATGCTCACATTAAAGACCACTTAGTTGCCACTTTCTACATCCCTATTCATTCTTAGGTGAATATGCAGAATAATTTTTATCAAAGAACAAAACTTGAGAATGTAGGATCATGCAATTTTTACTTCACACCTTGGTCTCTTCTAGTTTTAATTATACTATAAGACTCAAAGGAGCATCACATTTAAGTACGTCCTCATAGCATTGACAATACCTAACCATAAATAACACTAAGAAAGGAAAAAATGAGAATATAAGAGAGTCGATTCATAACTTCATGAAAAGGTAAAAAAAAGCAACAATGATAATCATAGTACCTAATCATCAACAACCTCTTGATTGTCTCCAACATGGTCAAGATAGGTTATGTTCTTGTTGGTAAGATAAAAGTATTGAATGACTTGCATATATTGTTGACTAGTAAATATATTTTGCAATGAAAAAAGAAGTATGATATGAAACATCCCATAATTTTCTCTTTTACTTGGGCTCTTCCCCTTCCACTTTACTTTTAGATTCTCCCGCAAGTGATTTAGATATATGCAACAGTCCACCCTAGGCTTAACTTATTATATTGCCTCTTACAATCTCTACAACATAAGAAAATAATAAAGATTACAAAAAAGAGATGGTAATCCATAAAGTAAAATAAGATTAGAAGGATAAATATAACAAAGTATACCAATTATTACAATACAACCTTTTGCTTATCTAACATGATAACCTACTTAGTTTCATATAGAGATCCATAGTCAGCTACTAATGCTTGAAAAAACCATTTTCAACTTTCTTCACATTCAATATCAACTACTACAAATGCTAATAAATAGAGATTATTATTCTCATCTCATGCAATTGTGCACAACTCCCCTCCAAAAACACCTTTTAAATGACATATATCAAGGTCAACAAAGGGTTAATTCTTGACAAATAGCTTTGCTTTTGTGTATCAAGCCAAAGATACATATAAAAAAATAAGGAAACTTACTCTACGTAAATATATAATGGGCAGCTTTGTTCAGTGATCGACTTTGAAAATGACCATTAACAAACACTGAGTTATGTTTTGATTTTATGACAACTTCTACAGTTGGTTACCAACACCATATTATAGTAGTCCTTGATATCTCCTCCTCTCTTTTTTGACATTGTTGGTGCGATACATGTACCCTCACCTTTCTTTTTATTTGCACTAGCATTACAGATGCTATATTGAGTTATCAAATATATCCACCATGTACTTGTCCTCTATGTATTTATAAATGATTAAATAGTTCCTAAAGTCACTCGCATATTTTTATTCCTCTATATCTTGAAGTAGGGAGATAGAAGCTACAATTGTTCTTGCACTTTCACTGTGATCCTTTATTAATTATTCTTCACATACTTGTAGTCAAAGTGTCTTGATACATATCAATCTCTCAATACATTTCTAGTATGGTTTCTTAAATGCATTCCCTAACATATATATGTATCTTTATAAAGAGAACTCTTGTCAAAGCCAACTCTTTGTCATTAAACACACTCCACATTTGACCTTAGTGCGCCATGCACATGGCCTTCATCGCCTACATGAGCAAAAAAATGATGTGTATGGGCCTGGTGTAAACACCCAAATTTTTTTTCAAAATAAAAATTTTCATCTTTTAGAAATTTTACTTTTTTTGGCAACTTTGGGTCTTTTAAGAGTTTTTCAAATAAAGACACCTTAAACGAACTCATTTTGGCATCAAAATTTTCTACCAACCTCAAAATGATGGTATATTGTATCCCTCTCGAAAAAAATTAATTTAGACAAAATTATACAAAATAACTATTTTACCCTCAAGACAAAATTGGCAAGATTCTGCCTTTTTAAATGATTGCCTTCTAAGAAAGGATAATTTTAAACAATTCTTTTTATATAAATAAATAAAAATGAGACATTGAGAATCAAACCCAAAAATGTTTGCAAATTGATAAATTTATGAGATTCCAAAACCCCTAATATTAAAAAACAAATAAAATTCAAATGAGACTTCAGAAGTTTGCCCGATCGAGAATAGTCTCATTCCGAGACCTGATACCCAAGGGTTAAAGTGGATCGATACCCTACACCCATTAAAATAGTTAAAGTAGTTCGATACCCTACACCCGCTGAAGTGGTTAAAGTGGTTCGATACTCTACACCCGTTAAAGTGGTTCGATACCCTATACCCATGAAAATGGTTAAATGATCAAGGTGGTTATAAACTGACTCACGGAGCAAAAGTATGTCACCCTTGCAAACAAAAATTGGGAATGAGAAACCCAATATTTTCTAAAAATAATATTTGAAGATTTAATTAAATTTGATGTTTTCAAATATAAAAATGATATTCTTATAAAGTTTTGAAACCATACCTTCCATATATAAAACTCGGATCGGAAGGAGGCAAATTCTTCGAAAAGAGGAGATGGTAGAAACCAAAAAGGCAACAACTTAGGCACTTGCCAATTTTGGTAATGTTGGGCAAGGTAACCTATTATTTTTAGTTTCAGGTATTAGAAAGAAAAGTCGACATTCAAGAAGAAAAGTCGACGTTCAGGAAGGAAAGTCAGTGTCATCCATGAAAAAAAAAGTGATGCTCGATTTGGAAAGCTGCGATGTCTAATTTGGCAAGCTATCATGTTCGATTTGGCAAGCCATCAATGACCTTGGTACATAATTTGGTAGCCTTAATATGCAGTTTGGTAAGTTACCAAGCCTTACCAATTTCAACATGGAAGGGTCAAAGCAACTTTCGTATACAATTTGGTAGCGACCTGGAGTTTTTGGGACCAATCTTGCCACGGAACATAGTCATGGGCATAGCAAGAGGCAATCTTGATCCATTTACTAAAATGTCGTTTTAAGAAGAAATCAGGCCTGTTAATGAAATATACCGTGCATTTCAACATCAATCAAAGAAGCAAATGAATCTGCCCGTGCAGAAAAATGTGATGACAAATTACTTTTCACTTGAGATTCAGTGGTGTCTCGATTCCACCAATATATGAAGAAGCCTTCAAAAAAGCCGTTTGGACATTTAGACATCAACGTGTCTATGATCTTGTTACTGAAGACATAGTACACCTATCTGAACCACCCACACACCTTGGTTGAACCCACTTATCAATACAAACGGAGCAGGTTTTTGACAAGAAGGGTCAGCACTTCACTTACCTTATCTAAGGAAGCAGTTTTTGGCAAGAAGAGCAAGCATTCACTTGCTAAGTGCAACCATCTTCAATAAGGCAACTTGCCTTACAAAAATCTGCAGCCCTTGGCGTATAAAAGGTCGCTTAAGGGGGCTGCAAACCATCAATCTGAGTTCAATCATCCCATCCACAAATCATCCAGCCATCCAGCATCCCACGAACTAGCAAGAGGGAGAGAAAGAGAGGGAGAGAAGAAGAAGACGGTGTGTCGCCACTAACCGTTGGCCATCCTCCAATCTTTCCGTCATAGGTTCATTCTTCCTTTATTTTTTTATAATTATATCTCTTTTTTCATTAAGCTTTATGGGGTTGTAATTAAGGAGCTAATGTCTCCATTATGATGTATTAATCAAGGTTCATATACTGCCCTGTCTCTTTTCCATTCATTGATTATCTGTTATGAGTTTAAATTTCTATCTTTTCTACTCCATAATATAATATGAGATGTGTAGACATGAAAATTCTCATTTCGAAGTTTATGAGATAAACTTGAAATGAAAATTTTCTATCTACGCTTGCGTGAGCGTGCCAACTAGTTTGAAACTAGTAAATATTTGAAAATTTTAGACTTTTGGACGATTGTGTGCAAGCGGGATCTTTTCACTAAAACCTTCTTGAGCCGATGCTCAAGGGTCGGTGTTGAGCGCTTAAGAATTTCATTTTTATAACAAACATAACTCCTTTTCACATGAATAAGTATTTTTGAAAGAATCGTTGAACTTGTGCACTTTTGATTCAATACTTGGAATATACAAGCTGCTGGAAACAAGAAATTTTATTTTCAGAGCTGTTTTCTAAGAGGGATTTGGAGGTATCGCAAACCTCTAAAAATTTTATAAATTTTAGCAGACGAAGCTGGTTGTATGAAAAGACTATAGCCTTTTTCAAATCTGTATTCGGAGTAGTATTGAATCAGAAACAAATAATTGACTCAGGCCACCTCATTGACTCGGAATAGTTCTATTTTAGAAATACAGAAACTCAAAGATGAGTCTGTGTCTCTCTGTTTAAAACTCCGATTCTAATGATTTTGATGTTTCTAAAAGCTATGGATGTTAGCTTTCCAATGCATTAAAAATCAATTAGATTGGACTCTTCTGGACAGAGATATGAGACTTTTACTTAACCTCTATTTTACGAAATCCGACTGTGCAGACAGGGGTACAGAAATTGAGTCATTCTTAATCCGATTTTATTAGGTGACTGAGCGGTCCTAAAATCTTGCCAATTTTATCTAGAATGTCCAAAGGTGTGTAGAGTAAGTGTGCTAAATGTGGAGCTAATCGGAGTAAGCATCATGGAATTAAAATTATAGGAATAGACATATATAGAGATGCAGAAATCTGGTTTTGTGTTTTATGAATATAATGATGCAAAACTCACACGACTTTAAAGTACAACAACCCTCAAAGCAAATTGCTGGAATGTAAATGAATGGAAAGTATTGTATAGCTTAGGCATAGAGGGGATTAGAAGTACAGAGTGTATATAACATATAGGAAGGAAGAAACATTAAAGCAAACACTTAGCGTGCATGTGTGTGCATGGTGTTTCATCTACGAAATTAAACTTGCAACAAATCTAGATTATTACAACTTGGGGGAGATGAAACTCCATTAATACAACCGCATTTAATGAATTTAAAAGAAGAGAATTAAAACTTAGATTGAGTAAGAAGAGTCTTACACGATTTTGGAGTATGAAAGACTGAGTTTCAATAATGAAGCCAACCTTCCTCTTGATTGTCTTCCTTCCAACTCCCACAAGTTCTCACCTAGCTCCCTCTTCTTCCCACACTAGAGGACGTCCCTCCTTGCTGGAAACTTCAGTTTTTAGCCTAGCACACATAACCCAAAGTCTAGAGCCTCTCTCTCCACTATTTCCAATATTCCAAGAATGTGGAACCTGCCCCCTCTTAGCCCTTTTTATAGGCCAAGGGGGGCTGGTTCTAGCCTTTTCCATGGGGCGGGTTGGCCTGCCCCTTGGGTCCAATTTGGATCCATTTGATCCAACCACTTAGTGGTGCCCTTGTTGACCTTGGTCCAGCCCATGTGGGCTGGGCCTAGGTGTAGCAGATTTAGCTTGATCCACACGGCTTGGTGTTTGGTGTACTCGGCCCAAGCATGCTTCAATCTTGCTAGTTTGTCCTAGCCATGTAGACGTAGCTAGGTTCTTCTCTTTGACGCTTGGCTGCTCCTTACACTTAATACAAGCCATTCTTAGTCGTGTACATTTAGCTAAGTCCTTTTGATTCATAAGTTCAGCCATGCCTTGATTTTTGCTTTGTTCGGCTTCCACCCTTTGCTCTTGAGTTCAACTTGAAATCTTCTCGAATTGGATGAGCTTGTTACCATGGCCTCGAATCTTGGTTCCATGTTGGCCCCATCTTGATCGGACAAACTTGGATTTGATCGGTCTTGACCTTCCATTTGGATAAGTTATTGAATTCGAACTTGATATGTTTCAATCTTCTCTACTTTTGGGAATCAATCTGAATCTGATTTAACTTGATCCCGTATCTTGATACACTTTATCTTCTTTCCGGAGATCGAGGCCTGGATTGAGTCTTTGCCTGCTTCGAAACTCATGGGCTATTTGGATTTAAAACCTTTATTTTGAAATATTCCCCCAGAAGGCTTAAACTTTAAAATTTGGGGTTTTTGAATTTAAAGGTTCATAAAGGCTTTAAATTGGCTTTCAAAATTTAGGAGTTTTTGAAAATACTTGAAAATTTTTGGGTGTTTACAGATGCCTCTCTTTGGCATTAATTCAACTGTGTTTGGATAAAGTCAAAGAAGAAAACACCCTTTTACTTTTCTTTCCGAACCTTTCTCAAGAGCATGGATCATTCGAGTGCCTATTTCCTTAAGAATAAGTGGGAGGGGATTTAGAGCCAAAGGGGACTCAATCTGCTATGGTCTTGGTCCTAATGGTGATTATGCACTCAATGTTTTGACATGCATGCATGGGCATGTGTGAGGGGTATGAGTGATATGCACACGATGATTCTTTTAGAGACTCTTAACATGCAAGGATCGAACTTGGGAGGCTTGTGAAGGTCGACTGCCCCAAGTGAGTATGGCCCTCATGTGGCTTGATGTTTCCGGGTTTTCACAATTTTTCAAAAGAAAGGGGAAATCCTTTTAGCTTCAATCACAAGGATTTTCAGCTTCTTGTATTTCTCTTTACTCAAGTCATAATACTTACTACTTGGTAGAGGTTTTTATAGGAAAACTAGAAAACATTGCAAAACTCTCCTACTTACACAACAAAGTCTAATTCTCAAATAAAATAAGATTCAAATGAATAAATCCTATTCCTACTTTAGGATTTTCCTAGATAAAACCTTTCTCCACTGGGATAAGTCATAGGGATAGGGAAAGAATTACCACGGTCCCTTCTGAAGCGTCCCGTGGTTTAAGGCCAAGAAGTAGAAAATTTGCTCTTTTTGAGCTTTTGGTAATTTTTCTCTTTTTTCATAGAGGGCCTCCCTTTTTCTTTTTGGAGGATTTTTCTTTCGCTTTCCCTCCTTTTTCAATCAAAGAACTCTTTTTCTGCTTTGCTTTTTCTTTTCTTTTTGAAGACGAGTTTTTGGAAGGATATCCTCTTTTTCTATTTTGCCAAATTTTCCTTTTTGGGAAGGAGAAGTGAAATGGGGAGAGACTTATCCCAATGGTTTACTCGATTCATCTAAGATCACCCTATTTTGAAATAGCAAATACCACTTGGAAATATTTTGCTATCTTGAACAAGGCTCGATTTTGTAATATGAAATTTTTTGAAATGTAGCCCATAAATTTTGAAAACTCTACATTTCATAAGGCCTTAATTCCCTTGTCTAGGGTCACACAATCCACCTTGATCCTTCTTCAAGAAGTTCAAAGGAAATCCCATTTAAAACATTTTCAAAAAGAGTAGACCCTATACATGATATCTTTTCAAATGCTGAGTATTTATAGGGTCTACCAAGTTCCTACCATCAACATCGATCAACCAATAAGCATTGTTAGTGGTGGTGCCACGCACAACATAAGGACCATCCCACTTGGGCTGCCACTTTCCAAGGGGGTGTGGGCCTCGGTGGTGGATGGTTTTTAGCACTAGGTCTCCCACTTTGAAGTGGCGAGCCTTCATGTGCTTCTCATAGTGTCGGGCTACCCTTTGCCTATATGCATGTGCATGATCCATAGCATGTAGCCTCTTTTCATCTAACAAGTCAAGTTCAATCATTCTAGTATGTTGTAGGGTTTCTAATGGAACATCTAATGCAAGTGATGTATGGAATGAATGAAGCTTGGTATGAATGGGGAGTATGGCACTTGTGCCATAGACCAACTCGAATGGCGTGGCATTTGTAGGGGTTTGGATGAAAGTTCTATAAGCCCACAAGGCTTCGTCGAGCTTCTCATGCCATGTCCTACCCTTTTCTATGGTTTTCTCAATGATGCTTATGAGGGTTTTGTTTGTGGCTTCGGCTTGGCCGTTGCCTTGAGTGTAGTAGGGCGACGAGAAGTGTTGAGTCATGCCATATGCGACACAATTTTCCCATCTTCTCATTCTTGAATGGGGTGCCATTATCGGACACTAGGTCTTTTGGAACTCCAAATCGGGCCAAGATATTTCTCTTAATGAACACCACTACATGTTGTCCTTGGACATTAGCCAAGGATGTAGCTTCAAGCTATTTAGAGAAATATTCGGTGGCCGCTAGGATGAACCTATGTCCATTGGATGCATTGGGGGATATGGGTCCTACGATGTCAAATGCCCACATGGCAAAAGGCCATGGGCTTACGATGGAATGCAAAGTGGACGATGGAGTATGAATGATATGCCCATGTATTTGACATTGATGACATTTCCTAACATGCTCATGGCAATCTTGTCTCAGGGTGGACCAAAAATACCCACCCCTAAGTATCTTCATGGCCATCATATTTGCATTAACATGGCCTCCACACTCTCCATCGTGGAACTCGTGCATTATGGTCCTAGCCTCTTCAAGGTCTACACATCACAACAAGATGCCTGTAAAACTTTTCTTGTAAAGCACCCCTCCCAAAATTACATACCAGGTTGAAATTTTCCTAATAAAAGCTTGATCTTTTGAAGAAGCATATTCGGGAAATCCTCCGTTTTCTAAAAAGTTTTTAATGTCATAAAACCAAGGTTTATCCTTCGAATTTTGGTCATTTTGGCAAATCTCTAAATCATGCGTGGATGGAATGGGTGAGTGCCATATCTCTAGGGATCGGGTTCCCAAGGTGGGATCGACCCTTAAAGCGGATACTAAGGAGGAGAGGGCATCCGCTATGGTGTTGTCCTCTCTCCCTATGTGAGTGAGTGCGCATGACTTGAAAGAGTCGACCAACTTGGTGGCCAACTCGTGATACGAAATGAGTTTTTCGTGTTTGACTTGCCAAATTTTTAAAACTTGGTTTACAACTAGTAAAGAGTCTCCAAAGACTTCAATGCATGCTGCCCTTAGGTTTTTCAAGACTTTTAGGCCTTGTATAAGAGCCTCATATTCAGCCACATTGTTTGAATACTCAAAATCTAGACGAATTGCAATGGGGATCTCTCCCTTTTCGGGGGATATGAGAATGATTCCAATACCTGCCCCTTGTTGGTTACATGCCCCATCAAAGTACATTTTCCATACTTGGTTTTCATTAAAACAGTTTGCTAAAACATGGTTTTGAAAACCGTTTGCAAATATGCCTTCATTGGGCATTTTATCAAGTATGGGATATGTTTCTTCCAAGGGGAACTTGGCCACATGATTGGCTAGGGCCTGCCCCTTAATGGAGGTTTGGTGGTGATATTTCAAGTCATACTCCATTAAGAGGAGTTGTCATTTACCAAGCCTACCCGTTAGGATAGGTTTTTCAAACAAGTACTTGATCAGATCAAGCTTAGACACTATCCATATGTCATGATCTAGGAAGTAATGTCTAAACTTTTGGCAAGCCCATACTAATGCCAAGCACATTTTCTCCATGGCTTGATAATTTCTTTCATATGCTAAGAGAGTTTTCGAAATATAGTAAATGGTGTACTCTTTGTGGCTATCATCCTCATATTGAGCTAATAAAGCACCCAATGCATTCGTATGTATGGAAATGTAAAGTAGTAAAGGTTTTCCTTGCTTTGGAGGTTTCAAAATTGGAGGATTCACCAAATAAGTTTTCAATCTTTCGAAAGCTTTTTGACACTCATCATCCCACGAAAACTTTACCCCTTTTCGCAAAAGTTTGTTGAAAGGTTCGCATCTTGTTGCTAAATTTGAAATGAACCTCCTAATGGCTTGGAGGCGACCTTGGAGACTTCGGATTTGGGTCAAGTTGGATGGTGGAAGCATATCTATGATGGCTCGATACTTAGAGGGGTCTACTTCAATGCCCCTTTGGCTCACCATAAAACCCAAAAGCTTACCAGATTCTACCCTGAATACACATTTTTGAGGGTTTAGTTTCACTTTGTAAAGCCTAAGCCTTTCGAAAACTTTTTGCAAAGACTCAATGTGAGTAACTCAGGTTTTTGATTCACCAAAAGAGCATCCACATATACTTCCAAGAGCTCATGAATTTGATCATGAAAGAGAGTAGTCATGGCTCTTTGGTATGTGGCACCGGCATTTTTCAAACCAAACGGCATAACTGTGTAACAGTATGTGTCCCAAGGTGTAGTAAAAGCAATTTTTGCCTGATCTTTTGGTGCTAACTTAATTTGGTTATAACCCGAATAGCCATCCATAAAAGAAAACATTTCATGATTTGCAGTGCTATCCACTATCAAATCAATATTTGGTAAAGGAAAATTGTCTTTTGGAGTGGCTTTGTTCAAATTTCTAAAATCAATGCAAATCCTAATTTTCCCATTGGATTTTCGAACTACAACAATATTTGAAAGCCATTCCGAATACGCAATGGGTTTTATAAATTCCTCTTTTAAAAGATCTTCTAAACCCTCTTTCACTTGTGCGTGCACATCGGGCTGAATCTTTCTAAGCTTTTGCTTTATGGGTTTGGCATTCGGTTCTAGGGGAAGACGATGCTCTACTACCATTAGTTCTAAACCTGGCATGTCTTCGTAGGTCCATGCAAACACGTCTACATATGATTTGAGAAATGTGATGAACGATGTCCTTTCATGCTCATGTAAACATGCACCTATTTTAACATGTTTGGGATTAGACTCACTCCCTAGATTTACTTCCACAAAATCCTCTCTTACGGAATTTGAAGGCTTTTCTAAATCAAGGATTTTATGGAACTCGGGAAGCTCAGAGGCTTGGTCTTCCTCATAGATGAGGGGATCTTCCTCCTTGCTTTGATTGCTCTCAAGAAATTTGGGTTCTATGAAAGTGGCAAGGCACACGATTTTGGAACATTTACCACTTTCAAAAGACTAGGGCTTTTCACAAAGACAATGTTTTGGGTTTTTCAAGATTTTCGATTTTTTTGGGTTTTTCGAAATTGCTTTTTGGAGACGGAATGTACAAAATCTTGTTTTTGGTATTTTCGAGCTTTTCAATTTTTTTAGCTTCTTTTAAACACAAAGAAGGAACAAAAACCACATTCTTTTTGGAATTTTCAGAATTTTCAATTTTTTTGGCCTTTTGCAAAGAAATGGAAGGAGGAGAAATGTAAATCATATTCTTTTCGAGAATTTTGAAATTTTCTATAATTTTTGGGTTTTGAGAATTTTATAAATGTTTTTGGATTTTGCAAATTTCTGATTTATTTGGATTTTTGGATGTGGTGGGGTCTTCCATCAAACCTACAAAGAAAACACCATGCAATAGGCTCTAAATAAGAGGTCTAAGTCATAGGTTTCGGTGTTAGAAGGTTCTAAGGTACCCTTGACCCAAGTGGTCGTGGGTGGAGGTTCGGGTGGTATAGATGGATCGTAGCCTATCCCATACCGGTTTGGGTTTGACACTGTGGGTTCAAGACACCTTGGTTTTGGCTCCCTAGGCCTTGATAGGGCATGTAACCCATGTTCAACATCATGTTTCAAGGCTTCTTCAATTTTGAAAACGTTTTATAAAAGGGATGGCCTTGGAACTTGTGTCGTCCATGTCATGCTCAAACATTTTTATGGACTTGGGGAGGTTTTGGGTGGTTTGGAGATGGTCTTGAGCGGGCTAGCCTTGGGTGGCCCTTTTATGTACACGACACCTTTTGGTTTGGGATGATCTACCAAGGGTTCACCTAGTTTTGACTCATGGGTTTGGTGACCCAATAAGCATGGAAAATTTTGAATTCCCTGTAACTGGGGGTGATTCTCTCCTAGAATTACCAAAACTTGGTTTTGGAGGGGTATTTTTATGCACCTATGAAAGGTGGATGGCACCGCCCGCAAGCTATGTATCCATGGCCTTTCTAGGAGTAGGTTATAATCGGGGTGTATGTCTAAAACATAAAACACCCCGGAATGACTTATGCCCCCTACTTCTATGGGTAACTCTATGGCTCCTAGAGGTTTGGATGCGTTTCCATCGTATCCTGTGATAACGATGGAACTTGGGTTTAGGGAGGTTAAGGCGACTCCTATTTGGTAAGCTATGTGTAGTGGAAGTATGTTCAAACCTTCTCCCCCATCAACCAAACACTTGTCTAGAGGATGGTGATTCAATACCACCTCTATATGCAAGGCTTGGTTATGGTTTTGGTAGGGTCGTTCTAGCTCGTCCTCCAAAAACATTATGGGAGCCTTAGCACAAATGGTTGAAACTAGGAAGGATAGGGACTCTGGGGTTATGGTTGAGGTAACCTTAGCCTTTTCTAAGATCTTTTCTAAAACTTGTCTATGCCTAGGGGATGTTTGGATAAGTTCTAGGATAGACATGTTTATGGGTATCTTAGCAAGGTGATTTTCGAAATCATATGAGGTTAACACATTGTTTTTACCCATGAGATGCGATGCTTTGGGAATGCATGATTTTGAAGGGTCGGGGATAATGACCTGTTTCTTGCTAGCATCTTTTGCTAAATGTGGGGGTTGGTAGATCCTTCCGGACCTAGTGACCTCATCCACACCTTCCCTATGGCTCGTTCCTAGGTGGGCTCTAGTTTGATGCTTGGGAGTACCTCTATAGACACGCGAAAATCCCCGCCTCTGGCTTCTTAGGGCCTGGAGCGGATCCTCTCGTGTGTCTAAGGCCTATTTATAAAAACAGGGCGTGCCAGCTAGCTTACCTAAGCTAGCGAAGATATATTTTAAGCTGACTTCGAATCGTGGTGACTGTGAGCAAGTGAGCTCTTGTCGTCGCAGACCTTCTTACACCGATACGCAAGGGTCAGTCTATACGCTTTTAAAAATCGAGTTTTAGGGTATAGAAAGCCTACGAAGCGGTTCGAGGTGTCTAATTCAGGTCTTTTAGATACGATTATAGATTTTAGATCACATGGATTTGCACGTGCCTAAGTCTTTCTTTTTATCCCTTGATGGGCCTCCTAAGTGTGTGTTATGAACACTCCACTACATGGGGCGAATTTTGAGTGGGAGTACTATAGACGCGTAAAAATCCCCGCCTCTTTGCCTTTTTCAGGGCTTGGAGCGGATCCTCTCGTGTGTCTAAGGCCTATGTATGCAAACAGGGCGTGCCAACTAGCTTACTTAATCTAGCGAAGATATTTTTTACACTGACTTCCAAACGTGGCGACTGTGAGCAAGTAAGCTCTTGTCGTCGCAGACCTTCTTGCACCGATGCACAAGGGTCAGTCTATACGCTTTGCAAAAATCGAGTTTTTGGAGAGAAAATCTACGAAGCGGTTCGAGGTGTCTATTTCGGGTCTTTAAGATGCGATTGCAGATTTTAGATCACGTGGATTTGCACGTTCCTAAGTCTTTTCTTTTATCCCTTTTCGGGCCACCTAGTTTGTGTGTTATGAACACTCCACTACATAGGCGAATTCGAGCGGGGCTTGCTTCGATGCAATATGCGTCCTACCTCGTGGTATGGCGTAGATGCAATGCAAACTCACGCTACTCCAAAGGGAAAACCCAAAATGTAAAGACAATACTGAAGAGAAGTGACTGAAGGGAAATAACCGAAGGGAAATAACCGAAGGGAAATAACCGAAGGGAGATATGTATATAGATTATGTATATGAGCCCTTACTCGGGTCTTGCAAATAAGAGCGAAGGCTCAATGTGGGTGCGTGCTTGAATTGAAAGACTTACACACACGACATGAAATTAAACCCAAATATAAATTGCAGTATGGCCTTGACTAAGGTCTTGGGAGTAAGAGCGAAGGCTCAATGTGTGTGAGAGTGCTTGAATTGAAGTACTACACACACGACATAAATGAAACCCAAATATAACTGCAATAAGGCCTTTACTAAGGTCTTGGGAGTAAGAGCGAAGGCTCAATGTGTGTGAGAGTGCTTGAATTGAAGTACTACACACACGACATAAATGAAACCCAAATATAACTGCAATAAGGCCTTTACTAAGGTCTTGGGAGTAAGAGCGAAGGCTCAATGTATGTGAAAGTGCTTGAATTGAAAGACTTACTCACACGACATGAAATGAAACCCAAATAGTATAGGTCGGCCCTTACTTGGGTCTTTCAAATATGTAGACGCGCGAAAATCTTCGCCTCTTCGTCCTTTTCAGGGCTTGGAGTGGATCTTCTCGTGTGTCTAAGGCCTATGTATACAAATAGGGCGTGCCAGCTAGCTTAATTAAGCTAGCGAAGATATTTTTAACACTGACTTCTAAACGTGGCGACTGTGAGCAAGTAAGCTCTTGTCGTCGCAGACCTTCTTGCACCGATGCGCAAGGGTCAGTCTGTACGCTTTGCAAAAAATCAAGTTTTTGGAGAGAAAGTCTACGAAGCGGTTCGAGGTGTCTATTTCGGGTCTTTAGGATGCGATTGCATTTTTTAGATCACGTGGATTTGCACGTGCCTAAGTCTTTTCTTTTATCCCTTTTCGGGCCACCTAGTTTGTGTGTTATGAACACTCCACTACATGGGCGAATTCGAGCGGGGCTTGCTTCGATGCAATATGCGTCCTACCTCGTGGTATGGCGTAGATGCAATGCAAACTCACGCTACTCCAAAGGGAAAACCCGAAATGTAAAGACAATACTGAAGGGGAAATAACAGAAGGGAAATAACCGAAGGGAAATAACCAAAGGGAGATATGTATATAGCTTATGTATATGAGCCCTTACTCGGGTCTTGCAAATAAGAGCGAAGGCTCAATGTGGGTGCGTGCTTGAATTGAAAGACTTACACACACGACATGAAATTAAACCCAAATATAAATTGCAGTATGGCCTTGACTAAGGTCTTGGGAATAAGAGCGAAGGCTCAATGTGTGTGAGAGTGCTTGAATTGAAAGACTACCCACACGACATAAATGAAACCCAAATATAACTGCAATAAAGCCTTTACTAAGGTCTTGGGAGTAAGAGCGAAGGCTCAATGTGTGTGAAAGTGTTTGAATTGAAAGACTTACTCACACGACATGAAATGAAACCCAAATAGTATAGGTCGGCCCTTACTTGGGTCTTTCAAATAAGAGCGAAAGCTCAATGTGTGTGAGAGTGCTTGAATTGAAAGACTTACTCACACGACATGAAATGAAACCCAAATAGTATAGGTCGGCCCTTACTTGGGTCTTTCAACTAAGAGCGAAGGCTCAATGTGTGTGAGTGCTTGAATTGAAAGACAACGCACCCAACTTAAACAAAACCCTTCGAAAATGAAAGTATATATATACACTTATGTATTAGGGGCTGATTAGGCCCGTGTGTGTTCAAAATCGTGCACGACTAAGAGAGTGCACGTGTGTGGTTGTGCCAAGCCACGTTATTACAAGCGGGGGGAGACTATGCTCCGTTATTACAACCCCGTATCAAATTGAATCTCAAGCAAGTGTACAACTAAAGACCGAGTTTAGACACTTACGAGTAGCTGGTCCGTAGAGGTCTTGCTTGAGCGTGGGCTTGGCCTTGGGCTGCAAACGGGAGCTCCGGGAAGATAGGTGACCAAAGGTGCTGGCCGGCTGCAAGTGGGGCGCGGGATGGGCGCCTCGAAGGTGGCCGGTGGCAAGTGGATGTCACCTCAAAGTAGGGGGTTTAAAGGGGCTAAATAGGTGGGTTTTTAGGGTCACTAGGGGAGTATAGTGTTTAGGGAAAACTGGACCTAAAGGAGGGTTTGTGGGAAGGCCCAATGGGACACCTAGGGGAAGGCCGAATGGAGTATGATGGCTAGGTAGTGGCCGGCAGTTTGGGTTTTGCTAGGTTCGGCTAAGTGAAAAGGGTGGTGGAAAAGGGGCTGAGATGATGATAGGGTGGGTGGCTATGAGTGGAGAGGTGGAAGAGAAGGGCTTTGATGGAGTTTGGGTACTTACCGAATGGGGAGAGGCGGTGGAAAGCAAGGAGAAGCAGGCGGGCAGGTGGGCTCTTGGCTGGTTCGGTTGGGTGAAGGTGGTGGCGCCCGGCTGGGGAACGGTGGTGGATGGAAGAGGGAAGGTGGCGGTGCAGGTGGTGCCGGTGGAGCAGGTGGAGAGTGGAGCAGTTGGGGGAGTGGAGCAGGCGGACAGATGGGGAGTGGAGTCGGCTGGGTTGAGGTGAGGGCTCCCTTCCTTGAAAACCCGCCCCCAAAGGGGAGGGGTTTAAATAGGGGATGGGTAGGTCGGTTAGGGCTGGGCTGAGGGTAGTGGTTAGGTGGTTTAGGTAGGGTGGTATGTAGATAAGGTGGGCTGGAAAGGGTTGGGCCAGATATTTTAAAACTAGGGGTTTGGGTAGATTGTGGGCTAAGGGTGGTTTAGGGGTTTAGGGCTAGGTTAGGTGGTTGGGTTTTAGGGTGAGGTTTAGTGAGCTAGGTTAGGTGATTAGGCTAGGTTTAGGCTAGGATTAGGGAAATTAGTCTAGGTTTAGGGAAGGATTAGGGAAGTGGGTTAGGTGATTAGGTTGGGATTAGGTCGGGATTAGGGAAGTGGGTTAGGTGATTAGGTTGGGTTTAGGGGTGGATTAGGGGTTTTAGGCTAGGATTAGTCATTTTGGGTTAGGTTTAGGTGAGGGAGCTCCCTTAGCATGGCCCATAAACCTTGATCACCCCATGTTGGTGCAGCCCTAGGTTAGGTTTTAGCTAATTACAAGCTTAAACCCACTCAATTAGGCTAACCCACATGATTAAACCCAAACTTGACACACAAGTCAAGCTTAATACAACACTCTTGATATTTTTCATCCCCACTCTCTCTCATGCCCAATATCCCACGTGAATTTCAAGTGGGCCCCACCTCCATTTATGAGAAGGTGATGTGGGCCATGGATATGGATATTGGATTGGATCTCTGGATCCAAATCCAAATCCAAGTCCACGTGTGGGTTTGGATTGGAATCTGGATATATATGGTCCAGATCCAATCCAAACTGAACTCTGACTCCTTCGGGCTGGGTTCGAAACGGACGATTCGTGCGGGGCCTGACAGCATCAGTACTCCGTCTGCGTTGGGTCTTCGCCAACATAGTCGTCCGCCTCCGTTTCTGCCTTCCGGAGATGACTTTAAATGCTATTTTGATAAGAACAGGGTCTTGGACGTTCGAGATCCTGGGTGTGTGAATCAGATACAAGAGTTGCTGTGCCGGGCTCGACATGTGCTCCGGTTCCGGGCTCTTCTTAGCTCTCCTGGTCTTGTCTTGATCGGGCCAAGCCACTTCGGGGTTTCAAAACGTGTTTTAAAAAGTTTTCAAAAGCCATATCATATGTTTTTGAAAGATAAAGTTTAAAACATATATACAGGGTTGTCTGGAAGGCTCCTGGGTTTCCAAACTCAAAAATGGCCCTTTGGGGCTGCTTGTACAAAAACCAGATTTGTTTAAGAAATTCGTGGGATTTCAGGGTGTTTACAGATTCCCTCTTTGGCCTTGTCCAAATCGATTTGGATAAGGGCAAAGATGACAAACACCGCTTTTAATGTCTCCCTAGATCTAGCCACGAAGAATATGGGATCGTCCCATTTTAGCAAAATCTCAATTTACAAACTCTGGTAGGAGGAGATATCACGCCAAAGGGTTTACTTATGGAATCTGGTCCTAAATGGGATCATGTTCATGCAAGTACCATGTGTGGAATGCAGATGACATGGGTGTGGTGCCAAAAGTGGCGACCTCCCGAAGACCAGATGTGGTCGAACTCTAGAGACTTACAAGGCCTATTGCTCCAAGTGAGCAAATCCTATGCTGTTCGATGTTTGGTTTTCAAAACTTATCTAAAAATTGTTTTATGTCATAGAACCAGGGTTTTTCAATAGACTCTGGGTTGTTTTGGCAAATATCCAAGTCGTGTGTGGATGGATGGGGCGCATGCCATATTTCCAAAGATCTGGTCCCTGAAATGGGATCGACCTTCAGGGCTGAGCCCAAGGAGGAGAGGGCGTCGACGATGCCATTGTCCTCTCTTCCCACGTGTGTGAGCTTAGACGACTGGAAGGATTGGACCAATCGAGTGGCCAACTCGTGATATGGAAGTAGTTTCTCATTACGTACTTGCCAAATTTTTAAAACCTAGTTTATGACATGGAGCGAATCTCCAAAGACCTCGACGCATGATGCCCCTAGAGTTTTCGAAATCCTTAAGCCTTGTATGAGTGCTTCATACTCAGCTACGTTGTTGGAACATTCGAAATCTAAGCGGACTGCTATGAGAATCTCGTCCTTTTCAAGGGAGATTAGGATGATCCCGGCACCAGCCCCTCGTTGGTTTCGTGCCCCGTCGAAGTGCATCTTCCACACTTGGTTTTCGAAAGAATTTGCCAAAATGTGGTTTTGAAAATGGTTTTGCAATATGCCTTCATCAGGCATTTCGACAAGAGTGGGATAGGCGTCCTCTAAGGGGAATTCAGCCACGTAATCTGCTAGGGCTTGCCCCTTAATGGAGATCTGGTGATGGTATTTCAAATCATACTCCATTAGAAGGAGTTGCCATTTGCCCAATCTACCCGTGAGAATGGGTTTTTCGAACAAGTGCTTGATTGGATCAAGCTTGGACACTATCCAGATCTCATGATCTAGGAAATAGTGTCTGAACTTCTGGCAGGCCCAGACTAGGGCCAAGCACGTCTTCTCCATGGCTTGATAATTTCGTTCATAAACCAAGAGAGTTTTCAAAATATAGTAGATGGCATACTCCTTATGGGTATCATCCTCGTATTGAGCCAATAGGGCTCCTAAAGCGTTTACATGCACGGAGATGTATAATAAAAGCGGTTTTCCTTGTTTTGGAGGATTCAACACGGGGGGATTAACCAAGTATGCCTTCAGTCTCTCGAAGGACTTTTGGCATTCGTCATCCCATAAGAATTTCGTACCCTTCCTCAACAGTTTGTTGAAGGGTTCGCATCTAGTTGCCAGATTCGATATGAATCGGCGCACGGATTGTAATCGACCCTGGAGGCTACGGATTTGGGTGAGATTGGAGGGTGGAGCCATGTCTATGATGGCTCGACACTTAGAGGGGTCGACTTCTATTCCCCTTTGGCTCACCATGAAGCCTAGAAGCTTCCCTGATTCTACCCCGAACACACATTTTTGAGGGTTTAGCTTTAATTTGTAAAGCCTAAGCCTTTCGAAAATCTTTTGTAAACATTCGATATGGGTGCATCGGGTTTTGGATTTTCCCAAGAGATCATCTACATACACTTCTACAAGCTCATGAATTTGATCATGGAAGATCGTGTTCATGGCTCGTTGGTATGTTGCGCCGGCATTTTTCAAACCAAAGGGCATGACTGTATAGCAGTACGTGCCCCATGGGGTTGTGAAGGCGGTCTTACCCTGATCTCGTGGACTTAGTTTGATTTGATTATAGCCTGAATAGCCATCCATGAATGAAAACATTTCATGATTTGCAGTACTATCGACTATCAAATCTATGTTTGGTAAAGGATAATTATCCTTTGGAGTGGCTTTATTCAGGTTTCTGAAATCGATGCATATTCGAATTTTCCCATTGGTTTTTCGAACCACAACGATATTTGACAACCAATCAGAATACGCAATGGGTTTTATAAATCCGGCTTTTAGCGGATCTTCTACACCCTCTTTGACTTGCGTGTGTACATTCGGGTGTATTTTCCTAAGCTTCTGCTTTATGGGTTTTACACCTGCATCTAAGGGAAGACGATGCTCGACAATGCTGGGATCTATGCCCGGCATCTCTTCATACGTCCATGCAAACACATCTAAATAGGTTTGTAGAAATGCAATGAATGCTAACTTTTCAGTTTCATGCAAGCATGCGCCTATTTTGATGGTTTTGGGATTGGAATCATCCCCTAGGTTCACCTCTACGAAATCTCCTCCTACTGATTGGGAAGGTTTTTCAAAATCGAGAATTCTATGAAATTCTGGGAGCTCAGAAGTGGGATCTTCCTCAAGGGGATCCACTTCTGGGCTTTGATCATTCTCGTGGGCTATAGACCCGAGGGAACTTGATGTGTGATTTTCAAAATAACCTGGTTTTGTACTTGGATTTTCAAGTGATTTCGAAATTTTTGGTCTGGCTATGCAGACGACGCTTCTTTCGAAATCCTTTTCTTTTGCCAAAGTCTTACCAGGAGCAACTTTGTACAAAATCTTTTTGGTATTTTCCAAGTTTTCGATTTTTTTTGGCTTTTGTAAAACAAGAACTTTGGGAACTATACAAAGCACTCTTTTTTCGAGTTTTTGTTTTTCCATTTGTTTTTGGTTTTTCTTGTTTTTCGATTTTTTTTCGATTTTAAGTTTTCAAATGTTTTTGGTATTTTTAGAAAAAGGGATCTTCCGTCATACCTACAAAGGGAAAACACTATGGGTTAGACTCAGAATAGGAGGTCTAAATCGTAGGTTTCTTCTAAGACAGGCTCCGGGGCACCCTTGACCCAGGTGGTCACAGGGGGTGGCTCCGGCGGTATTCGGGGAGTATAGCCGATCCCATATCGGCTTGGGTTGGCCCTAGGCAGGATGGGCTCTAAGAGACCCTGGCTTTGTGCCCCTAGACTCTTGTAGGGCGTGTAGCCCATGTTCAATAACATGTTCCATGACCTTTTATTTTTTGAAAAGATGGGATATAAGTTGTGGTCCTGGAACATGCTATCGTCCATATTAGGCTCGTATGGCCTTTTGTCCAGGGGTTTTGGAAATAAGGAACGCTTGGGTTTTCCTAGGAGGATTAGAGTCGGGAGGGGGCCTGCTTTGGGTGGCCCCTTCACACATACAACCTTCCTAGGGTTGTTCAACATGAGCCGAGGTGGCTCAACCATAATTTGCCCCAGGTTAGCCTCATGGGCCTGGGAGCTTGATAAACAAGGGGAGTTTATGATCCCCTGAAGTTGTGGGTGACTCTCACCTAGGATCACTACGACCTGGTCCCTAAAAGGGATCTTGACACACCTATGGAAGGTGGATGACACAGCGCACAAACTGTGTATCCATGGCCTTCCCAGTAATAGGTTATAGTGGGGGTGGATGTACAGGACATGGAACACCCCCGTGTGTTCGATCCCTCCCGTTTTCATTGGGAGTTCGATGGATTCTAAAGGTCTAGACGCATTCCCATCGTATCCAGTGATAACGATGGGGCTTGGGTTCACTGAAGTCAAGGTGACTCCGATTTTGTACGCCACGTGTAGTGGAAGGATGTTGAGCCCTCCTCCACCATCGACTAGGCACCTGTCCAGAGAGTGGTTGTTTAGAACCACCTCGATATGCAGGGCCTGGTTATGGGTTTCGTAGGGTCTATCTACATCATCTTCCGAAAAGGTGATGGGCGATTTTGCTCCTAATAAAGCCACTTGGGCAGACAAGGATTCCGGACTTATGTTCGAATCAACCTTGGCCCTTTCTAGAATTTTCTCTAATACAAGTCTATGCCTAGGCGAGGTTTTGATAAGCTCTAGGATAGACATGTGAATAGGAATCTTTGAAAGGTGGTTTTCGAAATCATAAGGATTTAGGATGACTTTGTCCTTATCTGCTTTTGGCAGACCACTAGGGATACATGCTTTTGAGGGGCCAGGCACACTGACCACCTTTTGAGCACCTTAAAGGTGCGGGGGTTGATAGATCCTCCCGGATCTAGTGACTTCCCCCACGACCAGCCTAGGGTTCACGCTAAACTTGGCTCTAAGGATGAGCTGAGGAGAACCTTGGATTTTCAAAACTGGTTTTACCAGGGTTTCCATTTTTGGTGGTCCCCGAATGACGACTTGGGCGGGCCTCTTGTATAATACAAGGATGGGCGTGCAAGTAGGTCGACTAGGTTCTGGCTTTTGCGCTAGTTCCTTGAAAATGGTGAGGGTACATACCTCCTTTCCTTTCCCCCTGCCACTGGCGTGTTTGGGAAAGGGTTCCTTGAAGATAGCTTGAGGTGGCTCAGGTTCCGCAGTGACCTGGAGCCGGCCTTCTGCTATCAAGTTCTCAATTTTATTTAAAAGAGAGAAGCAGCGTTTGGTATCATGGCCTTTGAGCCGATGATACTTACAAAATCGGTTTAAATACCCCCCCTTGGACGTGACTCTTTCGGGGATTTCAGGGAGTTCGATCATGCCCTGAGCAAGTAAGAGGTCTAGGACCTCCGACACAGGTTGCCCCAGCGGAGTGTACTCCCATTTTTCAACCGGTTTTTGAAAATTACGTTCTCTCTTATTTTCTAATTTTTCAAAATTTTTAGAAGTGCCCGCCATGCCTGGATCCACCCGGACATTGGCGATTTTATGGGGCTTTGCCCCTTTGTCCGTCGTGGGCAGCCCATATGCGATGGGCTTTTCCAAACGGGTTTTTGGAATGGCACTTCCTTTCCATAGGTGATCGTATGTCCCTTTTCGCAAGTTGGTTTCGAAAAGGGAGGCCTTTTTAATCAACTTATGGAAAGTTGAAATCTCATGGAGCGAGAGAAGGGTTTTGAACTCGCTTTTGAAATTATCCAGGATGAGCATTACTGCGCATCCTTCGGATATGGGCTCTCGCACTTGGCCCAAAAGCGACCTCCATCTTATAATGAAGGCATGCACGTCTTCGTTCATGCCTTGCTTTGTATCCCTTAAGGTATTCAGGGTTGGCGTGACTTCCACGTTGTGTGCAAATCTTTGCATGAAGCAGTTCGCTAACTCTTCAAAAGTAGCGAACTGGCTTAAGTCGTAGGAAGCCAGCCATTTGGCAGCTGTGCCTTTAAGGGATAGAGGGAACCAATACACCCATTTCATCGAGTCCTTTTTCTTCTTAAGGGCTCAACGTGAGAAAAGCTGCAAGTGAGACCTAGGGTCTCCCATGCCATCATACCGATGGAAGTTCGGTATTTCATCGTCACTGTCTGTTTCGTAATCCATAGGAAGGAAATCAGACAGGGCGCAGCTTCTTTTCTCTTTATTCTGCCCTTTCAGCAGCTGCTGTAGGGCTTTACGGTCCTTTTGTGTGAAGGACTCGTGGTATTGGTTGCCTTCCATTACGGAGGCCTCTTTTTGCTTGCGAGGTTTTTCAGATTTCTTTTTAGGCCTTTGTTCACCGTTCGATGAACATGAATCGCCTACTTCAGCCTCTTGGCTGAGAGCATCGATTTTGGCTTCAAACTCCCTTCTCAAGTCCTCGATTTCATCTAGTTTTATTTTGTTTTTGAAAATCCTCCTAGAGTGAGAACTTGATGCGCATGAGCCTTGGCTCGACACTTCACTTGGATTGGATTTTGACATGCTTTTCAAGCTTTTTCAAAATTTCCTAAGTACAAGCAAAGAAAAACAAGTTAAAACGACACCTTTTTACAAAATTTTCGCAAGACTTCTAGAAGCAAACTCGATTTTTGAAAAGGCTCACGTCCCACCGGGCATGCCAATCTCTGTAGACGCGCGAAAATCCCCGCCTCTTCGTCCTTTTCAGGGCTTGGAGTGGATCTTCTCGTGTGTCTAAGGCCTATGTATACAAATAGGGCGTGCCAGCTAGCTTAATTAAGCTAGCGAAGATATTTTTAACACTGACTTCTAAACGTGACGACTGTGAGCAAGTAAGCTCTTGTCGTCGCAGACCTTCTTGCACCGATGCGCAAGGGTCAGTCTGTACGCTTTGCAAAAAATCGAGTTTTTGGAGAGAAAGTCTACGAAGCGGTTCGAGGTGTCTATTTCGGGTCTTTAGGATGCGATTGCATTTTTTAGATCACGTGGATTTGCACGTGCCTAAGTCTTTTCTTTTATCCCTTTTCGGGCCACCTAGTTTGTGTGTTATGAACACTCCACTACATGGGCGAATTCGAGCGGGGCTTGCTTCGATGCAATATGCGTCCTACCTCGTGGTATGGCGTAGATGCAATGCAAACTCACGCTACTCCAAAGGGAAAACCCGAAATGTAAAGACAATACTGAAGGAGAAATAACAGAAGGGAAATAACCGAAGGGAAATAACCAAAGGGAGATATGTATATAGCTTATGTATATGAGCCCTTACTCGGGTCTTGCAAATAAGAGCGAAGGCTCAATGTGGGTGCGTGCTTGAATTGAAAGACTTACACACACGACATGAAATTAAACCCAAATATAAATTGCAGTATGGCCTTGACTAAGGTCTTGGGAATAAGAGCGAAGGCTCAATGTGTGTGAGAGTGCTTCAATTGAAAGACTACCCACACGACATAAATGAAACCCAAATATAACTGCAATAAAGCCTTTACTAAGGTCTTGGGAGTAAGAGCGAAGGCTCAATGTGTGTGAAAGTGTTTGAATTGAAAGACTTACTCACACGACATGAAACTTACCGAATGGGGAGAGGCGGTGGAAAGCAAGGAGAAGCAGGCGGGCAGGTGGGCTCTTGGCTGGTTCGGTTGGGTGAAGGTGGTGGCGCCCGGCTGGGGAACGGTGGTGGATGGAAGAGGGAAGGTGGCGGTGCAGGTGGTGCCGGTGGAGCAGGTGGAGAGTGGAGCAGTTGGGGGAGTGGAGCAGGCGGACAGATGGGGAGTGGAGTCGGCTGGGCTGAGGTGAGGGCTCCCTTCCTTGAAAACCGGCCCCCAAAGGGGAGGGGTTTAAATAGGGGATGGGTAGGTCGGTTAGGGCTGGGCTGAGGGTAGTGGTTAGGTGGTTTAGGTAGGGTGGTATGTAGATAAGGTGGGTTGGAAAGGGTTGGGCCAGATATTTTAAAACTAGGGGTTTGGGTAGATTGTGGGCTAAGGGTGGTTTAGGGGTTTAGGGCTAGGTTAGGTGGTTGGGTTTTAGGGTGAGGTTTAGTGAGCTAGGTTAGGTGATTAGGCTAGGTTTAGGCTAGGATTAGGGAAATTAGTCTAGGTTTAGGGAAGGATTAGGGAAGTGGGTTAGGTGATTAGGTTGGGATTAGGCCGGGATTAGGGAAGTGGGTTAGGTGATTAGGTTGGGTTTAGGGGTGGATTAGGGGTTTTAGGCTAGGATTAGTCATTTTGGGTTAGGTTTAGGTGAGGGAGCTCCCTTAGCATGGCCCATAAACCTTGATCACCCCATGTTGGTGCAGCCCTAGGTTAGGTTTTAGCTAATTACAAGCTTAAACCCACTCAATTAGGCTAACCCACATGATTAAACCCAAACTTGACACACAAGTCAAGCTTAATACAACACTCTTGATATTTTTCATCCCCACTCTCTCTCATGCCCAATATCCCACGTGAATTTCAAGTGGGCCCCACCTCCATTTATGAGAAGGTGATGTGGGCCATGGATATGGATATTGGATTGGATCTCTGGATCCAAATCCAAATCCAAGTCCACGTGTGGGTTTGGATTGGAATCTGGATATATATAGTCCAGATCCAATCCAAACTGAACTCTGACTCCTTCGGGCTGGGTTCGAAACGGACGATTCGTGCGGGGCCTGACAGCATAGTCGTCCGCCTCCGTTTCTGCCTTCCGGAGATGACTTTAAATGCTATTTTGATAAGAATAAGGTCTTGGACGTTCGAGATCCTGGGGGTGTGAATCAGATACAAGAGTTGCTGTGCCGGGCTCGACATGTGCTCCGGTTCCGGGCTCTTCTTAGCTCTCCTGGTCCTGTCTTGATCGGGCCAAGCCACTTCGGGGTTTCAAAACGTGTTTTAAAAAGTTTTCAAAAGCCATATCATATGTTTTTGAAAGATAAAGTTTAAAACATATATACAGGGTTGTCTGGAAGGCTCCTGGGTTTCCAAACTCAAAAATAGCCCTTTGGGGCTGCTTGTACAAAAACCAGATTTGTTTAAGAAATTCGTGGGATTTCGGGGTGTTTACAAAATAAGAGCGAAAGCTCAATGTGTGTGAGTGCTTGAATTGAAAGACAACACACCCAACTTAAACAAAAACCCTTCAAAAATGAAAGTATATGTACACTTATATATTAGGGGCTGATTAGGCCCGTGTGTGTTCAAAATCGTGCACGACTAAGAGAGTGCACGTGTGTGGTTGTGCCAAGCCACGTTATTACAAGCGGGGGGAGACTATGCTCCGTTATTACAACCCCGTATCAAATTGAATCTCAAGTAAGTGTACAACTAAAGACCGAGTTTAGACACTTACGAGTAGCTGGTCCGTAGAGGTCTTGCTTGGGCGTGGACTTGGCCTTGGGAGCTCCTCAAAGATGGATGATCAAAGGTGCTGGCCGGCTGCAAGTGGGGCGCGGGATAGGCGCCTCGAAGGTGGCTGGTGGCAAGTAGATGTCGCCTCAAAGTAGGGGGTTTAAAGGGGCTGAATGAGTGGGTTCTTAGGGTCACTAGGGGAGTTGAGAGTTTAGGGAGACTGGACCTAAAAGGTGAGCTGGTGGGAAGGCCGAATAGGACACCTAGGGGAAGGCCGAATGGGAAATGATGGCTAGGTAGTGGCCGGCCGTTTGGGTTATACTAGGTTCGGCTAGGTTAAAGTGGTGGTGGCAAAGGGGCTGAGATGAAGATAGGATGGGTGGCTAGGAGTGGAGAGGTAGTAGAGAAGGGGGCTAGGTAAGGTGCAGGGTACTTACCGAATGGGGAGAGGTGGCGGATGAAGTGGGAAGCAGGCGGGCAGGTTGGAGAGTGGAGTCGGCTGGGCTGTTGGCTGGTTCGGTTGGGTGGAGGTGGTGGCGTCCGGCTGAGGGATGGTGGTGGTGGATGGAAGAGGGAAGGTGGCGGTGCAGGCGGAGCTGATGGAGCAGGTGGAGCAGTTGGGGAGTGGAGCAGGCGGACAGGTTGGAGAGTGGAGTCGGCTGGGCTGTTGTGAGGGCTCCCCCTTGGAAAACCCGCCCCCAAGGAGGGGGGTTTAAATAGGGGATGGGTAGGTCGGTTAGGGCTGGGCTGAGGGTAGTGGTTAGGTGGTTTAGGTAGGGTGGTATGTAGATAAGGTGGGCTGGAAAGGGTTGGGCCAGATATTTTAAAACTAGGGGTTTGGGTAAATCGTGGGCTAAGGGTGGTTTAGGGGTTTAGGGCTAGGTTAGGTGGTTGGGTTTTAGGGTGAGGTTTAGTGAGCTAGGTTAGGTGATTAGGCTAGGTTTAGGCTAGGATTAGGGAAATTAATCTAGGTTTAGGGAAGGATTAGGGAAGTGGGTTAGGTGATTAGGTTGGGATTAGGACGGGATTAGGGAAGTGGGTTAGGTGATTAGGTTCAGATTAGGGGTGGATTAGGGGTTTAGGCTAGGTTTAGGCATTTTGGGCTAGGTTTAGGTGAGGGAGCTCCCTTAGCATGGCCCATAGACCTTGATCACCCCATGTTGGTGCAGCCCTAGGTTAGGTTTTAGCTAATTACAAGCTTAAACCCACTCAATTAGGCTAACCCACATGATTAAACCCAAACTTGACACACAAGTCAAGCTTAATACAACACTCTTGATATTTTTCACCCCCACTCTCTCTCATGCCCAATATCCCACGTGAATTTCAAGTGGGCCCCACCTCCATTTATGAGAAGGTGATGTGGGCCATGGATATGGATATTGGATTGGATCTCTGGATCCTAATCCAAATCCAAGTCCACATATGGGTTTGGATTGGAATCTGGATATATATGGTCCAGATCCAATCCAAACTGAACTCTGACTCCTTCGAGTTGGGTTCGAAACGGATGATTCGTGCGGGGCCTGACAGCATCAGTACTCCGTCTGCGTTGGGTCTTCGCCAACATAGTCGTCCGCCTCCGTTTCTGCCTTCCGGAGATCACTTCAAATGCTATTTTGATAAGAACAGGGTCTTGGACGTTCGAGATCCTGGGGTGTGAATCAGATACAAGAGTTGCTGCACCGGGCTTGACGTGTGCTCCGGTTCTGGGCTCTTCTTGGCTCTCCTGGTCCTGTCTTGATCGGGCCAAGCGTTTCAAAACATGTTTTAAAAAGGTTTCAAAAGCCATATCATATGTTTTTGAAAGATATAGTTTAAAACATATATACATGGTTGTCTGGAAGGCTCCTGGGTTTCCAGACTCAAAATAGCCCTTTGGGGCTACTTTTACAAAACCAGATGAATTTGAGAAATTCGTGGGATTTCGGGGTGTTTACAGATGCCCCTCTTTGGCCTTGTCCAAATCGATTTGGATAAGGGCAAAGATGACAAACACCCCTTTTAATGTCTTCCTAGATCTAGCCACGAAGAATATGGGATCATCCCATTTTTAACAAAATCTCAATTTACAAACTCTGGTAGGAGGAGATATCACGCCAAAGGGTTTACTTATGGAATCTGGTCCTAAATGGGATCATGTTTATGCAAGTACCATGCGTGGGATGCAAATGACATGGGTGTGGTGCCAAGAGTGGCGACCTCCCAGAGACCAGATGTGGTCGAACTCTAGAGACTTACAAGATCTATTGCTCCTAGTGAGCAAATCCTATGCTGTTCGATGTTCGGTTTTCAAAACTTATTTACAAAAACTATTTACAAAAGGGACAACTGTCTTGAGCCTTGATCCTAAGGATCTCGAGCTCTTCGTGCTTGCCCTTGTTTGAGTCTTAACACTCGCTTATCTAGCAGAGGTTTTATAAGAAAACAAGCTTCATTTCAAATTCCTACGCCTTACTCGAAACGTCAAATTCTCAAACAAGATGAAATTCAAGTAAGTAAATCCTATTTTTACTTTAGGATTCCTCGAAATGAACCATGCTTTAACTTGGGATAAGCCAGGGATGGGAAAGAGATACCACGGTCCCTTCTGAAGCATCCCGTGGTTTAAGGCACAGAAAGCGGAAAACTGCTCTTTTTGAGCTTTTTGGCCTCCTTTTCCTTTTTTCCATAGAGGGTCTCCCTTTGGGAGTATTTTTTCTTTAATCCCTCTTTTTTATAAGAGAATCGATTTTTCTTTTTTGAAGTCTGGTTTCTTTCTTTTGGAAAGAGACTTTAAATGGGAAATTCCCTTTTGATTTTGGGCCTTTGTTTTCCTTTTGGAAGGAGAAGAGAAGAGGGGAGGACTTATCCCAAGCCTACACTCGATCCATTCCAGATCAGCCTATTTAGAAATAGCACGTACTACTTGCAAATATCTTGCTATGTTGAACTAGGCGTTTCTTTGTAAGAGAAATGCAACCACGATTTTGAAAACTCCACTCTTTCACAAGTGCGAATTCTCTCGCTCAGGGTCACACGAGTTGCCTTTGCACCTTATTCACATGTCTCAGGGCAGCTATCCCTCTAAAATTTTCGAAAACTAGAATTTAATCCAGATCCTACACATGATACTTCTTTAAGTATTGAATATTGATAGGATCTGCTAAATTCCTACCTTCTACATCGATCAACCAATACGAATTGTTCGTAGTGGTTGCTCGTACAACATAGGGTCCATCCCAGTTGGGGCGCCACTTGCCTAGGTGGTGTGGGCCACGATGGTGGATGGTTTTCAAGACCAGATCTCCCACTTCAAAGTGGCGAGGTCTCATGTGTTTGCTATAATGTCGGGCTATCCTTTGCCGGTATGCGCGAGCATGATCCATGGCAAGGAGTCGCCTCTCATCTAGCAAATCTAGTTCGACCATCCTAGCATGCTGAAGCGTCTCTAGGGGGAGGTCGAGTGCAATGGATGTATGGAGTGAATGCAGTTGGGTATGAATGGGAAGAATGGCGTTTGTGCCATAGACCAACTCGAATGGTGTGGCATTCGTGGGAGTCCGGATGGAAGTCCTATAAGCCCATAAGGCTTCATCCAGCTTCTCGTGCCACATCCTACCCTTCTCTAAGGTTTTCTCAATGATACCAATGAGAGTCTTGTTTGTAGCTTCGGCTTGGCCGTTGCCTTGAGGGTAGTAGGGCGAGGAGAAGTGGTGAGTTATGCCATACGTGTTGCACAACTTAACCATCCGCTCATTCTTGAATGGGGTACCATTATCAGACACAAGGTCTCGTGGAACCCCAAATCGAGCCAAGATATTCCTCCGGATGAAAGCCACCACATGTTGCCCCATTACATTCGTCAGGGAAATGGCTTCCACCCACTTGGAGAAATACTCCGTGGCTGCTAAAATAAAACGATGCCCATTCGAGGCCTTTGGAAATATTGGGCCTACTATGTCAAACGCCCACATGGTAAATGGCCAGGGGCTGACCACGGAATGCAATGTAGATGAAGGGATATGAATGGCGTGCCCATGCACTTGACACGGATGACACTTCCTAACATGATCGTGACAATCCTTTTTCAGGGTGGACCAAAAATAGCCCCCTCTAAGTATTTTCATTGCCATCATGTTGGCATTAACATGACCTCCACATTCTCCATCGTGGAACTCATGCATCACTATCCTAGCCTCCTCTAGGTCGATACACCTAAGCAGAATGTCGGTAAAACTCTTTTTGTATAAGACCCCACCCAGAATGGTGTATCGGGTCGAAATCTTACGAATGAATGCCTTATCTTTGGATGTGGCATCCTCGGTGAATCCCCCATTTTCTAAAAATTGTTTTATGTCATAGAACCAGGGTTTTTCAATAGACTCTGGGTTGTTTTGGCAAATATCCAAGTCGTGTGTGGATGGATGGGGCGCATGCCATATTTCCAAAGATCTGGTCCCTGAAATGGGATCGACCTTCAGGGCTGAGCCCAAAGAGGAGAGGGCATCGGTGATGCCATTGTCCTCTCTTCCCACGTGTGTGAGCTTACACGACTGGAAGGATTGGACCAATCGTGTGGCCAACTCGTGATATGGAAGTAGTTTCTCATTACGTACTTGCCAAATGTTTAAAACCTGGTTTATGACAAGGAGCGAATCTCCAAAGACCTCGATGCATGATGCCCCTAGAGTTTTCGAAATCCTTAAGCCTTGTATGAGTGCTTCATACTCAGCTACGTTGTTGGAACATTAGAAATCTAAGCGGACTGCCATAGGAATCTCGCCCTTTTCAAGGGAGATTAGGATGATCTCGGCACCAGCCCCTCGTTGGTTTCGTGCCCCGTCGAAGTGCATCTTCCACACTTGGTTTTCGAAAGAATTTGCCAAAATGTGGTTTTGAAAATGGTTTTGCAATATGCCTTCATCAGGCATTTCGACAAGAGTGGGATATGCGTCCTCTAAGGAGAATTCAGCCACGTAATCTGCTAGGGCTTGCCCCTTAATGGAGATCTGGTGATGGTATTTTAGGTCATACTCCATTAGGAGGAGTTGCCATTTACCCAATCTACCCGTGAGAATGGGTTTTTCGAACAAGTGCTTGATTGGATCAAGCTTGGACACTATCCAGATCTCATGATCTAGGAAATAGTGTCTGAACTTCTGGCAGGCCCAGACTAGGGCCAAGCACGTCTTTTCCATGGCTTGATAATTTCGTTCATAAGCCAAGAGAGTTTTCAAAATATAGTAGATGGCATACTCCTTATGGGTGTCATCCTCGTATTGAGCCAACAGGGCTCCTAAAGCGTTTACATGCATGGAGATGTATAATAAAAGCGGTTTTCCTTGTTTTGGAGGATTCAAAACGGGGGGATTAACCAAGTATGCCTTCAGTCTCTCGAAGGACTTTTGGCATTCGTCATCCCATAAGAATTTCGTACCCTTCCTCAACAGTTTGTTGAAGGGTTCGCATCTAGTTGCCAGATTCGATATGAATCGGCACACAGATTGTAATCGACCCTGGAGGCTGCGGACTTGGGTGAGATTGGAGGGTGGAGCCATGTCTATGATGGCTCGACACTTAGAGGGGTCGACTTCTATTCCCCTTTGGCTTACCATAAAGCCTAGAAGCTTCCCTGATTCTACCCCGAACACACATTTTTGAGGGTTTAGCTTTACTTGGTAAAGCCTAAGCCTTTCGAAAATCTTTTGTAAACATTCGATATGAGTGCATCGGGTTTTGGATTTCGCCAAGAGATCATCTACATACACTTCTACAAGCTCATGAATTTGATCATGGAAGATCGTGTTCATGGCTCGTTGGTATGTTGCGTCGGCATTTTTCAAACCAAAGGGCATGACTGTATAGTAGTACGTGCCCCATGGGGTTGTGAAGGCGGTCTTACCCTGATCTCGTGGGCTTAGTTTGATTTGATTATAGCCTGAATAGCCATCCTTCAATGAAAACATTTCATGATTTGCAGTACTATCGACTATCAAATCTATGTTTGGTAAAGGATAATTATCCTTTGGAGTGGCTTTATTCAGGTTTCTGAAATCGATGCATATTCGAATTTTCCCATTGGTTTTTCGAACCACAACGATATTTGACAACCAATCAGAATACGCAATGGGTTTTATAAATCCGGCTTTTAGCAGATCTTCTAAACCCTCTTTGACTTGCGTGTGTACATTCGGGTGTATTTTCCTAAGCTTTTGCTTTATTGGTTTTATACCTACATCTAAGGGAAGACGATGCTCGACAATGCTGGGATCTATGCCCGGCATGTCTTTATACGTCCATGCAAACACATCTAAATAGGTTCGTAGAAATGCAATGAATGCTAACTTTCAGTTTCATGCAAGCATGCGCCTATTTTGATGTTTTTGGGATTGGAATCATCCCCTAGGTTCACCTCTACAAAATCTCCTCCTACTGATTGGGAAGGTCTTTCAAAATCGAGAATTCTATGAAATTCTGGGAGTTCAGAAGTGGGATCTTCCTCAAGGGGATCCACTTATGGGCTTTGATCATTCTCGTGGGCTATAGACTCGAGGGAACTTGATGCGTGGTTTTCAAAATAACCTGGTTTTGTACTTGGATTTTCAAGTGATTTCAAAATTTTTGGTCTGGCTATGCAGACGACGTCTCTTTCGAAATCCTTTTCTTTTGTCAAAGTCCTACCAGGAGCAGCTATGTACAAAATCTTTTTGGTATTTTCCAAATTTTCGATTTTTTTGGGTTTTTGTAAAACAAGAACTTTGGGAACTATACAAAGCACTCTTTTTTCGAGTTTTTGTTTTTCCATTGTTTTTGGTTTTTCTTGTTTTTCGATTTTTTTTCGATTTTAAGTTTTCAAATGTTTTTGGTATTTTTAGAAAAAGGGATCTTCCGTCATACCTACAAAGGGAAAACACTACGGGTTAGACTCGGAATAGGAGGTCTAAATCGTAGGTCTCTTCTAAGACAGGCTCCGGGGCACCCTTGACCCAGGTGGTCACAGGGGGTGGCTCCGGCGGTATTCGGGGAGTATAGCCGATCCCATATCGGCTTGGGTTGGCCCTAGGAAGGATGGGTTCTAGGAGACCCTGGTTTTGTGCCCCTAGACTTTTGTAGGGCGTGTAGCCCATGTTCAATAACATGTTCCACGACCTTTTGTTTTTTGAAAAGATGGGATATAAGTCGTGGTCCTGGAACATGCTATCGTCCATATTAGGCTCGTATGGCCTTTTGTCCAGGGGTTTTGGAAATAGGGAGTGCTTGGGTTTTCCTAGGAGGATTAGAGTCGGGAGGGGGCCTGTTTTGGCGGCCCCTTCACATATACAACCTTCCTAGGGTTGTTTAACACGAGCCGAGGTGGCTCAACCATGATTTGCCCCAGGTTAGCCTCATGGGCCTGGGAGCTTGATAAACAAGGGGAGTTTATGATCCCCTGAAGTTGTGGGTGACTCTCACCTAAGATCACTATGACCTGGTCCCTAAAAGGGATCTTGACACACCTGTGGAAGGTGGATGGCACAGCGCACAAACTGTGTGTCCAGGGTCTTCCCAGCAACAGGTTATAATGGGGGTGGATGTCCAAGACATGGAACACCCCCGTGTATTCGATCCCTCCCATTTCCATTGGGAGTTCGATGGATCCTAAAGGTCTAGACGCATTCCCATCGTATCCAGTGATAACAATGGGGCTTGGGTTCACTGAAGTCAAGGTGACTCCGATTTTGTACGCCACATGAAGTGGAAGGATGTTGAGCCCCCCTCCACCATCGACTAGGCACCTGTCCAGAGAGTGGTTGTTTAGAACCACCTCGATATGCAGGGCCTAGTTATGGGTTTCATAGGGTCTATCTACATCATCTTCCGAAAAGGTGATGGGCGATTTTGCTCCTAATAAAGCCACTTGGGCAGACAAGGATTCTGGACTTATGTTCGAATCAACCTTGGCCCTTTCTAGAATTTTCTCTAAGACAAGTCTATGCCTAGGCGAGGTTTTGATAAGCTCTAGGATAGACATGTGAATAGGAATCTTTGAAAGGTGGTTTTCGAAATCATAAGGATTTAGGATGACTTTGTCCTTATGTGCTTTTGGCAGACCACTAGGGATACATGCTTTTGAGGGGCCAGGCACACTGACCACCTTTTGAGCACCTTGAAGGTGCGGGGGTTGGTAGATCCTCCCGGATCTAGTGACTTCCCCCACGACCAGCCTAGGGTTCGCGCTAAACTTGGCTCTAAGGATGAGCTGAGGAGAACCTTGGATTTTCAAAACTGGTTTTACCGGGGTTTCCACTTTTGATGGTCCCCGAATGACGACTTGGGCGGGCCTCTTGTATAGTACAAGGATGGGCGCACAAGAAGGTCGACCAGGTTCTGGTTTTTGCGCTAGTTCCTTGGAAATGGTGAGGGTACATACCTCCTTTCCTTTCCCACTACCACTGGCGTGTTTGGGAAAGGGTTCCTTGAAGATAGCTTGAGGTGGCTCAGGTTCCGCAGTGACCTGGAGCCGGCCTTCTGCTATCAAGTTCTCAATTTTATTTAGAAGAGAGAAGCAGCGTTTCGTATCATGGCCTTTGAGCCGATGATACTTGCAAAATCGGTTTAAATACCCCCCCTTGGACGTGACTCCTTCGGGGATCTCAGGGAGTTCGATCATGCCCTGGGCAAGTAAGAGGTCTAGGACCTCTGACACAGGTTGCCCCAGCGGAGTATACTCCCATTTTTCAACCGGTTTTTGAAAATTACGTTCTCTCTTATTTTCTATTTTTTCAAAATTCTTGGAAGTGCCCGCCATGCCTGGATCCACCCGGACATTGGCGATTTTATGGGGCTTTGCCCCTTTGTCCGTCGTGGGCAGCCTATATGCGATGGGCTTTTCCAAACGGGTTTTTGGAACGACACTTCCTTTCCATAAGTGGTCGTATGTCCCTTTTCGCAAGTTGGTTTCGAAAAGGGAGGCCTTTTTGATCAACTTATGGAAAGTTGAAATCTCATGGAGCGAGAGAAGGGTTTTTAACTCGCTTTTGAAATTATCCAGGATGAGCATTACTGCGCATCCTTCGGATATGGGCTCTCGCACTTGGCCCAAAAGCGACCTCCATCTTATAATGAAGGCATGCACGTCTTCGTTCATGCCTTGCTTTGTATCCCTTAAGGTATTCAGGGTTGGCGTGACTTCCACGTTGTGTGCAAATCTTTGCATGAAGCTGTTCGCTAACTCTTCAAAAGTAGCGAACTGGCTTAAGTCGTAGGAAGCCAGCCATTTGGCAGCTGTGCCTTTAAGGGATAGAGGGAACCAATACACCCATTTCATCGAGTCCTTTTTCTTCTTATGGGCTCGACGCGAGAAAAGCTGCAAGTGAGACCTAGGGTCTCCCATGCCATCATACCGATGGAAGTTCGGTATTTCATCGTCACTGTCTGTTTCGTAATCCATAGGAAGGAAATCAGACAGGGCGTAGCTTCTTTTCTCTTTATTCTGCCCTTTCAGCAGCTGCTGTAGGGCTTTACGGTCCTTTTGTGTGAAGGACTCGTGGTATTGGTTGCCTTCCATTACGGAGGCCTCTTTTTGCTTGCGAGGTTTTTCAAATTTCTTTTTAGGCCTTTGTTCACCGTTCGATGAACATGAATCGCCTACTTCAGCCTCTTGGCTGAGAGCATCGATTTTGGCCTCAAACTCCCTTCTTAAGTCCTCGATTTCATCTAGTTTTATTTTGTTTTTGAAAATCCTCCTAGAGTGAGAACTTGATGCGCATGAGCCTTGGCTCGACACTTCACTTGGATTGGATTTTGACATGCTTTTCAAGCTTTTTCAAAATGTCCTAAGTACAAGCAAAGAAAACAAGTTAAATCGACACCTTTTTACAAAAATTTTCGCAAGACTAAAACTAAAAACTCGATTTTTGAAAGGCCCACGTCCCGCCGGGCGTGCCAATCTCTGTAGACGCGCGAAAATCCCCGCCTCTTTGCCTTTTTCAGGGCTTGGAGCAGATCCTCTCGTGTGTCTAAGGCCTATGTATGCAAACAGGGCGTGCCAACTAGCTTACTTAAGCTAGCGAAGATATTTTTTACACTGACTTCTAAACGTGGCGACTGTGAGCAAGTAAGCTCTTGTCGTCGCAGACCTTCTTGCACCGATGCACAAGGGTCAGTCTGTACGCTTTGCAAAAATCGAGTTTTTGGAGAGAAAGTCTACGAAGCGGTTCGAGGTGTCTATTTCGGGTCTTTAAGATGCGATTGCAGATTTTAGATCACATGGATTTGCACATGCCTAAGTCTTTTCTTTTATCCCTTTTCGGGCCACCTACTTTGTGTGTTATGAACACTCCACTACATGGGCGAATTCGAGCGGGGCTTGCTTCGATGCAATATGCGTCCTACCTCGTGGTATGGCGTAGATGCAATGCAAACTCACGCTACTCCAAAGGGAAAACCCGAAATGTAAAGACAATACTGAAGGGAAATGACTGAAGGGAAATAACCGAAGGGAAATAACCGAAGGGAGAAATGTATATAGATTATGTATATGAGCCCTTACTCGGGTCTTGCAAATAAGAGCGAAGGCTCAATGTGGGTGCGTGCTTGAATTGAAAGACTTACACACACGACATGAAATTAAACCCAAATATAAATTGCAGTATGGCCTTGACTAAGGTCTTGGGAGTAAGAGCGAAGGCTCAATGTGTGTGAGAGTGCTTGAATTGAAGTACTACAAACACGACATAAATGAAACCCAAATATAACTGCAATAAGGCCTTTACTAAGGTCTTGGGAGTAAGAGCGAAGGCTCAATGTGTGTGAGAGTGCTTGAATTGAAGTACTACACACACGACATAAATGAAACCCAAATATAACTGCAATAAGGCCTTTACTAAGGTCTTGGGAGTAAGAGTGAAGGCTCAATGTGTGTGAAAGTGCTTGAATTGAAAGACTTACTCACACGACATGAAATGAAACCCAAATAGTATAGGTCGGCCTGTAAACACCCCGAGATCCCACGAATTTCTTAAACAAATCTGGTTTTATACAAGCAGCCCCAAAGGGCCATTTTGAGTTTGGAAACCCAGGAGCCTTCCAAACAACCCTGTATATATGTTTTAAACTCTATCTTTCAAAAACATATGATATAGCTTTTGAAAACCCTTTTAAAACATGTTTTGGAACCCCGAAGTGGCTTGGCCTGATCAAGACAGGACCAGGAGAGCCAAGAAGAGCCCGAAACTGGAGCACCTGTCGAGCCCGGCACAGCATCTCTTGTATCTGATTCACACCCCAGGATCTCGAACGTCCAAGACCCTGTTCTTATCAAAAAAGCATTTGAAGTCATCTCCAGAAGGCAGAAACGGAGGCGGACGACTATGTTGGCGAAGACCCAACGCAGACGGAGTACTGATGCTGTCAGGCCCCGCACGAATCGTCCGTTTCGAACCCAGCTCGAAGGAGTCAGAGTTCAGTTTGGATTGGATCTGGACCATATATATCCAGATTCCAATCCAAACCCATATGTGGACTTGGATTTGGATTTGGATCCAAAGATCCAATCCAATATCCATATCCATGGCCCACATCACCTTCTCATAAATGGAGGTGGGGCCCACTTGAAATTCACGTGGGATATTGGGCATGAGAGAGAGTGGGGGTGATAAATATCAAGAGTGTTGTATTAAGCTTGACTTGTGTGTCAAGTTTGGGTTTAATCTTGTGGTTTAGCCTAATTGAGTGGGTTTAAGCTTGTAATTAGCTAAAACCTAACCTAGGGCTGCACCAACATGGGATGATCAAGGTCTATGGGCCATGCTAAGGGAGCTCCATCACCTAAACCTAGCCAAAAATGCCTAAACCTAGCCTAAACCCCTAATCCACTCCTAATCTGAACCTAATCACCTAACCCACTTCCCTAATCCCGGCCTAATCCCAACCTAATCACCTAACCCACTTCCCTAATCCTTCCCTAAACCTAGATTAATTTCCCTAAACCTAGCCTAAACCTAGCCTAAACCACCTAACCTAGTTCACTAAACCTCACCCTAAAACCCAACCACCTAACCTAGCCCTAAACCACCCTTAGCCCACGATTTTCCCAAACCCCTAGTTTTAAAATATCTGGCCCAGCCCCATCCAGCCCACCTTATCTACATACTACCCTACCTAAACCACCTAACCACTACCCACAACCCAGCCCTAACCGACCTACCCATCCCCTATTTAACCCCCCCCCATTGTGGGCGGGTTTTCCAAGTGGGAACCACTCCACCTCCCAGCCGGGCCCTCTTCCTCTCCCATCTCTCACCCGTCTTCCCAGCAGCTCCAGCCCCACCAGCCGCCACCTGCTCCGCCACTCTCCCTCCTCCATCCACCATCACTGCCCCACCAGCCGGACGCCACCACCTCACTCAGCCGGGCCCTCTCCTTCTCCCATCTTCCACCAGCCGACAGCCACCTTTGCCGCCACTCCTTCCCATTCGGTAAGTCCCCCTAACTCCCTCAAAACCACTCTCTACCACCTCTCCACTCTTAGCCACCCATCTTCCCCTTAGCTCAGCCTCTTTGCCGCCACCACCTAAGCCTAGCCGAACCTAGGATAACCCAAGTGGCTGGCCACTACTCAGCCACCACCTCCCATTCGGCCGACCTCCCCCTAGGCGTCCTCTTTGGCCTTCCCACTAGCTCACCTTTTAGGTCCAGTTTCCCTAAGTCCCTAACTTCCCTAGTGACCCTAAGACCCACTTAGTCAGCCACTCTAAACTCCCTACTTGGAGGCGCCGCCCACTTGCCACCGGTCTCCTTCGAGGCGTCCATCCCGCGCCCCATTTGCAGCCGGCCAGCACTCTTGGTCACACACCTTCGCGGAGCTCCCATTCGCAGCCCAAAGCCAAGGCCACGCTCAAGCAAGACCTCTACGGACCAGCTACTTGTAAGTTTCTAAACTCGGTCTTTAATCATACACTTGCTTGAAATTCAATTTGATACGGGGTTGTAATAACGGAGCATAGTCTCCCCCCGCTTGTAATAACGTGGCTTGGCACAACCACACACGTGCACTTTCTTAGTCGTGCACGATTTTGAACACACACGGGCCTAATCAGCCCCTAATATATAAGTATACGTATATAGTTCATTTCCGAAGGGTTTTGTTTAAGTTGGGTGTGTTGTCTTTCAATTTAAACACTCTCACACACATTGAGCTTTCGCTCTTATTTGAAAGACCCAAGTAAGGGCCGACCTATACTATTTGGGTTTCATTTCATGTCGTGTGAGTAAGTCTTTCAATTTAAACACTCTCACACACATTGAGCTTTCGCTCTTATTTGAAAGACCCAAGTAAGGGCCGACCTATACTATTTGGGTTTCATTTATTGTCGTGTGAGTAGTCTTTCAATTCAAGCACTTTCACACACATTGAGCCTTCGCTCTTACTCCCAAGACCTTAGTAAAGGCCTTATTGCAGTTATATTTGGGTTTCATTTATGTCGTGTGTGTAAGTCTTTCAATTCAAACACGCACACACATTGAGCCTTCGCTCTTATTTGCAAGACCCGAGTAAGGGCTCATATACATAAGATATATACATATTTCCCTTCGGTTATTTCCCTTCGGTTATTTCCCTTCGGTTATTTCCCTTCGGTTATTTCCCTTCTGTTATTTCCCTTCAGCATTGTCTTTACATTTCGGGTTTTCCCTTTGGAGTAGCGTGAGTTTGCATTGCATCTACGCCATACCACGAGGTAGGACGCATATTGCATCGAAGCAACCCCCGCTCGAATTCGCCCATGTAGTGGAGTGTTCATAACACACAAACTAGGCGACCCAAAAGGGGATAAAAGAAAAGACTTAGGCACGTGCAAATCCACGTGATCTAAAACATGCAAATCGCATCTTAAAGACCCGAAATAGACACCTCGAACCGTTTCGTAGATTTTCTCCCTAAAAACTCGATTTTTTGCAAAAGCGTACAGACTGACCCTTGCGCATCAGTGCAAGAAGGTCTGCGACGACAAGAGCTCACTTGCTCACAGTCGCCACGTTTAGAAGTCAGTATTGATATATCTTCGCTAGCTTAAGTAAGCTAGCTGGCACGCCCTGTTTGTATACATAGGCCTTAGACGCACGATAAGATCCACTCCAAGCCACGAAAGGGGCGAAGAGGCGGGGATTTTCGCGCGTCTACACGGCCCTTACTTGGGTCTTTCAAATAAGAGTGAAAGCTCAATGTGTGTGAGTGCTTGAATTGGAAGACAACGCACCCAACTTAAACAAAACCCTTCGAAAATGAAAGTATGTATATACACTTATGTATTAGGGGCTGATTAGGCCCGTGTGTGTTCAAAATCGTGCACGACTAAGAGAGTGCACGTGTGTGGTTGTGCCAAGCCACGTTATTACAAGCGGGGGGAGACTATGCTCCGTTATTACAACCCCGTATCAAATTGAATCTCAAGCAAGTATACAACTAAAGACCGAGTTTAGACACTTACGAGTAGCTGGTCCGTAGAGGTCTTGCTTGAGCGTGGGCTTGGCCTTCGCCTTGGGCTGCTAACGGGAGCTCCGCGAAGATAGGTGATCAAAGGTGCTGGTCGGCTGCAAGTGGGGCGTGGGATAGGCACCTCAAAGGTGGCCGATTGCAAGTGGATGTCGCCTCGAGGTGGGGGGTTAAAGGGGCTGAACAAGTGAGTTTTTTAGGGTCACTAGGGGAGTTGAGTGTTTTGGGAAACTGGACCTAAAGGAGAGCTTGTGGGAAGGCCGAATGGGATAGGAGGGTTAGGTAGTGGCCGGTAGTTTGGGTTATGCTAGGTTCGGCTAAGTGAAAAGGGTGGTGGAAAAGGGCTGAGATGATGATAGGCTGGGTGGCTAGGAGTGGAGAGGTAGTAGAGAAGGGTTTTGGTAGAGTTAGAGAGTGCTTACCGGATGGGGAGAAGTGGCGGATGGAAGAGAGAAGCCGAGTGTGGATGGGAGCTCGGCTGGTTCGGTTGGGTGAAGGTGGTGGCGTCCGGCTGGGTGAGGTGGTGATGGATGGAAGAGGGAAGGTGGCGGTGCAGGTAGTGCTGGTGGAGAGTGGTCCCGGCTGGGCTGATGGAGAGTGGTCTCGGCTAGGCTGGAAAAGGGTGGTCCCGGTTGGGTGAGATGAGGGCTCCCACTTGGAAAACCTGCCCCCAAGGGGGGGGGGGGGTTTAAATAGGGGATGGGTAGGTCGGTTAGGGCTGGGCTTGGGGTAGTGGTTAGGTGGTTTAGGTAGGGTGGTATGTAGATAAGGTGGGCTGGAAAGGGTTGGGCCAGATATTTTGAAACTAGGGGTTTGGGTAGATTGTGGGCTAGGGGTGGTTTAGGGGTTTAGGGCTAGGTTAGGTGGTTGGGTTTTAGGGTGAGGTTTAGTGAGCTAGGTTAGGTGATTAGGCTAGGTTTAGGCGAGGATTAGGGAAATTAATCTAGGTTTAGGGAAGGATTAGGGAAGTGGGTTAGGTGATTAGGTTGGGATTAGGACGGGATTAGGGAAGTGGGTTAGGTGATTAGGTTCAGATTAGGGGTGGATTAGGGGTTTAGGCTAGGATTAGGCATTTTGGGTTAGGTTTAGGTGAAGGAGCTCCCTTAGCATGGCCCATAGACCTTGACCACCTCATGTTGGTGCAACCCTAGGTTAGGTTTTAGCTAATTACAAGCTTAAACCCACTCAATTAGGCTAACCCACATGATTAAACCCAAACTTGACCCACAAGTCAAGCTTAATACAACACTCTTGATATTTTCCATCCCCACTCTCTCTCATGCCCAATATCCCACGTGAAACTCAAGTGGGCCCCACCTCCATTTATGAGAAGGTGATGTGGGCCATGGATATGGATATTGGATTGGATCTCTGGATCCAAATCCAAATCCAAGTCCACATATGGGTTTGGATTAGGATCTGGATATATATGGTCCAGATCCAATCCAAACTGAACTCTGACTCCTTCGAGCTGGGTTCGAAACGGACGATTTGTGCGGGGTCTGACAGCATCAGTACTCCGTCTGCGTTGGGTCTTCGCCAACATGGTCATCCGTCTCCGTTTCTGCCTTCCGGAGATGACTTCAAATGATATTTTGATAAGAACAGGGTCTTGGATGTTCGAGATCTTGGGGGTGTGAATCAGATACAAGAGTTGCTGTGCCGGGTTTGACATGTGCTTCGGTTGCGGGCTCTTCTTAGCTCTCCTGGTCCTGTCTTGATCGGGCCAAGCCGCTTCGGGGTTTCAAAACATGTTTTAAATGGGTTTTACAAGCTATATTGTATGTTTTCGAAATATAGAGTTCAAAACGTATGTACAGGGTTGTCTGGAAGGCTCCTGGGTTTCCAGATTCAAAAATGGCCTTTTGGGGCTGCTTGTACAAAACCAGGTTTGTTTTAAGAAGTTCGTGGGATTTCGGGGTGTTTACAAGTACGAGGCTTGCTTTGATGCAATATGCGTCCTACCTCGTGGTATGGCATAGATGCAATGCAAACTCACGCTACTCCAAAGGAAAAACCCGAATGTAAGGACAATGCTGAAGGGAAATAACCGAAGGGAAATGACTTGTAATGTAAATGCCGAAGGGAGATATGTATATAGGGTACATACGTGCCCTTACTTGGGTCTTTGAAAATAAGAGCGAAGGCTCAATGTGGGTGCATGCTTGAATTGAAAGACTTACACACACGACATGAAATAAAACCCAAATATAACTTGTAGTATGGCCTTGATTAAGGTCTTGGGAATAAGAGCGAAAGCTCAATGTGTGTGAGTGCTTGAATTGAAGTACTACGCACACAACATGAAATTAAACCCAAATAGTATAACATGGCCCTTACTTGGGTCTTTCAAATAAGAGCGAAGGCTCAATGTGTGTGAGTGCTTGAATTGAAAGACTTACACACACGACATGAAATGAAACCCAAATAGACGACCCTTACTTGGGTCTTTCAAATAAGAGCGAAGGCTCAATGTGTGTGAGTGCTTGAATTGAAAGACTTACACACACGACATGAAATGAAACCCAAATAGTATAGCACGGCCCTTACTTGGGTCTTTCAAATAAGAGCGAAGGCTCAATGTGTGTGAGTGCTTGAATTGAAAGACAACACACCCAACTTAAGCAAAACCCTACATAAGTTAATATATATATGTATATTTATATATTAGGGGCTGATTAGGCCCGTGTGTGTTCAAAATCGTGCCCAACTAGGAGAATGCACGTGTGTGTGAGTGTGCCAAGCCACGTTATTACAAGCGGGGGGAGACTATGCTTCGTTATTACAACCCCGTATCGAATTGAATTTCAAGCAAGTATACAACTAAGGATCGAGTTAGGCACTTACTAATAGCTGGTCCGAAGATGCCTTGCTTGAGCATGGGCTTGGCCTTCACCTTGGGCTGCAAGAGGGAGCTCCGCGGAGTTGAACGGCAAGGGGCTGCTGGCAGAGTGCTTTAAGTGCGCGGAAGAGATGCCTTGAAGGTCGCCGGCTACTTGGAAGGGTCTGGTTTTGTGTGTGGGGCTAAGGTGAGTATGTAGGGTCACTAAGGAAGGGTGTGGTGTTAGGGAGTATGGCACTAAGGGGGAGCCTAAGGGAATGTCTAATGGAGCACCTAGGGGAAAGGAGGTGGCTGGCCGAATGGAAGTGACAGTCGGTTGGAATGGCCGACTAGGAGAACTTGATGGTGGCGGGCTGCTAGGGTTGCTGGGAGTGGTGGAAGGGAAGGAAACTAGCTAGGAGATGGGGTAAGGTAGTGGTGGATGTGGGGAGGTAATATGGGCTGGTCTTAGGGAGTTGGATGGGGTGGCCGGGTGTAGCTAGGGTGTCTAGGTAGTGGCGAGTAGTTAGGGTGGTTATGGCCTGGCCGAGTGGGAGTGGGGGCGGCAAGTGGCTGGCATTAGGGTAAGGTGGTGGTATGGTGGGTGGCTGAGAGTGGAGAGGGAGTGGAGAAGGAGTAAGGTGGAGTGTGGGGTACTAACCGAGTGAAGAGGCGGTGGTGGATGGAAGGGGAGCAACCGGGTGGTTTGGATGCGCAGGATGGGGTTCGGCCGGACAGAATGGTGGTGATGTGGACCTTGGCTGGAGTGGTGGTAGTGGTGGTGCTCGACTGGGAGGTAGTGGCGCAGGTGGTGGCTGGCTGTGGGGCAAGTGGAGCAAGGTTGGAGTCGGCTGGGCTGGAAAAATGGAGGAACCAAGATAGGAAAACCCGCCCCTTAGGGGGGGGGTTATATAGGGCTGCAAGAGGCGGTTGGGGCTGGTATTAGGGTAGTGGTTAGGTGGTCTAGGGGTGGTGGTAAGGTAGTAAGGTGGGCTGGTATTAGGGTAGGGCCAGATATTTTAAATACAAGGGGTTTGGGTAGGTTGTGTGCTAGGGGTGGTTTAGAGGTTTAGGGTTTAGCTAGGTGGGTTGGTTTCAGGGTGAGGTTTAGTGAGGTAGGTTAGGTGATTAGGCTAGGATTAGGTTAGGTTTAGGAAAATTAACCTAGGTTTAGGAAAGGATTAGGGAAGTGGGTTAGGTGATTAGGTTGGGATTAGGCCGGGATTAGGGAAGTGGGTTAGGTGATTAGGCTCAGATTAGGACCAGATTAGGGTAGAAGGCCAGGATTAGGTGTTTTTGGTTAGGATTAGATGAAGGAGCTCCCTTTGCATGACCCATAGACCCTAATCACGTCATGTTGGTGCAGCCCTAGGTTAGGTTTTGACTAATTACAAGCTTAAACCCACTTAATTAGGCTAACCCACATGATTAACCCCAAACTTGACACACAAGTCAAGCTTAATTACAACACACACTTGATCTTATCCTCCTCCACTCTCTCTCATGCCCATAATCCCACGTGAAATTCAAGTGGGCCCCACCTCCATTTATGAGAAGGTGATGTGGGCCATGGATATGGATATTGGATTAGATCTCTAGATCCAAATCCAAATCTAAGTCCATACATGGGTTTGGATTGGGATCTGGATATATATGGTCCAGATCCAATCCAAACTGAATTCTGACTCCTTCGAGCTGTGTTCGAAACGAACGGTTTGTGCGGGGTCTGACAGCATCAGTACTCCGTCTGCGTTGGGTCTTTGCCAACATGATTGTCCGCCTCTGTTTTCGCCTTCCGGAGATGATTTCAAAGTATGTTTTGATGATGAACAGGGTCTTCGACGTTCGAGATCTTGGGGGTGGATTTGATACGAGAGTTGCTGTACCGGGCTTGACATGTGCTCCGGTTCCGGGCTCTCCTTAGTTTTTCTGGTCCTGTTTGGATCAGGCCAAGCTGCTTCAGAGTTTCAAAACATGTTTTAAAAGGTTTTTAAAAGCCATATTATATATTTTTGAAATACAGAGTTCAAAACATATGTACAGGGTTGCCTGGAAGGCTCTTGGGTTTCCAAACTCAAAATAGCCCTTTGGGGCTACTTTTACAAAATCAGGTTTGTTTTGAGGAATTCGTGGGATTTCGGGGTGTTTACAACCTCGAATCTCTAATAAGGCTTTAACCGGGGGCGGGACTCTAAGTGCTCCCCGGATCACTACTTGTTTGACTTTTTTTATTACGAGCAGTGGTGTGTGACAAGTAGTGCAATCCGAATGCCATGCATGTTCCAAACCATTCAAATGAGAGGAGAGAGCATATTCCTGCTTGTCCTTCCCGCTAGTGCTTGCATGGTTGGGAAAGGGTTCCTTGAGTACGGCTTGGGCAGGCTCCGGTTCCTCGGTGACCTGAAGCCGGCCTTGCTCGATCAAGTCCTCTATTTTGTTTAGAAGGGTGTAGCAGTGGTTTGTATAGCAAGTGAGCTCTTGTCGTCGCAGACCTTCTTGCACCGATGCGCAAGGGTCAGTCTGTACGCTTTGCAAAAATCGAGTTTTTGGGATAGAAAGCCTACGAAGCGGTTCGAGGTGTCTAATTCGGGTTTTTTAGATACGATTGCAGATTTTAGATCACGTGATTTTGCACGTGCCTAAGTCTTTCCTTTTATCCCTTTATGGGCCACCTAGTTTGTGTGTTATGAACACTCCACTACATGGACGAATTCGAGCGGGGCTTGCTTTGATGCAATATGCGTCCTACCTCGTGGTATGGCGTAGATGCAATGCAAACTCATGCTACTCCAAAGGGAAAACCCGAATGTAAAGACAATGCTGAAGGGAAATAACCGAAGGGAAATGACTTGTAAAGTAAATGCCGAAGGGAGATATGTATATAGAATAGGTATATGGGCCCTTACTCGGGTCTTGAGCGTGGGCTTGGCCTTCGCCTTGGGCTGCAAAAGGGAGCTCCGCGAGGTTGAACGGCAAGGGGAGGTGCTGGCCGGATGTTCTTGGTGCACGGAAGAGCGCCTTGAAGATGGCCGGTTGTTAAGGAGGGGCTCTTTTTGGCGTGTTGGGCTAAAGGACCTAAGTAGGGTCACTAAGGGAGTATGGCACTAAGGGAAGCTCAAAGGAAGACCTAATGGGGCAACTAAGGTTGGCGGGTTGCTGGCCGAGTGAAGGAGCAACAGTCGGTTGGAGTGGCCGACTAGGGGAGTTTGGTGGTGGCGGGCTGCTAGGGCGGCTAGGAGTGGAGTAAGGGAAGGGAGCTAGCTAGGAGATGGGACCAGGTGGTAGTGGGTATGGTAGGTGTCTTGGGGTGATGTGGGCAGGTTTTAGGGAGTCGGATAGGGTGGCCGAATGGGACTAAAAGAGCTAGGTGGTGACGGGTAGTTAGGGAGCTATGGGTTCGGCTGAGTGAGAAGGGTGGCAGCGAGTGGAAGGGCTGATGTTAGGGTGATAGGGGAGTGGATTAGGTGGCTGAGAGTGGAGAGGGAGTGAAGAAGGAGTAAGGCAAGATGTAGGGTACTTACCGAGTGAAGAAGTGGTGGCGGGTGGAAGGGAATCAGCCGGATGATGGTGGCGATGGTGGTGGCGTTCGGCTGAAAGGCAGTGGTGTAGGTGGTGGCGGGATGTGGAGCAGGTGGAGCAGGTGGGATTCGGCTGGACTTGGGGAAGTAGAGGACCCGGCTGGGAATGGGTGGGCTGCTTGGTTGTGAAACCCGCCCCCAAGGGGGGGGGGTTTATATAGGGCTGGGTTAGGTCGGTTAGGGCTGGGTTTGGGGTAGTGGTTAGGTGGTTTAGGTAGGGTGGTATGATAATAAGGTGGGCTGGACAGGGGTAGGGCCAGATATTTTAAATACAAGTGGTTTGGGTAGGTTGTGGGCTAAGGGTGGTTTAGGGGTTTAGGGTTTGGTTAGGTGGGTTGGTTCTAGGGTGAGGTTTAGTGGGCTAGGTTAGGTGATTAGGCTAGGATTAGGCTAGGTTTAGGGAAATTAACCTAGGTTTAGGGAAGGATTAGGGAAGTGGGTTAGGTGATTAGGTTGGGATTAGGCTGGGATTAGGGAAGTAGGTTAGGTGATTAGGTTCAGATTAGGGGCGGGTTAGGGTGGAAGGCTAGGATTAGGTATTTTTGGTTAGGTTTAGGTGAAGGAGCTCCCTTTGCATGGCCCATAGACCTTAACCACATCATGTTGGTGCAACCCTAGGTTAGGTTTTGGCTAATTACAAGCTTAAACCCACTGAATTAGGCTAACCCACATGACTAACCCCAAACTTGACACACAAGTCAAGCTTAATTACAACACACACTTGATCTTAGCCACCCCCACTCTCTCTCATGCCCATAATCCCACGTGAAATTCAAGTGGGCCCCACCTCCATTTATGAGAAGGTGATGTGGGCCATGGATATGGATATTGGATTGGATTTTTGAATCCAAATCCAAATCCAAGTCCATACATGGGTTTGGATTGGGATCTGGATATATATGGTCCAGATCTGATCCAAATTGAACTCTGACTCCTTCGAGCTGTGTTCGAAACGAACGGTTTGTGCGGGGCCTGACAGCATCAGTGCTCCGTCTGCGTTGGGTCTTCGCCAACATGATCGTCCGCCTCTATTTTTGCATTTCGGAGATGACTTCAAATGATGTTTTGATGATAACAGGGTCTTGGACGTTCGAGATCCTGGGGGTGTGGATTTGATACGAGAGTTACTGTGCCAGGCTCGACATGTGCTCCAGTTCCGGGCTCTCCTTAGCTCTCCTGGTCCTGTCTGGATTAGGCCAAGCTACTTCGGGGTTTCAAAACATGTTTTAAAAGGGTTTTCGAAAGCCATATTATGTATTTTTGAAATATAAAGTTTAAAACATATATATAGGGTTGTCTGGAAGGCTCCTGGGTTTCCAGACTCAAAATAGCCCTTTGGGGCTACTTTTACAAAACCAGATGGGTTTGAGAAATTCGTGGGATTTCGGGGTGTTTACAATGTTGTTCCCTTAAGGGAGAGGGAGAACCAATAGATCCACTTAGCCGAGTCTTTCTTCTTTTTGTATGCTCTATAGGAAAAGAGTTGGAGGTGGGATCTAGGATCTCCCGTCCCGTCATACCGGCGGAAATTTGGTATGTCATCGTCGTTGTCCGTTTGGTAGTCAGAAGGTAGAAAATCGGATAGGGCGTATGACCTCTTTTCCTTGGCTTGGCCCCTTAGTAATTGCTGTAGGACCTTGCGATCTTTGAATGTGAATGACTTGAGTTCTTTGTCCCCCTTCATAGTAGAGGTCTCTTTGGGTTTCCTAGGCTTACTCGTTTTCTTGCGAGCCCTAGTTTGCTTTTCATAGGACGAGCAAGATTCCACCGCTTCGGCCTCTTGACTAAGCGCGATGATTCTTGCTTCAAATTCTTTCCTGAAGTCTTCTAATGACTCTTTCTTGTTTTCGAAAATCTTTTGGAAAACTAACTTGACGAGCATAAAGCCCGGCTCGACACCTCATAAGAACTATCTAAACTCGACATGATTTTATGGGCCTTGAAAATCCTACACGGGTACAATTTTACCAATGTTAAAACACTTTGAAAAATTTTGCGGGAGTTTTACTTGCTTGGGCTGAAATTCCTTAAGACTCAAGTCCCACCAGGCGTGCCATTTCTATAGACATGAAAATTCTCATTTTGAAGTTTTTGAGACAAACTTGAAATGAAATTTTTCTATCTACGCTTGCGCAAGCGTGCCAGCTAGTTTGAAACTAGCAAATATTTGAAAATTTTAGACTTCTGGGCGATTGTGTGCAAGCGGGATCTTTTCACTCAAACCTTCTTGAGCCGATGCTCAAGGGTCAGTGTTGAGCGCTTAGGAATTTTATTTTTACAGCAAACATAACTCCTTTTCACATGAACAAGTGTTTTTGAAAGAATCGTTGAACTTGTGCACTTTTGATTCAATACTTGGAATATACAAGCTGCTGGAAACAAGAAATTCTATTTTCAGAGCTATTTTCTAAGAGGGATTTGGAGGCATCACAGACCACCAAAAATTTTACAAATTTTAGCAGACGAAGCTGGTAGTATGGTAGCCTTTTTCAAATCTGCATTCGGAGCAGTATTGAATCAGAAACAAATAATTGACTTAGGCCACCTCACTGACTCGGAACAGTTCTGTTTCAGAAATACAGAAACTCAAAGATGAGTTTGTATCTCTCTTCTCAAAACTCTGATTCTGATGATTTTGATGTTGCTGGAAAGGTATGGATGTTAGCTTTCCAATGCATTAAAAATAAATTAGATTGGACTGTTGTGGATAGAGATATGAGACTTTTACCCAACCTTTATTTTAGGAAATCCGACTGTATAGACAGGAGTGTAGAAATTGAGTCGTTCTCAATATGATTTTATTATGTGGCTGAGCAGTCCTAAAATCTTGCCAATTTTATCCAGAATGTCCAAAGGTGTGTGGAGTAAGTGCCAAATTTGGAGCTAATCGGAGCAAGCATCACAGAATTAAAATTACAGGAACAGACATATGCAGAGATACAGAAATCTGGTTTTCTGTTTTTTGAATATAATGATGCAAAACTCACATGACTTTAAAGTGCAACAACCCTCAAAGCAAATTGCTGAAATGTAAATGAATGTAAAGTATTATATAGCTTAGGCATAGAGGGGATTAGAAGTATAGACGGTATATAACATATAGGAAGGAAGAAACATTAAAGCAAACACTTAGCGTGCATGTGTGTGCATGGTGTTTCATCTACGAAATTAAACTTGCAGCAAATCTAAATTATTACAACTTGAGGGGAGATGAAACTCCATTAATACAAACCCCATTTAATGAATTTAAAAGAAGAGAATCAAAACTTAGATTGAGTAAGAAGAGTCTTACACGATTTTTGGAGTATGAAAGATTGGGTTTCAATAATGAAGCCAACCTTCCTCTTGATTGTCTTCTTTCCAACTCCCACAAGTTCTCACCTAGCTCCCTCTTCTTCCCACACTAGAGGACGTCCCTCCTTGCTGGAAACTTCAGCTTCTAGCCTAGCACACACAACCCAAAGTCTAGAGCCTCTCTCTCCACTATTTCCAATATTCCAAGAATGTGGAACCTGCCCCATTTTGGCCCTTTTTATAGGCCAAGCGGGGCTGGTTCTAGCCTTTTCCATGGGGCGGGTTGGCTTGCCCCTTGGGTCCAATTTGGATCCATTTGATCCAACCACTTAGTGGTGCCCTTGTTGACCTTGGTCCAACCCATGTGGGTTGGGCCTAGGTGTAGCTGATTTAGCTTGATCCACACGACTTGGTGTTTGGTGTACCCGGCCCAAGCTTGCTTCAATCTTGCTAGTTTGTCCTAGCCGTGTAGACGTAACTAGGTTCTTCTCTTTGACGCTTGGCTGCGCCTTACACTTAATACAAGCCATTCTTAACCGTGTACATTTAGCTAAGTCCTTTTGATTCATAAGTTCAGCCATGCCTTGATTCTTGCTTGGTTCGGCTTCCACCCTTTGCTCTTGAGTTCAACTTGAAATCTTCTCAAATTGGATGAGCTTGTTACCATGGCCTCGAGTCTTGGTTCCATGTTGGCCCCATCTTGATCGGACAAACTTGGATTTGATCGGTCTTGACCTTCCATTTGGATAAGTTGTTGAATTCAAACTTGATATGTTTCAATCTTCTCTATTTTTGGGAATCAATCTGAATCTGATTTAACTTGATCCTGTATCTTGATACACTTTATCTTCTTTCCGGGGATCGAGGCCTGGATTGGGTCTTTGCCTGCTTTGAAACTCATGAGCTATTTGGATTTAAAACCTTTATTTTGAAATATTTACCCAGAAGGCTTAAACTTTAAAATTTGGGGTTTTTGAATTTAAAGGTTCATAAAGGCTTTAAATTGGCTTTCAAAATTTAGGAGTTTTTGAAAATATTTGAAATTTTTTGGGTGTTTACAAGATGATATATGTAAACACCCCAAAAGGGGAATGTTTTCAAATAAACGCCTGATTTTCAAAAACCATCTCACAACCTTATTTTGAACTTTCAAAACCTCGAAGTTTTGAAGTTTTAACTTCTTTTCAGAAAATCTTTCGAAATAAAGGCTTTAAAACCCAAGCTAAAACCCAAGTTTTGTAAAGCAGCTTGAACAAGCAGGTAAAACCTGATAAAAAAACAGCTCAAGATCGAGTAAAAAAGCGAAGAAAAAGTTCAGCCCGTCCGGATGAAAACAAGGTCGAAAAGCAAAACTGGCTTCTAGGTCAGAATCAGACTTTAGCTCCAAAACCATAAAAGACAAAGCAAAAGCCCCGACGAAGCCGTTAGAGATCAAGCCACAAGCCTGTAAAAACAAAAATAAAAAATTCATGAAGAAATCCAAGATTGGTCTCATCAAATGGAAACATCAAACAGGGCAGGACAAATCAAAACCAGACGAAAACAATTCACAAAGTGAGAAACTGGCCTAAGGTGGACCGACTGCAAGAGGTAAGCCCTTGACCCACCTTGCTGAAACCTAACCTAGCTTCACCTAAACCTAACCCACTCTCCCTTAAACCTAGCCAACTCCAACCGAAACCACCCTAGTCCTAACCCAGTCGGACACCCACCTTGCACCCGGCCGCACACCTTAACCCACTTGGCCTAAACCTACCCAAAACTGCACCCACTCGAGCCTAGCAAGAACCGACTTGCTCAGCCCCATCTTGGCTGTAGCCGAACCTGAACCAAGGTCAGCCTTTGACCTGCTGCCAACCGAGCTCCCTTGCCTTAAAGCTTGTAATTAGCTAAAACCTAACCTAGGGCTGCACCAACATGATGTGGTTAAGGTCTATGGGCCATGCAAAGGGAGCTCCTTCACCTAAACCTAACCAAAAATACCTAATCCTAGCCTTCCACCCTAATCCACCCCTAATCTGAGCCTAATCACCTAACCTACTTCCCTAATCCTAGCCTAATCCCAACCTAATCACCTAACCCACTTCCCTAATCCTTCCCTAAACCTAGGTTAATTTCCCTAAACCTAGCCTAATCCTAGCCTAATCACCTAACCTAGCTCACTAAACCTCACCCTAGAACCAACCCACCTAACTAAACCCTAAACCCCTAAACCACCCCTAGCCCACAACCTACCCAAACCACTTGTATTTTAAATATCTGGCCCTACCCTTTCCAGCCCACCTTATCATCATACCACCCTACCTAAACCACCTAACCACTACCCCAAACCCAGCCCTAACCGACCTAGCCCAGCCCTATATAAACCCCCCCCCCCCCCCTTTGGGGGCGGGTTGGATCATCTAGCAGCCCCACCTTCCCAGCTGGGTCCCCCACTTCCCAGCTTAGCCGAACCACTACCTGCCCCACGTCCCGCCACCACCTGCTCCACGTCCCACCACTACCTGCACCACTACCTTCCAGCCGAGCGCCACCACCACCACCATCACCCGGCTGATTCCCTTCCATCTACCACCACCTTTTCACTCGGTAAGTACCCTACATCTTGCCTTACTCCTTCTTCACTCCCTCTCCACTCTCAGCCACCTAATCCACTCCCATATCACCCTAACACCAGCCCTTCCACTTGCTGCCACCAGCCCCACTCAGCCAAACCCATAGCCACCCTAACTACCCGCCACCACCTAGACACCTTAGCTTCATTCGGCCACCCTATCCGACTCCCTAAAGCCTGCCCACTTCACCCCAATACACCTACCATACCCACTACCACCTGGTCCCGTCTCCTAGCTAGCTCCCTTCCCTTACACCACTCCTAGCCACCCTAGCAGCCCACCACCACCAAGCTCCCCTAGTTGGCCACTCCAACTGACTGTTGCCCCTTCACTCGGCCAGCAACCCGCCAACCTTAGGTGCCCCATTAGATCTTCCCTTGAGCTTCCCTTAGTGCCATACTCCCTTAGTGACCCTACTTAGGTCCTTTAACCCAACACACCAAAAACAACCCTTTGCTAGCAGCCGACCACCTTCAAGGCGCCTCTTTCGCGCGCCAAGGACACTCGGCCAGCACCTCTTTCTGTTCAACCTCGCGGAGCTCCCTTTTGCAGCCCAAGGCAAAGGCCAAGCCCACGCTCAAGCAAGGCATCTTCGGACCAACTATTAGTAAGTGCCTAACTCGGTCTTTAGTTGTATACTTGCTTGAGATTCAATTCGATACGGGGTTGTAATAACGGAGCATAGTCTCCCCCGCTTGTAATAACGTGGCTTGGCACACCCACACACGTGCACTCTCTTAGTTGTGCACGATTTTGAACACACACGGGCCTAATCAGCCCTTAATACATAAATAGATACATATACTCCAATTTTGTAGGGTTTTGCTTAAGTTGGGTGTGTTGTCTTTTAATTCAAGCACTCACACACATTGAGCCTTCGCTCTTATTTGAAAGACCCAAGTAAGGGCCGTGTTATACTATTTGGGCTTTCATTTTATGTCGGGTGTATTGTCTTTCAATTCAAGCACTCACACACATTGAGCCTTCGCTCTTATTTGAAAGACCCAAGTAAGGGCCGACCTATACTATTTGGGCTTTCATTTCATGTCGTGTGTGTAAGTCTTTCAATTCAATCACTCACACACATTGAGCCTCCGCTCTTATTTGAAAGACCCAAGTAAGGGCCGTGTTATACTATTTGGGTTTAATTTCATGTTGTGTGCGTAGTACTTCAATTCAAGCACTCACACACATTGAGCTTTCTCTCTTATTCCCAAGACCTTAGTCAAGGCCATACTGCAAGTTATATTTGGGTTTAATTTCATGTCGTGTGTGTAAGTCTTTCAATTCAAGCACGCACCCACATTGAGCCTTCGCTCTTATTTGCAAGACCCGAGTAAGGGCCCATATACATACTCTATATACTTATTTCCCTTCGGCATTTACATTATAAGTCATTTCCCTTCGGTTATTTCCCTTCGGCATTGTCTTTACATTCTGGTTTTCCCTTTGGAGTAGCATGAGTTTGCATTGCATCTACGCCATACCACGAGGTAGGACGCATATTGCATCAAAGCAAGCCCCGCTCGAATTCGCCCATGTAGTGGAGTGTTCATAACACACAAACTAGGCGGCCCATAAAGGGATAAAAGGAAAGACTTAGGCACGTGCAAATCCACGTGATCTAAAATCAGCAATCGCATCTAAAAGACCCAAATTAGACACCTCGAACCGCTGTGTAGGCTTTCTATCCCAAAAACTCGATTTTTGCAAAGCGTACAGACTAACCCTTGCGCATCGGTGCAAGAAGGTCTGCGACGACAAGAGCTCACTTGCTCACAGTCGCCACGATTAGAAGTCAATTTAAATATATCTTCGCTAGCTTAGGTAAGCTAGCTGGCACGCCCTGTTTACATAAATAGGCCTTAGACGCACGAGAGGATCCACTCCAAGCCCAGGAAAGGCGGGGAGGCGTGGGGATTTTTCGCGCGTCTACAATAATCTTGAGGCTTGGATGAGAATGATCGATATGGCTTTCTGGTGCTCCTAGCTTGCAAACTGCTTCGTGCCTGGGCCTTCTATTCGCCTTTCGAACCTGGCTTTTATCAGGTCAGGATGCTCTTCTGGGCTTCAAAACAGGTTTCTGAAGCTGCTTCTGGAATCGGCCTTTAGGAGCCACTTGCTGGGCTGTTTCTGGATCAAGTGTCGTCTTCGCATGCTCCACCAGTTTGTCTTTGGCCTTTTGGCAAAATGGGGCTTAGCCCAAGTTTAAAAACTCGTATTTGGATACGGGGCTTTTAAAACACTATTTATAGGATTAAAGTAATATTTATAGGTTTTAAAACAATATGTACAGGGTTCTAAAGGCTCCTGGGTTTTCAGAACTCAAAATGGCCCTTTGGGACTGATTTGCAAACCAGGTATTGGTTTTAGAAAGTCGTGGGATTTTGGGGTGTTTACAGATGCCCCTCTTTGGCATTATCCAAATTGATTTGGATAATGGCAAAGACGACAACACCCCTGTTTAATGTCTCCTTGGATCTGCCCTCGAAAACATGAGATCGTCCCAATTTTGATAAAACATTTTCTTTTCAACCCTGGTAGGAGGAGAATTTCGCCAAAGGGGACTTTCCTATGGGTTATAGTCCTAACTGGGATCATATATGAAGTGTTCATGCATGAATATTTATGACATGGATGAGACGCCAAGAAGGGCGACCTCCTAGAGACTAGATCACATGGTCAAACCTTGGAGTCTTATGAAGATTTGCTGCTTTAAGTGAGCGGGCCTTATGTTGCTCAATGTTCGAGTTTTTGAAATTCGTTTTTAAGAGGGAAAACTCCTTTGAGCCTTGATCCTAAGGACCTTTAGCTCCTTGTGTTTGCCTTTACTCGAGTTTTAACACTCGCTAATCTAGCAGAGGTTTTATAAAAAAACCAGCTAAGTTTTCAAAATTCCTACGCCTTACTCAAAACGTCGAATTCTCAAACAAAATGAAATTCAAGTAAGTAAATCCTATTTTTACTTTAGGATTCTTTGAAATGAACCTTGTTTACTTGGGATAAGTCGCAAGGATGGGAAAGAGATACCACGGTCCCTTCTGAAGAGTCCCGTGGTTTGAGGCAGAGAGGCAGAAAAGTGCTCTTTTTGAGCTTTTTGAGCTTTTCTTTCTTTTTTTCATAGAGGGTCTCCTTCGGGAGTATTTTTTCTTTATTCCCTCTTTTCCATAGAAGAATCGATTTTCTATCTTTGGGATTCAACTTTTCTTCTTTTGGAAAAGAGATTTTGGTAGGGATTTCCCTTTGTTTTCGCCAAATTTTCCTTTTGGAAGGAGAAGAGAAGGGGGGAAGGACTTATCCCAAGGTCATACTCGATCCATTCTAGATCAGCCTATTTAGAAATAGCACGCACTACTTGCAAGTATCTTGCTATATTGAACTAGGCCTTTCTTTGTAAGAATAAGGATTTTGAAATGTAACCACGTATTTGGAAAGCTCCACTTTGTCGCAAGTGTGAATTCTCTCATTCAGTGTCACCCAATTCACCTTTGATCCTTGCTTTCGAAGTTTCAAAGCAAGTTTCCTAAAACATTTTCGAAAATGGGAATTTAACTAGACCCTACACATGATACTTCTTTAAGTATTGAATATTGATAGGATATACTAAATTACTACCTTCTATATCGATCAACCAGTATGAGTTGTTTATGGTGGTTCCACGCACAACATAAGGGCCATCCCACTTGGGCCGCCACTTTCCAAGTGGATGTGGGCCACGATAATGGATGATTTTTAAAACGAGATCTCCCACTTCAAAGTGGCGAGGTTTCATATGTTTCTCATAGTGTCGGGCTATCCTTTGTCGGTATGCATGAGCATGATCCATAGCAAGGAGTCGCCTCTCATCTAACAAATCTATTTCGGCCATCCTAGCATGCTGAAGCGTCTCTAGGGGAAGGTCGAGTGCAATGGATGTATGGAATGAATGCAACCTTGTATGAATGGGAAGAATGGCGTTTGTGCCATAGACCAACTCAAATGGTGTGGCATTTGTGGGAGTTCAAATGGAAGTCCTATAAGCCCATAAGGCTTTATCCAGCTTCTCATGCCACGTCCTACCCTTCTCTAAAGTTTTCTCAATAATACTAATGAGAGTCTTATTGGTAGCTTCGGCTTGGCCGTTGCCTTGAGGGTAGTAAGGCAATGAGAAGTGGTGAGTTATGCCATAGGTGTTGCACAACTTGACCATCCTCTCGTTTTTGAATGGGGTGCCATTATCGGACACAAGGTCTCTTGGAACTCCAAATCGAGCCAAGATATTTTTCCTAATGAAAGCCACCACATGTTGCCCCTGAACATTGGTCAGGGAGGTGGCTTCGACCCATTTGGAAAAGTATTCAGTGACTGCTAAAATGAACCTATGCCCATTCGATGCCTTTGGAAATATTGGTCCTACAATATCAAACGCCCACATGGTAAATAGTCAGGGGCTGACCACGGAATGCAATGAAGATGAGGGGATATGAATGGCATGCCCATGCACTTGACATGGATGACACTTCCTAACATGATCGTGGCAATCCTTTCTCAGAGTGGACCAAAACTAACCCGCTCTAAGTATTTTCATTGCCATCATATTGGCATTAACATGACCTCCATATTCTCCATCATGGAATTCATGCATTATAATCCTAGCCTCCTCTAGGTCGACACACCTTAGTAAGATGCCGGTAAAACTTTTTTTGTACAAAACCCCACCCAAAATCGCATATCGGGTAGAAATTTTCCGGATGAATGCCTTATCCTTAGATGTGGCATTTTCAGCAAATCCCCCATTTTCTAGAAAACACTTTATGTGAGTCTGGGTTGTTTTGGCAAATTTCCAAATCGTGTGTAGATGGAGTGGGTGCATGCCATATTTTTAAGGATCGGGTTCCCAAAGAGGGATCAACCCTTAGGGCTGAACCCAAGGATGAGAGGGCGTTGGCAATGCCATTATCCTCTCTTCCTACATGTGTGAGTGTGCACGATTGGAAGGATTCGACCAATCAAGTGGCCAACTCATGATATGGAAGAAGCTTTTTGTTTCTAACTTGCCAAATTTTTAAAACTTGGTTTATAACGAGTAATGAATCTCCAAAGACCTCAATGCATGATGCCCCTAGAGTTTTTGAAATTTTTAAGCCTTGTATGAGTGCTTCATACTCGGCTATATTGTTGGAACATTCAAAATCTAGGCGAATTTCAAGAGATACGAGGATGACCCTTGCACCAGCTCCTCTTTGGTTTTGTGCCCCATCGAAGTGCATCTTCCACACTTTTTTCAAAAGAATTTGCTAAAATGTGGTTTTGAAATTGGTTTAGCAATATGCCTTCATCAGGCATTTCATCAAGTGTGGGATATGTATCCTGTAAGGGGAAATCGGCCACATAGTCTGCTAGGGCATAACCCTTAACGGAGATCTGGTGATGGTATTTCAAGTCATACTCCATTAGGAGGAGTTGCCATTTGCCCAACCTACCCGTGAGGATGGGTTTTTCGAACAAGTGCTTGATTGGGTCAAGCTTGGATACTATCCAGATCTCGTGATCTAGGAAGTAGTGTCGAAATTTTTGGCAGGCCCATACCAAGGCCAAGCATGTCTTCTCCGTGGCTTGATAATTTCTTTCATAAGCCAGGAGAGTTTTTGAAATGTAGTAGATGGCATACTCCTTGTGGGTATCATCCTCGTATTGAGCTAACAAGGCACCCAAAGCATTCGTATGCACAGAAATGTAAAGCAGAAGAGGTTTTCCATGCTTTGGAGGGTTTAAAACAGGGGGATTAACTAAGTATGCTTTTAATCTTTCAAAAGATTTTTGGCAATCATTATCCCATAAAAATTTCATTCTTTTTCTCAAAAGTTTGTTGAAGGGTTCTGTAAACACCCCAAAATCCCACGACTTTCTAAAAACATACCTGGTTTACAAAAGTAGCCCCAAAGGGCCATTTTTAGTCTGGAAACCCAGGAGCCTTCCAGAAACCCTGTACATATTCTAAAACATATAAGTACTGTTTTAAGCTCTGTACATATTGCTTTTAATCCTGTAAATAGTGTTTTGAAGCCCTTTATCAAATAGGAGTTTTTCAAAACCCGGGCTAAGCCCCATTTTCCCAAAAGCCAAAGGCGAACAGGTGGAGCATGCAAAGACGACACTTGATCCAGAAACAACCCAACAAGCCGGTCACGAAGGCCAATACCAAAAGCAGCTTCAGAAGTATGTTTTGAAGCCTGGAAGAGCAACCTAGCCTGATAAAAGCCAGTTTCGAAAGGCGAAAGGAAGGCCCAGGAACGAAGCAGAAGGCAAGCCCGGAGCACTAGAAAGCCAAATCAACCATTCTCACTCAAGCATCCCGAATCTGAACCGGGAAGACCAGAAATGAGCAAAAACGAAGTTCAAAAGGTAGAAAGGAGTCCGGACGATACAGATTGGGAAAACCCAACACCAGATGGGTCACTGATGAAACCAGGGCCCGCACAGATCGTTCGCCTCGAGAAGTCAAGAAGGACTATCTAGAGAAATTTTGATTTGGATTTGGACCCTAAATATCCAGATCCAAATCCATATAGTGAATAGTGTTTGGATTTGGGGCAATCCAAATAGTGTTTGGGTCGATCCAAATAGTGTTTGGGTTTGGGTTTGAGATCTAGATCCAAATAGTGTTTGGATTTGGGTTTGGATCCAGATCTCAAACCCAAACCCAAATCCAAGACCCACCTCAAATGCCTATAAATAGAGGTGAGAGGGTCCATTACAAGGGGTTCACGTGAATTTGAAGGGAGGAGAGAGAAGGTCAAAGGTGAGTGTTTAGTGGTTTATTTTATTTTAGGGTTTTAATTATGGGTTAGTATAGGGTTAGTCAAGGGCTGCCCCACCCTAATTGAAGGGTTGATATTGCTTGGACACAGAGGTTTAAAGTGGCTGATTGGAGCTTAAGCACACCCTAAACCGGCATTAAGAGGTAAGCCCCCTAATACACCCTAAACCATTCTTCTTAATCCCTCTAAACCATCCTAACCCCCCCCAACCGACCTCACCTAATCCCACTTAAACCCACCAAAGACCCTAACCGACTCCACCTAAGACCCTAACTGACTCCCACCTAAACCCCCGACCACTCTAAACCTACCCGCTCCTCCGCCGCACACCCTACAAGCGCCCCGCGCACCCTTTATGCGCCCCGCGCGCTTGGCGCATACCCCGCTCCCTCTCTGCCTTAGCGCCTACGACAGGAGCCTAGCGCCCGTCGCCCTAATCACTCACCCGACCGTCTGCAGCCGACCTCCACCGCCTCACCTTCTGCCGTCCTGCCAGCCGACCAACACCCTACCTGCCACCACTACCACGCCCCAGCCACCATCTGCCACCATCTTCTAGCCTACCATCCCAACTCCACATCATACCCCAACCGAACCCCTCCTAGTTCCATCACCCCACCTACCTAGTATCGTGACCCTTAGCTCCCATACCACCTATCCCCTACCCTAACTTACACCCTACCATCACCCCACACATCCCACCAACATCCGCAGCATCCCATACCTTCCTATCCCATCCCATGAATTTGATCATGGAAGATCGTGTTCATGGCTCGTTGGTATGTTGCGCCGACATTTTTCAAACCAAAGGGCATGACTGTATAGCAGTACGTGCCCCATGGAGTTGTGAAGGCGGTCTTACCCTGATCTCGTGGACTTAGTTTGATTTGATTATAGCCTGAATAGCCATCCATGAATGAAAACATTTCATGATTTGCAGTACTATCGACTATCAAATCTATGTTTGGTAAAGGATAATTATCCTTTGGAGTGGCTTTATTCAGGTTTCTGAAATCGATGCATATTCGAATTTTCCCATTGGTTTTTCGAACCACAACGATATTTGACAACCAATCAGAATACACAATGGGTTTTATAAATCCGGCTTTTAGCAGATCTTCTAAACCCTCTTTGACTTGCGTGTGTACATTCGGGTGTATTTTCCTAAGTGTAAACACCCCGAAATCCCATGAATTCCTTAAACAAACCTGGTTTTGTAAAAGCAGCCCCAAAGGGCCATTTTTGAGCCTGGAAACCCAGGAGCCTTCCAGACAACCCTGTACATACGTTTTGAACTCTATATTTCGAAAACATACAATATAGCTTTTAAAACCTTTTTAAAACATGTTTTGAAACCCCGAAGTGGCTTGGCCCGATCAAGACAGGACTAGGAGAGCCAAGAAGAGCCCGGAACCGGAGCATAGGAAGGAAATCAGACAGGGCATAGCTTCTTTTCTCTTTATTCTGCCCTTTCAGCAACTGTTGTAGGGCTTTACGGTCCTTTTGTGTGAAGGACTCGTGGTATTGGTTGCCTTCTATTACGGAGGCCTCTTTTTGCTTGCGAGGTTTTTCAGATTTCTTTTTAGGGCTTTGTTCAACGTTCGATGAACATGAATCGCCTACTTCAGCCTCTTGGCTGAGAGCATCGATTTTAGCCTCAAACTCCCTTCTCAAGTCCTCGATTTCATCTAGTTTTATTTTGTTTTTGAAAATCCTCCTAGAGTGAGAACTTGATGCGCATGAGCCTTGGCTCGATACTTCACTTGGATTGGATTTTGACATGCTTTTCAAGCTTTTTCAAAATATCCTAAGTACAAGCAAAGAAAACAAGTTAAAACGACACCTTTTTACAAAATTTTTGCAAGACTTTTACTTACAAACTCGATTTTTGAAAGGCTCACGTCCCACCGAGCGTGCCAATCCCTGTAGATGCGCGAAAATCCCCGCCCCTTCTGCCTTTTTCAGGGCTCGGAGCGGATCCTCTCGTGTGTCTAAGGCCTATGTATGCAAACAGGGCGTGCCAGCTAGCTTACTTAAGCTAGCGAAGATATATTTAACACTGACTTCTAAACGTGGCGACTGTGAGCAAGTAAGCTCTTGTCGTCGCAGACCTTCTTGCACCGATGCGCAAGGGTCAGTCTGTACGCTTTGCAAAAATCGAGTTTTGGAGAGAGTCTACGAAGTGGTTCGAGGTGTATATTTCGGGTCTTTAAAATGCGATTGCATGTTTTAGATCACGTGGATTTGCACGTGCCTAAGTCTTTTCTTTTATCCCTTTTCGGGCCACCTAGTTTGTGTGTTATGAACACTCCACTAGGTGGGCGAATTCGAGCGGGGCTTGCTTTGATGCAATTTGCGTCCTACCTCGTGGAATGGCGTAGATGCAATGCAAACTCACGCTACTCCAAAGGGAAAACCCGAAATGTAAAGACAATACTGAAGGGAAATAACCGAAGGGAGATATGTATATAGAATATGTATATGAGCCCTTACTCGGGTCTTGCAAATAAGAGCGAAGGCTCAATGTGGGTGCGTGCTTGAATTGAAAGACTTACACACACGACATGAAATTAAACCCAAATATAAATTGCAGTATGGCCTTGACTAAGGTCTTGGGAGTAAGAGCGAAGGCTCAATGTGTGTGAGAGTGCTTGAATTGAAGTACTACACACACGACATAAATGAAACCCAAATATAACTGCAATAAGGCCTTTACTAAGGTCTTGGGAATAAGAGCGAAGGCTCAATGTGTGTGAGAGTGCTTGAATTGAAAGACTTACTCACACGACATGAAATGAAATCCAAATAGTATAGGTCGGCCCTTACTTGGGTCTTTCAAATAAGAGCGAAAGCTCAATGTGTGTGAAAGTGCTTGAATTGAAAGACTTACTCACACGACATGAAATGAAACCCAAATAGTATAGGTCGGCCCTTACTTGGGTCTTTCAAATAAGAGCGAAAGCTCAATGTGTGTGAAAGTGCTTGAATTGAAAGACTTACTCACACGACATGAAATGAAACCCAAATAGTATAGGTCGACCCTTACTTGGGTCTTTCAAATAAGAGCAAAAGCTCAATGTGTGTGAGTGCTTGAATTGAAAGACAACGCACCCAACTTAAGCAAAAACCCTTCGAAAATGAAAGTATATATATATATATATACTTATGTATTAGGGGCTGATTAGGCCCATGTGTGTTCAAAATCGTGCACAACTAAGAGAGTGCACGTGTGTGGGTGTACCAAGCCACGTTATTACAAGCGGGGGGAGACTATGCTCTGTTATTACAACCCCGTATCAAATTGAATCTCAAGCAAGTATACAACTAAAGACCGAGTTTAGGCACTTACGAGTAGCTGGTCCGTAGAGTTCTTGCTTGAGCGTGGGCTTGGCCTTCGCCTTGGGTTGCAAACGGGAGCTCCGCGAGGGTGGATGACAAAGGGTGCTGGCCGGCTGCAAGTTGGGCGCGGGATAGGCGCCTCGAAGGTGGCCGACTGCAAATGGGTGTCGCCTTGATGTGGGGGATTAAAGGGGCTGGGCCAAGTGAGTGTGTAGGGTCACTAGGAGAGCCTAGAGTATTGGGGAGTATGGACCTAAAGGGAGTTTAAGGGAAGGCCGAATGGGAGTCTTAGGGGAGGAGAGATGGTTGGCCGGGTGTAGTTAGGGTAGTTAGGTAGTGGCCGGTGGTTTCGGTTGTGCTAAGTTCGGCTAAGTGAGAATGGTGGCAACAAGGGGCTGATGTGTAGGTAAGATGGTGGTATGGTGGGTGGCTAGGAGTGGAGAGGGAGTAGAGAAGGAGTTAGGTAGAGTTAGGGGGTACCTACCAAATGGGGAGAGGCGGTGGATGGAAGAGAGAAATCGGGTGGTTGGGATGGAGAGCAAGTGGTGGCGTCCGGCTGGGAGATGGTGGTGGCGTCCGGCTGGGAGATGGTGGTGGATGGAAGAGAGAAGGTGGCGGTGCAGGTGGAGTAGGTGGAACAGGTGGGAGATGGTGGGACTCGGCTGGACTTGGGGAAGGAGGGGACCCGGCTGGGATGGGTGAAGCCACTAGCTTGCAAAACCCGCCCCCAAGGGGGGGGGTTTAAATAGGGATGGGTAGGTCGGTTAGGGCTGGGTTTGGGGTAGTGGTTAGGTGGTTTAGGTAGGGTGGTATGTAGATAGGGTGGGCTAGAAAGGGTTGGGCCAGATATTTTGAAAACTAGTGGTTTGGGTAGATTGTGGGCTAGGGGTGGTTTAGGGGTTTAGGGCTAGGTTAGGTGGTTGGGTTTTAGGGTGAGGTTTAGTGAGCTAGGTTAGGTGATTTGGCTAGGTTTATGCTAGGATTAGGGAAATTAACCTAGGTTTAGGGAAGGATTAGGGAAGTGGGTTAGGTGATTAGGTTGGGATTAGGCCGGAATTAGGGAAGTGGGTTAGGGATTAGGCTCAGATTAGGGGTGGATTAGGGGGGTAGGCTTGGATTAGGTGTTTTGGGTTAGGTTTAGGTGAAGGAGCTCCCTTTGCATGGCCCATAGACTTTAACCATATCATGTTGGTGCAGCCCTAGGTTAGGTTTTGGCTAATTACAAGCTTAAACCCACTTAACTAGGCTAACCCACATGATTAACCCCAAACTTGACACACAAGTCAAGCTTAATTACAACACTCTTGATATTTTCCATCCTCACTCTCTCTCATGCCCATAATCCCACGTGAAACTCAAGTGGGCCCCACCTCCATTTATGAGAAGGTGATGTGGGCCATGGATATGGATATTGGATTGGATCTCTGGATCCAAATCCAAATCCAAATCCAAGTCCACATATGGGTTTGGATTGGGATCTAGATATATATGGTCCAGATCCAATCCAAACTGAACTCTGACTCCTTCGAGCTGGGTTCGAAACAGACGATTTGTGCGGGGTCTGATAGCATCAGTACTCCGTCTGCGTTGGGTCTTCGCCAACATGGTCGTCCGCCTCCGTTTCTACCTTCCGGAGATGACTTCAAATGATATTTTGATAAGAACAGGGTCTTGGACGTTCGAGATCTTGGGGGTGTGAATCAGATACAAGAGTTGCTGTGCCGGGCTCGACGTGTGCTCCGGTTTCGGGCTCTTCTTAGCTCTCTTGGTCCTGTCTTGATCGGGCCAAGCCACTTCGGGGTTTCAAAAATGTGTTTTAAATGGTTTTCAAAAGCCATATTATATGTTTTTGAAAGATAAAGTTTAAAACAAATATACAGGGTTGTCTGGAAGGCTCCTGGGTTTTCAGACTCAAAATACTGAAGGGAAATAACCGAAGGGAGATATGTATATAGATTATGTATATGAGCCCTTACTCGGGTCTTGCAAATAAGAGTGAAGGCTCAATGTGGGTGCGTGCTGGAATTGAAAGACTTACACACACGACATGAAATTAAACCCAAATATAAATTGTAGTATGGCCTTGACTAAGGTCTTGGGAGTAAGAGCGAAGGCTCAATGTGTGTGAGAGTGCTTGAATTGAAGTACTACACACACGACATAAATGAAACCCAAATATAACTGCAATAAGGCCTTTACTAAGGTCTTGGGAATAAGAGCGAAGGCTCAATGTGTGTGAGAGTGCTTGAATTGAAAGACTTACACACACGACATGAAATGAAACCCAAATAGTATAGGTCGGCCCTTACTTGGGTCTTTCAAATAAGAGCGAAAGCTCAATGTGTGTGAGAGTGCTTGAATTGAAAGACTTACTCACACGACATGAAATGAAACCCAAATAGTATAGGTCGGCCCTTACTTGGGTCTTTCAAATAAGAGCGAAAGCTCAATGTGTGTGAGTGCTTGAATTGAAAGACAACGCACCCAACTTAAGCAAAACCCTTCGAAAATGAAAATATATATACTTATGTATTAGGGGTTGATTAGGCCCGTGTGTGTTCAAAATCGTGCACGACTAAGAGAGTGCACGTGTGTGGGTGTGCCAAGCCACGTTATTACAAGCGGGGGGAGACTATGCTCCGTTATTACAACCCTGTATCAAATTGAATCTCAAGCAAGTACACAACTAAAGACCGAGTTTAGGCACTTACGAGTAGCTGGTCCGTAGAGGCCTTGCTTGAGCGTGGGCTTGGCCTTCGCCTTGGGCTGCAAACGGGAGCTCCGCGAGGGTGGGTGACAAAGGGTGCTGGCCGGCTGCAAGTTGGGCGCGGGATAGGCGCCTCGAAGGTGGCCGGCTGCAAATGGGTGTCGCCTTGATGTGGGCGATCAAAGGGCTGGGCCAAGTAAGTGTGTAGGGTCACGAATGGAGAGTATAGAGTGTTAGGGAATATGAACCTAAGGGGAGTTTAAGGGAAGGCCGAATGGGAGTCTTAGGGGAGAAGAAATGGCTGGCCGGTGGTAGTTGGGGTAGTTAGGTAGTGGCCGGATGTTTAGGTTGTGATAGGTTCGGCTAAGGGAGAATGATGGCGGCAAAGGGCTGATGTGTAGGTAAGGTGGCGGTATGGTGGGTGTCTAGGAGTCGAGAGGGAGTAGAGAAGGAGCTAGGTAGAGTGGGGGGGGTACTTACCGAATGGGGAGAAGGTGGTACCCGGCTGGGAGGAAGATGGGCAGGCTGTGAAGCTCGGCCGGGAGAAGGTGGAGATGGCGGTGCAAGCGGTGGTGGGATGGAGGGATGGTGGTGGTGCAGGTGGCGCAGGTGGAGTAGCTGGGGCAGATTCGGCTCGGTGTGGAAATGGGGGAAGAGAGGGCCCGGCTGGGATTGGTGAGGGCTGCTGAGCTAGGAAAACCCGCCCCCAAGGGGGGGGGTTTAAATAGGGATGGGTTGGTCGGTTAGGGCTGGGCTTGGGGTAGTGGTTAGGTGGTTTAGGTAGGGTGGTATGTAGATAAGGTGGGCTGGAAAGGGTTGGGCTAGATATTTTGAAAACTAGGGGTTTGGGTAGATTGTTGGCTAGGGGTGGTTTAGGGGTTTAGGGCTAGGTTAGGTGGTTGGGTTTTAGGGTGAGGTTTAGTGAGCTAGGTTAGGTGATTAGGCTAGGATTAGGGGAATTAACCTAGGTTTAGGGAAGTATTAGGGAAGTGGGTTAGGTGATTAGGTTGGGATTAGGCCGAGATTAGGGAAGTGGGTTAGGTGATTAGGCTCAGATTAGGGGTGGATTAGGGGGGTAGGCTTGGATTAGGTGTTTTGGGTTAGGTTTAGGTGAAGGAGCTCCCTTTGCATGGCCCATAGACCTTAACCACCTCATGTTGGTGCAGCCCTAGGTTAGGTTTTAGCTAATTACAAGCTTAAACCCACTCAATTAGGCTAACCCACATGATTAACCCCAAACTTGACACACAAGTCAAGCTTAATTACAACACTCTTGATATTTTCCATCCCCACTCTCTCTCATGCCCAATATCCCACGTGAATTTCAAGTGGGCCCCACCTCCATTTATGAGAAGGTGATGTGGGCCATGGATATGGATATTGGATTGGATCTCTGGATCCAAATCCAAATCCAAGTCCACATATGGGTTTGGATTGGGATCTGGATATATATGGTCCAGATCCAATCCAAACTGAACTCTAACTCCTTCGAGCTGGGTTCGAAACGGATGATTCGTGTGGGGCCTGACAGCATCAGTACTCCGTCTGTGTTGGGTCTTCGCCAACATGGTCGTCCGTCTCCGTTTCTGCCTTCCGGAGATGACTTCAAATGATATTTTGATAAGAACAGGGTCTTGGACGTTCGAGATCCTGGGGGTGTGAATCAGATACAAGAGTTGCTGTGCCGGGCTTGACATGTGCTCCGGTTCCGGGCTCTTCTTAGCTCTCCTGGTCCTGTCTTGATCGGGCCAAGCCGCTTTGGGGTTTCAAAACGTGTTTAAAAGGTTTTCAAAAGCTATATTATATATTTTTGAAATACAGAGTTTAAAACATATATAGAGGGTTGTCTGGAAGGCTCCTGGGTTTCCAGACTCAAAAATGGCCCTTTGGCATAACTCACCACTTCTCCTCGCCCTACTACCCTCAAGGCAACGGCCAAGCTGAAGCCACGAATAAGACTCTCATTAGTATAATTGAGAAGACTTTAGAGAAGGGTAGGACGTGGCACGAGAAGCTGGATGAGGCCTTATGGGCTTATAGGACTTCCATCCGGACTCCCACGAATGTCACACCATTCGAATTGGTCTATGGCACAAATGCCATTCTTCCCATTCATACTCAATTACATTCATTCCATACATCCATTGCACTAGACCTCCCCCTAGAGATGCTTCAGCATGCTAGGATGGCCGAACTAGATTTGCTAGATGAGAGGCGACTCCTTGCCATGGACCATGCTCATGCATATCGGCAAAGGATAGCTCGACATTATGGCAAACACATGAGACCTCGCCACTTTGAAGTGGGGGATCTGGTTTTGAAAATCATCCACTATCGTGGCCCACATCCACTTGGAAAGTGGCACCCCAAGTGGGATGGACCCTATGTTGTGCGTGCAACCACCACAAATAACTCGTATTGGTTGATCGATGTAGAAGGTAGGAATTTGGCAGATCCTATCAATATTCAATACTTAAAGAAGTATTATGTGTAGGATTTGGGTTAAATTCCAATTTTCGAAAACTTTAGGGATAGCTGCTTTGAGACTTAGAAAATAAGGTTAGAAGGCAAAATCGTGTGACCTTGAGTGAGAGAATTCGCACTTGTGAAAGAGTGGAGTCTTCCAAATCATGGTTATATTTCAAAATCCTTCTTCTTACAAAGAAAGGCCTAGTTCAATTGCAAGTAGTACGTGCTATTTCTAAATAGGCTGATCTGGAATGGATCGAGTGTGACCTTGGGATAAGTCCTCCCCTCTTCTCTTCTCCTTCCAAAAGGAAAACATGGCCCAAATGAAGGGAATTTTCCCATCCAAAGTCTCTTTCCTAAAGAAAGAAACCAGAATCCAAAAGAAAAGATCGATTCTCTTGTGAAAAAGAGGGATTAAAGAAAAAATACTCCCAAAGGGAGACCCTCTATGAAAAAAAGGAAAAAGAGGCCAAAAAGCTCAAAAAGAGCAGTTCTCCTTCTTCGATGCCTTAAACCACGGGACGCTTCAGAAGGGACCGTGGTATCTCTTTCCCATCCCTGGCTTATCCCAAGTATAAACATGGTTCATTTCGAGGAATCCTAAAGTAAAAATAGGATTTACTTACTTGAATTTCATTTTGTTTGGGAATTCGACGTTTTGAGTAAGACGTAGGAATTTAAAATAAAGCTTGTTTTCTTATAAAACCTCCGTTAGATTAGCGAGTGTCAAGACTCAAGCAAAGGCAAACACGAAGAGCTCGAGATCTTTTCGATTGAGACTCAAGACAGTTGTCCCTTTTGTAAATAGACTTTTGTAAATAGATTTTGAAAAATCGAGCATCGAGCAACCTAGGATCTGCTCACTTGGAGCAACAAGCCTTGTAAGTCTCAGGAGTTCGACCATAGCTGGTCTCTGGGAGGTCTCCAGTCTTGGCACCCCACCCATGTCATGCATCTGCATTTCCACGCATGGCACTTGCATAAACATGATCCCATTTTATGACCAGAAACCGTTTTGTATATCCCTTTGGCGTGATATATCCTCCTACCAGGGTTTTAAAAGTGAGATTTTGCTAAAAACTAGAACGATCCCATATTTTCGTGGATAGATCTAGGGAGACATTGAAAGGGGTGTTTTGTCGTCTTTGCCATTATCCAAATCAATTTAGATAATGCCAAAGAGGGGCATCTGTAAACACCACGAAATCCCACGAATTTCTCAAATAACCTGGTTTTGTAAAAGCAGCCCCCAAAGGGCTATTTTAAGTCTGGAAACCCAGGAGCCTTCCAGGCAAACCCTGTACATATGTTTAAACTATATATGTTTTAAAATATGTATAATATAGTTTTAAAACCTTTTGAAAGATGTTTTGAAACCCCACAAAGTGACTTGGCCTGATGAAAGCAGGACCAGAAGAGCAAAAGAGAGCCCAGAATTGGAGCACATGTCGAGCCCGGCACATCAACTCTCATGTTAAATTCATCCCCAGAATCTTGAACATCCAAGCCCCTGTTATCAAACAAATCATTCGAAATCATCTCCGAAAGGTGAAAACAGAAGCGGAAGACCATGTTGGTGAAGACCCAACGCAAGACGGAGTACTGATGCTGTCAGGCCCCACACAAACCGTTCGTTTCGAACATACCCTGAAGGAGTCAGAATTCAGCTTTGGATTGGATCTGGACCATATATATCTAGATCCCAATCCAAACATATATGTGGATTTGGATTTGGATTTGGATCCAAAGATCCAATCCAATATCCACATCCAGGGCCCACATCACCTTCTCATAAATGGAGGTGGGGCCCACTTGAAATTCGAGTGGGATCTTGGGCATGAGAGAGAATGGGGAGGATTAAATGTGAGTGCAATGTGTTAAGCTTGACTTGTATGTCAAGTTTTGGGTTAATCATGTGAGTTAGCCTAATTAGTGTGAGTTTAAGCTTGTATGAACCTACACCTAACCTAGGGCTGCACCAACATGATGCAATTAAGTCCATGGGCCATGCAAAGGGATGCTCCTAACCTAATCCCAAGCTAAACCCCCTAATCCTAGCCATTTGCCCTAATCCCGGCCTAATCCCAACCTAATCATCTAACCTACTTCCCTAATCTTTCCCTAATCCCAACCTAATCACCTAACCTACTTCCCTAATCCTCCCCTAAACCTTGCCTAATTCCCCTAACCTCACCCTAATCCTAGCCTAAACACCTAACCCACCTCACTAAACCTCACCCTAAACCCAACCCACCTAGCTAAGCCCTAAACCTCTAAACCACCCCACCTAAAACCCTAGCACACCATATCCCTAAAACCACCTATCCTAAATATCTGCCCCCCCCCTAAATATCTGGCCCACCTTATCCCCAAACCATCACCACCTAACCACTAAACCATCCCCCCCAAAACCAGCCCCAACCGACCCTATCAAAATCCTATAAATCCCCCCCCTAGTGGGCGGGTTTTTCAAGCTCCTTTGGGCCAGCCGAGCCCCCTCTCCTCTCTCATCCCTTTCCTTCTTCTCTCACCTGCTCCACCTTTGGAATCCAGTCAACTTCACTCCACGCAACCATCACCTCCCGGCCAGCTCCACTCCATGCCACCCGACTGTACCAACCTGCCACCGTTCAGCTGCCTCCCTTGGACACCCGCCACCTTCACCTTCCTCTCCGGTTAGTACCCCATCATAACACCACCCTCTCTTCACTCCCCCTCCACTCTCAGCCACCACATGCCACCCTTCCTTAGCCTAGTCTCCACTTCATCCAACCGGCCACCACCTAACTACCTGCAGCCAGTCGGCCAACCACAACCGACCACACCACCCGCCACCTTACATCTCCTTAGACAACCCCCCTAGCTAAACTCCCTCAGCCCCACTTTCCCTTAAGACCTGCCCATTTCCTTAAGATAGCCCCCACACCTTAGTGACACCCCTAACTCCCTTTCCTTTCCTAAGCACCCCCTAACTACCCCAGCCAAGGTAGTAGCACCCCCTCCGTTCGGCTAGCGCCAAGGCGCCACACCCGCTGCACCCTTGTCACCCGGCCAGCACCCCTTTGCCGCGCCCTTCCGAGGAGCTCCCTCTTGCAGCCCAAGGCAACATACCAACCCAAGCGCAAGCAAGTCACGCCCGGACCAGCTACCCGTAAGTGCCTAACTTGGTCCTTGTTTATAGACTTGCTTAAGCTTAATTAAATTTGATACGAGGTTGTAATAACGGAGCATTGTCTCCCCCCACTTGTAATAACATGGTTTGGCACACCCACACACACGTGCACTTGAGCCTATCTCGCTCTTGGCTGCACATGATTTTGAACACACACATGGGCCTAATCAACCCTTAAGATATAGACTTATTTATATAATTTAAGTTGCGTGGGGTTTTGCTTAAGTTGTGTGTGTTGTATTTCAATTCTCGCACTCACACACATTGAGCTTTCGCTCTTACTCCCAAGACCTTAGTCAAGGCCTATTGTAATTTATATTTGGGTTTAATTTCATGTCGTATGCGTAGTACTTCAATTCTACACTCACACACATTGAGCTTTCGCTCTTACTCCCAAGACCTTAGTTAAGGCCATATTGCAATTTATATTTGGGTTTCATTTAAGTCGTATGAGTTGTCTTTCAATATACACGAAACACCCATGCTATACGTTGGCGACCTTCGGGCCCATATATATTATAAGTATTTCCCTTTCGGCTATGTCTTTAAGATTTGGGTTTTAAGATTCAGCAGTGTGCGTAGTCTTTACATATATACACGGCACACACTTGCACAATTGAGCCTTTCCGCTCTTAAGATATAGCCATATTTCCCTTTCGCAATTTCCCTTTTGCAATTTACATTCAAGTCATTTCTCTTCCGCATTGTCTTTCAATTCGGGTTTTCCCTTTGGAGTTGCGTGAGTTTGCATTGCATATACGCCATACCATGAGTTAGGATGCATATTGCATCAAATCAAACCCCACACTCCCGCTCAAACTCGCCCCACTTAGGTCACGTGTTCATAATACACACCTAGTTGGCCCGAAAAGGGATGTAAAAAAGAAAGAGATAGGCACGTGCACGTGAAATAAAATCTGAAAACCATACAAAAACAGCCCGAATCGAACACCTTAAACATTTTTTCCATAGGTTCTCATATTTAAAACTCGATTTTCTAAGCGTACAGACTGACCCTTGTGCATCGGTGCAAGAAGGTCTGCGACGAAAAGAGCTTGCTTGCTCACAGTCGCCACGTTAGGAGTCAGATTTCAAAATATCTCTTCGCTAGCTTAAGCAAGTTAGCTGCCACGCCCTTTTGCTTAAATAGGACTTAGACATACGAAAAGATTCATTTCAGGCCTAAGAACCAGAAGCGAGGATTTTCTAGCGTCTACAAGAAGAATGGGGGGCTTGACTTTTTCAAGTGGGTTAGCCATGTGGGCTTGATCAAAGGGTTGTAGGTTCGAACCTTGTGTGAACCTAGACCTACCTTGGGGCTGCACCAACATGATGGAATGGCTTGGATATGGGCTCACAAATACGACTGCAAAAGGTGGACTCGGCTCCAAGAGGTAAGTCTCTTAACGTAGCCTAGACTTAGCCCATTTCCCCAACCGACTCCCTTAAATCCCACCTAAACCTAACCCAAACTGCACCCTCGCTGGACCATCCTCACCCTAAACCGACCCACCTAACGCGCACCTACACCTACCCCAAACCGAACCTAGTTAGGTGCTGGCTGCACCTAGCTTGTTTCCTTGAAACCCCACTAACCGACCCACTTAGACCTAGCCCACTTGCCCCCAACCGACTCCACTAAACTGCACCCTAACCTAGCCTAAACTGACCTAACCAAAACCCCTAACTAGCCCTATCACCGCCTCAAACCAACCAGCCGACTTAACCCCTGTTGCACACCGGCCTGCCACCGTGCTGCACACCCTTGGCCGCACCTCACCTGCCCAACCACCTGTACCCTTGCCTCACCTGCACACCCCGCTGCGCTCCAGCAGTACCCCACCCGGTCGACACCCTGTCCAGCACCCCCTACCATGCTTGCTACGCACTTGCAGCACCTCGCCCAATCGCACACACTTGCCTCGCCCTGCTGCACCCTCAGCAACGCACCTTGCCGACCGACTGCACCCCTTGCCACACACCCAGCCGACCTACCTTTTGCTGGCCCTAGCTCATTCCCACCTTCCTAAACCAAACCTAGACCTAACTAGGACCATACCCACTATACCCTAAACCTAATCCCTTGGCCAAACCCAACCAAGACTAGGCCCAAACTCACTTGGCTGCACCCAAGTGAACCCACACCCAAGCCTCACGTTCGAACCCACCTAGAGGGACCTACCTCGTGGCTGCCAAGGAGGATGGATCCGAGTGACTCTAGAGGCAAAACTGACCACTTTGTAAGTGTTTATTTACATTCGGTTTTACATTACTTGTTTAAGTTAAATTCAATTCGATAGGGGGTTGTAATAATGGAGTGAAGTCTCCCCCCGAAATGTAATATTTGTGTTTGATACACAACCACACACGTGCACTTGAGCCTTCTCGCTCTTAACTGCACACAAAGGACACCCATGTGCACTTGAGCCTTTCCACTCTTATATTGCACACACATTGAGCCTTTCTGCTCTTAAGCTAAAGTATATATTTCCATTTGGGTATTTACTTTAGTGAAAGCTGTGTGAGTTGCAATTTCATTTCGGGTGGATTTACATTCAAGTCGTGTGAGTTGTCATTTAAATTTCACACTTACATACACGTGCATTGAGCCTTCTTAAGATAAAGTATATATTCCAATTTGGGTATTTACTTTAGTGAAAGTCGTGTGAGATGTCATTTAAATTTCACACTTACACACATGTGCATTGAGCCTTTCCACTCTTAAGCTAAAGTATATATTTCAATTTGGGTATTTACTTTAGTGAAAGTTGTGTGAGTTGTCATTTCAATTTCACACGAGAAGCACACACAAGCACTCGAGCCTTTCCGCTCTTTACACTAACATACATTAAGCCTTTTCGCTCTTAGGATACAACATCGAGTTGCATTTCCCGTCGAGTTGTGTGAGTTTTCAAGTTGTGTGAGTTTACTTCACGTCGAGTTGCATTTCCCTTTGTGTAGATTTACATTTAAGTTGTGTGAGTTGCTTTACATTTCGGGTATTTACATTTGTGAAAGCTGCATGAGTTGCACTTCAATTTCAAGTATTTACATTTGTGAAAGTTGTGTGAGTTGCCCTTTCAATTCGAGCCTAGCTCACATCATCACTTTCAAAACCTGAAAAGATTTTGCATCCTTGCATTCATTCGCTTTCAAAGAAGCCCCGAAACCACGCTCAAACTATGTTGAAAATAGGCCACATGTTCACACACATATCAGGCCTAAATAGCTAAAACTCCAAAGACTTAGGGTCGTCCAAAATCATAATAAAACTTCAAACAAGGCATACATCGAATTCCTAAAACACCGATATTTCAAAGTTTTGTAAAAATGAGGTTTTTAAGTGTTTAAACTGACCCTTGAGCATCAGTTTAAGAAGGTTTAAGCGAAAAGATCCCGCTTTCTCACAATCGCCAGAAAGTCAGAATATTTTAAAAAAAAATCTTCGCTAGCTTGAGTAAGCTAGCTGACACACTCGCAGAAATGACTTAGGTTCGAAAAGGTTCATTTCCGGTCTCAAAAACCAAGAGTGGAAATTTTTTCGCCTACAGCTTTTTGGCACGCCCGCTGGGACACGGGTCTTAAAACTTCGATAAAACAAACAAAACTCTGAATTTTTTTTCCAAAAAGTGTTTAAATTTTTTTCGCCTATTTACATTTGTAGGATTTCAAAAATTTGTTGAGTCATGTCTAGTTCAGGCTCCAATGAAGCAACTAGCCGAGTCTCATGCTCGTCAAGTTCCCTTTCAAAGAAGATTTCAAAAACTCAACTCAAATGGAAAAAAGAAGAGTTGGAAAACTTGCGTAGGAAATTCGAGGCAAAAATCGACGCCCTTAGTCAAGAGGCTGAGGCAACCAACTCTTGCTCGTCACATGGGGAACCCGCCAAAGCCAAGAAAAGAACTGACAAGTCCAAGAAACCCAAGAAAACCTCTGCAATGGAGGGGGACCAATATCATGATTCCTTCACACTGAAGGATCGCAAAGCCCTTCAACAATTGTTGAAGGGGAAAAACAAAGAAAAGAGATCGTATGCCCTGTTTGACTTCCTTCCTTTAGATTATGAAATAGACAGCGATGACGATATACTGAATTTCCATCGGTATGACGGCATGGGGAATCCTAGATCCCACCTGCAACTCTTTTCTCCCAGAGCCCATAAAAAGAAAAAGGACTCTACGAAATGAATATATTGGTTTCCCCTTTCCCTCAAGGGAACTGCTTCAAAATGGCTTGCTTCCTATGACTTAAGCCAGTTTACTACTTTTAAAGAGTTAGCAAACAGCTTTATGCAAAGATTTTTGCACAACATGGAAGTAACGCCCACATTGAACACCTTGAGGGACACAAAACAGGCTTCGAATGAGGATGTACACGCATTCATCGTTTGATGGAGGTCCCTCCTTGGGCAAATAAAAGAGCCCATCTCCGAAGGGTGCACAGTAATGCTCATCCTTGAAAATTTTAAAACAGAGATAAAAACTCTTCTTTCGTTGCATTAGATTTCCACCTTTCACAAGTTAATCAAAAAGGCTTCCCTGTTTGAAACCAATCTGAAAAATGGAGTCTACGATGACTTGTGGAAGGGAAAAATTCTTCCAAAAATGAGATTTGAAAAACCCAAAACTTACGGGCTACCCACGGTGGAAAAAGGGGCAAAACCCCAAAAGATTGCAAATGTCTGAGTGGAATCAAACCCGATGGGCACTTCAAAGAAGCTTGAATAAAAAAACGAGAAAAATTTTCAAAAAACTTTTGAAAAAATGGAGTATACCCCGTTGGGGCAACCTGCCCAAGGGTTGGTGATACTCCCTGAAATTCCTGAGGGGACCCCGCCAAAAGGGAGGCTTTTGAACAAGTATTGCAAATATCATCGGCTCAAAGGCCATGATACAAACAAATGCTTCTCTCTTTTGAATAAAATTGAAAACTTGATAAAGCAAGGCCGGCTCCAAGTCATCGAAGAACATGAGCCTGCCCAAGCTGTGCTCAAAGAACCCTTTCCCAATCATGCAAGTACCAGGGGGAAGGGAAAAGAGGTATGTGCTTTCTCAACCTCGAAAGGTTTAGTGCATGCATCATATATTGGCTTCACTACTTATCGCAAATCACCACCTTCTCTCATCATATACAAAAAAGTCGCACAAGTAGTGACCGGGGAGCGCTTAGAGTCTGTAGACGCGCGAAAAATTCCCCATGCCTCCCCTGCCTTTTCTGGGCTTAGAGTGGATCCTCTCGTGCGTCTAAGGCCTATTTATGCAAATAGGGCGTGCCAGCTAGCTTACCTAAGCTAGCGAAGATGTAAAACTGACTTCTAATCGTGGCGACTGTGAGCAAGTGAGCTCTTGTCATCGCAGTTTTGCAAAAATCGAGTCTGTACGCTTTGCAAAAATCGAGTTTTTGTGATAGAAAGTCTACAAAGCGGTTCGAGGTGTCTAATTCGGGTCTTTTAGATGCGATGGCAGATTTTAGATCACGTGGATTTGCACGTGCCTAAGTCTTTCCTTTTATCCCTTTATGGGCCACCTAGTTTGTGTGTTATGAACACTCCACTACATGGGCGAATTCGAGCGGGGCTTGCTTTGATGCAATATGCGTCCTACCTCATGGTATGGCATAGATGCAATGCAAACTCACGCTACTCCAAAGGGAAAAACCCGAATGTAAAGACAATGGTGAAGGGAAATAACCAAAGGGAAATGACTGGAAATATAAATGCTGAAGGGAGATATATATATAGAGTATGTATATGGGCCCTTACTCGGGTCTTGCAAATAAGAGCGAAGGCTCAATGTGGGTGCGTGCTTGAATTGAAAGACTTACACACACGACATGAAATTAAACCCAAATATAAATTGCAGTATGGCCTTAACTAAGGTCTTGGGAGTAAGAGCGAAAGCTCAATGTGTGTGAGAGTGCTTGAATTGAAGTACTACGCACACAACATGAAATTAAACCCAAATATAACTGCAATAGGCCTTGACTAAGGTCTTGGGAGTAAGAGCAAAAGCTCAATGTGTGTGAGTGATTGATTTGAAGTACTACGCACACAACATGAAATTAAACCCAAATAGTATAACACGGCCCTTACTTGGGTCTTTCAAATAAGAGCGAAAGCTCAATGTGTGTGAGAGTGCTTGAATTGAAAGACTTACACACACGACATGAAATGAAAACCCAAATAGTATAGGTCGGCCCTTACTTGGGTCTTTCAAATAAGAGCGAAAGCTCAATGTGTGTGAGAGTGCTTGAATTGAAAGACTTACACACACGACTTAAGCAAAACCCTACAAAATTAAATTATATGTATATACCTATGTATTAGGGGCTGATTAGGCCCGTGTGTGTTCAAAATCGTGCACAACTAAGAGAGTGCACGTGTGTGGGTGTGCCAAGCCACGTTATTACAAGCGGGGGGAGACTATGCTCCGTTATTACAACCCCGTATCGAATTGAATTTCAAGCATGTATACAACCAAAGACCGAGTTAGGCACTTACTAATGGCTGGTCCGAAGATGCCTTGCTTGAGCGTGGGCTTGGCCTTCGCCTTGGGCTGCAAAAGGGAGCTCCGCGAGGTCGAACGGCAAGAGGTGCTGGCCGGATGTCCTTGATGCATGGGAGAGCGCCTTGAAGATGGCCAGTTGTTAACAAAGGTCTGTCTTTGGTGTATTGGGTTAAAGGACCTAAGTAGGGTCACTAAGGGAGGATGGCACTAAGGGAAGCTCAAAGGAAGATCGATTGGGAGCACCTAAGGTTGGCGGTTTGCTAGGGCGGCTGGGAGTGATGTAAGGGAAGGAAATGGCCGACTAAGGGAGTTTGGTGGTGGCGGGTAGTTAGGGTGCTAGGGGTTCGGCTAAGTGGGGGTGGTGGCAGCAGGTGGACGGGCTAGTGTTAGGATGATAGGGGAGTGGATTAGGTGGCTGAGAGTGGAGAGGGAGTGAAGAGGTAGCAAGGTAGGGTGTAGGGGACTTACCGGGTGAAAAGAGGGTGGCGCTCGGCTGGAAAGGAGTTGTGCAGGTGGTGGCGTTCGGCTGGAAGGTGATGGTGTAGGTGGTGGTGCAGGTGGTGGTGGGACGTGGAGCAGGTGGAGCAAGCGGCTGAGCTTGGAGAAGTGGAGGACCCGGCTGGGATGGGTGAGGCGGCTTGGTCCTGAAACCCGCCCCCAAGGGGGGGGGGGGGTTATATAGGGCTGGGTAGGTTGGTTAGGGCTGGGTTTGGGGTAGTGGTTAGGTGGTTTAGGTAGGATGGTATGATGATAAGGTGGGCTGGAAAGGGTAGGGCCAGATATTTTAGATACAAGTGGTTTGGGTAGGTTGTGGGCTAGGGGTGGTTTAGGGGTTTAGGGTTTGGTTAGGTGGGTGGGTTCTAGGGTGAGGTTTAGTGAGCTAGGTTAGGTGATTAGGCTAGGTTTAGGGAATTTAACCTAGGTTTAGGGAAGGATTAGGGAAGTGGGTTAGGTGATTAGGTTGGGATTAGGCCAGGATTAGGGAAGTAGGTTAGGTGATTAGGCTAGGATTAGGGGCAGATTAGGGTGGAAGGCTAGGATTAGGTATTTTGGGTTAGGTTTAGGTGAAGGAGCTCCCTTTTCATGGCCCATAGACTTTAACCACATCATGTTGGTGCAGCCCTAGGTTAGGTTTTGGCTAATTACAAGCTTAAACCCACTCAATTAGGCTAACCCACATGATTAACCCCAAACTTGACACACAAGTCAAGCTTAATTACAACCACACTTGATCTTATCCACCCCCCCACTCTCTCTCATGCCCATAATCCCACGTGAATTTCAAGTGGGCCCCACCTCCATTTATGAGAAGGTGATGTGGGCCATGGATATGGATATTGGATTGGATTTTTGAATCCAAATCCAAATCCAAGTCCATACATGGGTTTGGATTGGGATCTGGATATATATGGTCCAGATCCAATCCAAATTGAACTCTGACTCCTTCGAGCTGTATTCGAAACGAACGGTTTGTGCGGGGCCTGACAGCATCAGTGCTTCGTCTGCGTTGGGTCTTCGCCAACATGATCGTCCGCCTTTGTTTTTGCCTTTCGGAGATGACTTCAAACAAGGTTTCGATGATAACAGGGTCTTGGACGTTCGAGATCCTGGGGGTGTGAATTTGATACAAGAGTTGCTGTGCCGGGCTTGACATGTGCTCCGGTTCCGGGCTCTTCTTAGCTCTCCTGGTCTTGTCTGGATTAGGCCAAACTGCTTCGGGGTTCCAAAACATGTTTTATAAAGGTTTTAAAAGCCATATTATATGTTTTTGAAATACAGAGTTTAAAACATATGTACAGGGTTGTCTGGAAGGCTCCTGGGTTTCCAGACTCAAAATAGCCCTTTGGGGCTGCTTTTGCAAAACTAGATGGGTTTGAAAATTTCGTGGAATTTCGGGGTGTTTACAAATGCCCCTCTTTGGCCTTGTCCAAATCAATTTGGATAAGGGCAAAGATGACAAACACCCCTTTTAATGTCTCCCTAGATCTAGCCACGAAGAATATGGGATCGTTCCCATTTTTAGCAAAATCTCAATTTACAAACTCTGGTAGGAGGAGATATCACGCCAAAGGGATTGTACTATGGAATCTGGTCCTATATGGGATCATGTTTATGCAAGTACCATGCGTGGAATGCAGATGACATGGGTGTGGTGCCAAGAGTGGCGACCTCCCAGAGACCAGATGTGGTCGAACTCTAGAGACTTATAAGGCCTACTGCTCCAAGTGAGCAAAATCCTATGTTGTTCGATGTTCGGTTTTCAAAACTTATTTACAAAACTATTTACAAAAGGGACAACTGTCTTGAGCCTCGATCCTAAGGATCTCGAGCTCTTCGCGCTTGCCCTTGTTTGAGTCTTAACACTCGCTTATCTAGCGGAGGTTTTATAAGAAAACAAGGCATATTTCAAATTCCTACGCCTTACTCGAAACGTCGAATTCTCAAACAAGATGAAATTTAAGTAAGTAAATCCTATTTTTACTTTAGGATTCCTCGAAATGAACCATGCTTCAGCTTGGGATAAGCCAGGGATGGGAAAGAGATACCACAGTCCCTTCTGAAGCATCCCGTGGTTTGAGGCACAGAAGGTGGAAAACTACTCTTTTTGAGCTTTTTGGCCTCTTTTTCCTTTTTTTCATCGAGGGTCTCCCTTTGGGAGTATTTTTTCTTTAATCCCTCTTTTTCATAAGAGAATTGATTTTTCTTTTAAATTCTGGTTTCTTTCTTTTGGAAAGAGACTTTGAATGGGAAATTCGCTTTTGTTTTGGGCCTTTGTTTTCCTTTTGGAAATAGAAGAGAAGAGGGGAGGACTTATCCCAAGCCTACACTCGATCCATTCCAGATAAGCCTATTTAGAAATAGCACGTACCACTTGCAAGTATCTTGCTATGTTGAACTAGGCCTTTCTTTCTAAGAAGAAGGATTTTGAAATGCAACCACGATTTTGAAAACTCCACTCTTTCACAAGTGTGAATTCTCTTCACTTAGGGTCACACGAGTTTGCTTTTGCACCTTATTCACATGTCTCAGGGCAGCTATCCCTAAAATTTTTCGAAAAATGGAATTTAATCCAGATCCTACACATGATACTTCTTTAAGTATTGAACATTGATAGGATCTGCTAAATTCCTACCTTCTACATCGATCAACCAATACGAATTGTTCGTAGTGGTTGCTCGTACAACATAGGGTCCATCCCAGTTGGGGCGCCACTTGCCTAGGGGGTGTGGGCCACGATGGTGGATGGTTTTTAAGACCAGATCTCCCACTTTAAAGTGGTGAGGTCTCATGTGTTTGCTATAATGTCGAGCTATCCTTTGCCGGTATGCACGAGCATGATCCATGGCAAGGAGTCGCCTCTCATCTAGCAAATCTAGTTCGACCATCCTAGCATGCTGAAGCATTTCTAGGGGGAGGTCGAGTGCTATAGATGTATGGAATGAATGCAGTTGAGTATGAATGGGAAGGATGGCGTTTGTGCCATAGACCAATTCAAATGGTGTGGCATTCGTGGGAGTCCGGATGGAAGTCCTATAAGCCCATAAGGCTTCATCCAGCTTCTCATGCCACGTCCTACCCTTCTCTAAGGTTTTCTCAATTATGCTAATGAGAGTCTTGTTTGTGGCTTCGGCTTGGCTGTTGCCTTGAGGGTAGTAGGGCGAGGAGAAGTGGTGAGTTATGCCATACATGTTGCACAACTTAACCATCCGCTCGTTCTTGAATGGGGTGCCATTATCAGACACAAGGTCTCATGGAACCCCAAATCGAGCCAAGATATTCCTCCGGATGAAAGCCACCACATGTTGCCCCATCACATTGGTTAGGGAAATGGCTTCCACCCATTTGGAGAAATACTCCGTAGCTGCTAAAATAAATCGATGCCCATTCGAGGCCTTTGGAAATATTGGGCCTACGATGTCAAACGCCCACATGGTAAATGGCCAGGGGCTGACCACGGAATGCAATGCAGATGATGGGATATGAATGGCGTGCCCATGCACTTGACATGGATGACACTTCCTAACATGATCGTGACAATCCTTTTTCAGGGTGGACCAGAAATAGCCCCCTCTAAGTATTTTCATTGCCATCATGTTGGCATTAACATGACCTCCACATTCTCCATCGTGGAACTCGTGCGTCACTATCCTAGCCTCCTCTAGGTCGATACACCTAAGCAGAATGCCGGTAAAACTTTTTTTGTATAAGACCCCACCTAGAATGGTGTATCGGGTCGAAATCTTACGAATGAATGCCTTATCTTTGGATGTGGCATCCTCGGTGAATCCCCCATTTTCTAAAAATTGTTTTATGTCATAAAACCAGGGTTTTTCAATAGACTCTGGGTTGTTTTGGCAAATATCCAAGTCGTGTGTGGATGGGTGGGGTGCATGCCATATTTCCAAAGATCTGGTCCCTGAAATGGGATCGACCTTCAGGGCTGAACCCAAGGAGGAGAGGGCATCGGCGATGCCATTGTCCTCTCTTCCTATGTGTGTGAGTTTACACGACTAGAAGGATTGGACCAATCGAGTGGCCAACTCGTGATATGGAAGTAGTTTCTCATTACGTACTTGCCAAATTTTCAAAACCTGGTTTATGACAAGGAGCGAATCTCCAAAGACCTCGATGCATGATGCCCCTAGAGTTTTCGAAATCCTTAAGCCTTGTATGAATGCTTCATACTCGACTACGTTGTTGGAACATTCGAAATCTAAGCGAACTGCTATGGGAATCTCGCCCTTTTTAGGGGAGATTAGGATGACCCCAGCACCAGCCCCTCGTTGGTTTCGTGCCCCATCGAAGTGCATCTTCCACACTTGGTTTTCGAAAGAATTTGCCAAAATGTGGTTTTGAAAATGGTTTTGCAATATGCCTTCATCAGGCATTTCGACAAGAGTGGGATATGCGTCCTCTAAGGGGAATTCAGCCACGTAATCTGCTAGGGCTTGCCCCTTAATGGAGATCTGGTGATGGTATTTCAGATCATACTCCATTAGAAGGAGTTGCCATTTGCCCAATCTACCCGTGAGAATGGGTTTTTCGAACAAGTGCTTGATTGGATCAAGCTTGGACACTATCCAGATCTCATGATCTAGGAAATAGTGCCTGAATTTCTGGCAGGCCCAGACTAGGGCCAGGCACGTCTTCTCCATGGCTTGATAATTTCGTTCATAAGCCAAGAGAGTTTTCGAAATATACTAGATGGCATACTCCTTATGGGTGTCATCCTCGTATTTAGCCAGCAAGGCTCCTAAAGCATTCGCATGCACGGAGAAGTATAATAAAAGTGGTTTTCCTTGCTTCGGAGGGTTCAAAACGGGGGGGATTAACCAAGTATGCCTTCAGTCTCTCGAAGGACTTCTGGCATTCGTCATCCCATAAGAATTTTGTGCCCTTCCTCAACAGTTTGTTGAAGGGTTCGCATCTAGTTGCTGTAAACACCCCGAAATCCCACGAACTTCTTAAAACAAACCTGGTTTTGTACAAGCAGCCCCAAAGGGCCTTTTTTGAGTCTGGAAACCTAGGAGCCTTCCAGACAACCCTGTACATACGTTTTGAACTCTATATTTCGAAAACATACATTATAGCTTTTAAGACCTTTTTAAAACATGTTTTGAAACCCCGAAGCGGCTTGGCCCGATCAAGACAGGACAAGGAGAGCTAAGAAGAGCCCGGAACCGGAGCACACGTCGAGCCCGGCACAGCAACTCTTGTATCTAATTCACACCCCCAGGATCTCGAACGTCCAAGACCCTGTTCTTATCAAAATAGCACTTGAAGTCATCTCCGGAAGGCAGAAACGGAGGCGGACGACTATGTTGGCGAAGACCCAACGCAGACGGAGTACTGATGCTGTTAGGCCCCGCACGAATCGTCCGTTTCGAACCCAGCTCGAAGGAGTCAAAGTTCAGTTTGGATTGGATCTGGACCATATATATCCAGATTCCAATCCAAACCCATATGTGGACTTGGATTTGGATTTGGATCCAGAGATCCAATCCAATATCCATATCCATGGCCCACATCACCTTCTCATAAATGGAGGTGGGGCCCACTTGAAATTCACGTGGGATATTGGGCATGAGAGAGAGTGGGGATGAAAAATATCAAGAGTGTTGTATTAAGCTTGACTTGTGTGTCAAGTTTGGGTTTAATCATGTGGGTTAGCCTAATTGAGTGGGTTTAAGCTTGTAATTAGCTAAAACCTAACCTAGGGCTGCACCAACATGAGGTGATTGTAAACACCCCGAAATCCCACGAATTTCTTAAACGAATCTGGTTTTATACAAGCAGCCCCAAAGGGCCATTTTTGAGTTTGGAAACCCAGGAGCCTTCCAAACAAACCCTGTATATATGTTTTAAAATATATCTTTCAAAAACATACGATATGGCTTTTGAAAACCCTTTTAAAACATGTTTTGAAACCCCGAAGTGGCTTGGCCCGATCAAGACAGGACCAGGAGAGCCAAGAAGAGCCCGGAACCGGAGCACCTGTCGAGCCCGGCGCAGCAACTCTTGTATCTGATTCACACCCCAGGATCTCGAACGTCCAAGACCCTGTTCTTACCAAAATATCATTTGAAGTCATCTCCGGAAGGCAGAAACGGAGGCGGACGACCATGTTGGCGAAGACCCAACGCAGACGGAGTACTGATGCTGTCAGGCCCCGCACGAATCGTCCGTTTCGAACCCAGCTCGAAGGAGTCAGAGTTCAGTTTGGATTGGATCTGGACCATATATATCCAGATTCCAATCCAAACCCATATGTGGACTTGGATTTGGATTTGGATCCAGAGATCCAATCCAATCTCCATATCCATGGCCCACATCACCTTCTCATAAATGGAGGTGGGGCCCACTTGAAATTCACGTGGGATATTGGGCATGAGAGAGTGGGGGTGAAAAATATCAAGAGTGTTGTATTAAGCTTGACTTGTGTGTCAAGTTTGGGTTTAATCTTGTGGGTTAGCCTAATTGAGTGGGTTTAAGCTTGTAATTAGCTAAAACCTAACCTAGGGCTGCACCAACATGGGGTGATCAAGGTCTATGGGCCATGCTAAGGGAGCTCCTTCACCTAAACCTAGCCAAAAATGCCTAAACCTAGCCTAAACCCCTAATCCACCCCTAATCTGAACCTAATCACCTAACCCACTTCCCTAATCCCGGCCTAATCCCAACCTAATCACCTAACCCACTCCCCTAATCCTTCCCTAAACCTAGATTAATTTCCCTAATCCTAGCCTAAACCTAGCCTAAACCACCTAACCTAGCTCACTAAACCTCACCCTAAAACCCAACCACCTAACCTAGCCCTAAACCACCCTTAGCCCACGATTTTCCCAAACACCTAGTTTTAAAATATCTGGCCCAACCCCATCTAGCCCACCTTATCTACATACTACCCTACCTAAACCACCTAACCACTACCCACAACCCAGCCCTAACCGACCTACCCATCCCCTATTTAAACCCCCCTCATTGTGGGCGGGTTTTCCAAGTGGGAACCACTCCACCACCCAGCCGGGCCCTCTCCTTCTCCCATCTCTCATCCGTCTTCCCAGCAGCTCCAGCTCCTCCACCAGCCGCCACCTGCTCCGCCACCTTCCCTCTCCCACTCCACCACCACTGCCCCCCAGCTGGACATCACCACCTTCCCCCCAACTCCACCAGCCGACAGCTACCTGCCCGCCACTCTCCCACTCCATCCGCCACTCCTTCCCATTCGGTAAGTCCCCCTAACTCCCTCAAAACCACTCTCTACCACCTCTCCACTCTTAGCCACCCATCTTCCCCTTAGCTCCACCTCTTTGCCGCCACCATCTAAGCCTAGCCGAACCTAGGATAACCCAAGTGGCTGGCCACTACTTAGCCACCATCTCCCATTCGGCCAACCCCCCTAGGTGTCCTCTTTGGCCTTCCCACTAGCTCACCTTTTAGGTCCAGTTTCCCTAAGTCCCTAACTTCCCTAGTGACCCTAAGACCCGCTTAGTCAGCCACTCTAAACTCCCTACTTGGAGGCGCCGCCCACTTGCCACCGGTCCCCTTCGAGGCGTCCATCCCGCGCCCCATTTGCAGCCGGCCAGCACCCTTGGTCACATACCTTCGCGGAGCTCCCGTTTGTAGCCCAAAGCCAAGGCCACGCTCAAGCAAGACCTCTACGGACCAGCTACTCGTAAGTGTCTAAACTCGGTCTTTAGTCATACACTTGCTTGAAATTCAATTTGATACGGGGTTGTAATAACGGAGCATAGTCTCCCCCCGCTTGTAATAACGTGGCTTGGCACAACCACACACGTGCACTCTCTTAGTCGTGCACAATTTTGAACACACACGGGCCTAATCAGCCCCTAATATATAAGTGTACATATATATTTCATTTCCGAAGGGTTTTGTTTAAGTTGGGTGCGTTGTCTTTCGATTAAAACACTCTCACACACATTGAGCTTTCGCTCTTATTTGAAAGACCCAAGTAAGGGCCGACCTATACTATTTGGGTTTCATTTCATGTCGTGTGAGTAAGTCTTTCAATTCAAACACTCTCACACACATTGAGCTTTCGCTCTTATTTGAAAGACCCAAGTAAGGGCCGACCTATACTATTTGGGTTTCATTTCTTGTCGTGTGAGTAAGTCTTTCAATTCAAGCACTTTCACACACATTGAGCCTTCGCTCTTACTCCCAAGACCTTAGTAAAGGCCTTATTGCAGTTATATTTGGGTTTCATTTATGTCGTGTGTGTAGTACTTCAATTCAAGCACTCTCACACACATTGAGCCTTCGCTCTTACTCCCAAGACCTTAGTCAAGGCCATACTGCAATTTATATTTGGGTTTAATTTCATGTCGTGTGTGTAAGTCTTTCAATTCAAGCACGCACCCACATTGAGCCTTCGCTCTTATTTGCAAGACCCGAGTAAGGGCTCATATACATAAGATATATACATATTTCCCTTCTGTTATTTCCCTTCTGTTATTTCCCTTCGGTTATTTCCCTTCTGTTATTTCCCTTCAGCATTGTCTTTACATTTCGGGTTTTCCCTTTGGAGTAGCGTGAGTTTGCATTGCATCTACGCCATACCACGAGGTAGGACGCATATTGCATCGAAGCAACCCCCGCTCGAATTCGCCCATGTAGTGGAGTGTTCATAACACACAAACTAGGCGACCCAAAAAGGGATAAAAGAAAAGACTTAGGCACGTGCAAATCCACGTGATCTAAAACATGCAATCGCATCTTAAAGACCCGAAATAGACACCTCGAACCGTTTCGTAGACTTTCTCCCTAAAACTCGATTTTTGCAAAAGCGTACAGACTGACCCTTGCGCATCGGTGCAAGAAGGTCTGCGACGACAAGAGCTCACTTGCTCACAGTCGCCACGTTTAGAAGTCAGTGTTGATATATCTTCGCTAGCTTAAGTAAGCTAGCTGGCATGCCCTATTTGTATACATAGGCCTTAGACGCACGATAAGATCCACTCCAAGCCACGAAAGGGGCGAAGAGGCGGGGATTTTTTTCGCGCGTCTACAGAGATTGGCACGCCCGGTGGGACGTGAGCCTTTTCAAAAATCGAGTTTACTTGTAGAAGTCTTGCGAAAATTTTATAAAGGTGTCGTTTTTAACTTGTTTTCTTTGCTTTTACTTAGGAAATTTTGAAAAAGCTTGAAAAGCATGTCAAAATCCAATCCAAGTGAAGTGTCGAGCCAAGGCTCATGCGCATCAAGTTCTCACTCTAGGAGGATTTTCAAAAACAAAATAAAACTAGATGAAATCGAGGACTTGAGAAGGGAATTTGAGGCCAAAATCGATGCTCTCAGCCAAGAGGCTGAAGTAGGCGATTCGTGTTCATCAAACGGTGAACAAAGGCCTAAAAAGAAAATTGAAAAACCTCGCAAGCAAAAAGAGGCCTCCGTAATGGAAGGCAACCAATACCACGAGTCCTTCACACAAAAGGACCGTAAAGCCCTACAGCAGCTGTTGAAAGGGCAAAATAAAGAGAAAAGAAGCTACGCCCTGTCTGATTTCCTTCCTATGGATTACGAAACAGACAGTGACGATGAAATACCAAACTTCCATCGGTATGATGGCATGGGAGACCCTAGGTCTCACTTGCAGCTTTTCTCACGTCGAGCCCATAAGAAGAAAAAGGACTCGATGAAATGGGTGTATTGGTTCCCTCTATCCCTTAAAGGCACGGCTGCCAAATGGCTGGCTTCCTACGACTTAAGCCAGTTCGCTACTTTTGAAGAGTTAGCGAACTGCTTCATGCAAAGATTTGCACACAACGTGGAAGTCACGCCAACCTTGAATACCTTAAGGGATACAAAGCAAGGCATGAACGAAGACGTGCATGCCTTCATTATAAGATGGAGGTCTCTTTTAGGCCAAGTGTGAGAGCCTATATCCGAAGGATGCGCAGTGATGCTCATCCTGGATAATTTCAAAAGCGAGTTAAAAACCCTTCTCTCGCTCCATGAGATTTCAACTTTCCATAAGTTGATCAAAAAGGCCTCCCTTTTCGAAACCAACTTGCGAAAAGGGACATACGACCACTTATGGAAAGGAAGTGCCATTCCCAAAACACGTGTGGAAAAGCCCATCGCATATGGGCTGCCCACAACGGACAAAGGGGCAAAGCCCCATAAAATCGCCAATGTCCGGGTGGATCCAGGCATGGCGGGCACTTCTAAAAATTTTGAAAAAATAGAAAATAAGAGAGAACGCAATTTTTCAAAACCAATTGAAAAACGGGAGTACACTCCGTTGGGGCAACCTGTGTCGGAGGTCTTAGACCTCTTACTTGCCCAGGGCATGATCGAACTCCCTGAAATCCCCGAAGGAGTCACGTCCAAAGGGGGGTATTTGAACCGATTTTGCAAGTATCATCGGCTCAAAGGCCATGATACCAAACGGTGCTTCTCTCTTCTAAATAAAATTGAGAACTTGATAGCGGAGGGCCGGCTCCAGGTCACTGTGGAACCTGAGCCACCTCAAGCTATCTTCAAGGAACCCTTTCCCAAACACGCCAGTGGCAGTGGGAAAGGAAAGGAGGTATGTACCCTCACCATTTCCAAGGAACTAGCGCGAAAGCCCGAACCTGGTCGACCTGCTTGTGCGCCCATCCTTGTACTATACAAGAGGCCCGCCCAAGTCGTCATCCGGGGACCACCAAAAGTGGAAACCCCGACAAAACCAGTTTTGAAAATCCAAGGTTCTCCTCAGCTCATCCTTAGAGCCAAGTTTAGCGCGAACCCTAGGCTGGTCGTGGGGGAAGTCACTAGATCCGGGAGGATCTACCAACCCCCGCACCTTCAAGGTGCTCAAAAGGTGGTCAGTGTGCCTGGCCCCTCAAAAGCATGTATCCCTAGTGGTCTGCCAAAAGCAGATAAGGACAAAATCATCCTAAATCCTTATGATTTCGAAAACCACCTTTCAAAGATTCCTATTCACATGTCTATCCTAGAGCTTATCAAAACCTCGCCTAGGCATAGACTTGTCTTAGAGAAAATTCTAGAAAGGGCCAAGGTTGATTCGAACATAAGTCCGGAATCCTTGTCTGCCCAAGTGGCTTTATTAGGAGCAAAATCGCCCATCACCTTTTCGGAAGATGATGTAGATAGACCCTACGAAACCCATAACCAGGCCCTGCATATCGAGGTGGTTCTAAACAACCACTCTCTGGACAGGTGCCTAGTCGATGGTGGAGGAGGGCTCAACATCCTTCCACTTCACGTGGCGTATAAAATTGGAGTCACCTTGACTTCAGTGAACCCAAGCCCCATCGTTATCACTGGATACGATGGGAATGCGTCTAGGCCTTTAGGATCCATCGAACTCCCAATGGAAACGGGAGGGATCGAACACACGGGGGTGTTCCATGTCTTGGACATCCACCCCCATTATAACCTGTTGCTGGGAAGACCCTGGATACACAGTTTGTGCGCTGTGCCATCCACCTTCCACAAGTGTGTCAAGATCCCTTTTAGGGACCAAGTCGTAGTGATCCTAGGTGAGAGTCACCCACAGCTTCAGGGGATCATAAACTCCCCTTGTTTATCAAGCTCCCAGGCCCATGAGGCTAACCTGGGGCAAATTATGGTTGAGCCACCTCGGCTCGTGTTGAACAACCCTAGGAAGGTTGTATGTGTGAAGTGGTCGCCCAAAGCAGGCCCCCTCCCGACTCTAATCCTCCTAGGAAAACCCAAACGTTCCCTATTTCCAAAACCCCTGGACAAAAGGCCATACGAGCCTAATATGGACAATAGCATGTTCCAGGACCACGACTTATATCCCATCTTTTCAAAAAACAAAAGGTCGTGGAACATGTTATTGAACATGGGCTACACGCCCTACAAGAGTCTAGGGGCACAAAACCAGGGTCTCCTAGAGCCCATCCTTCCTAGGGCCAACCCAAGCCGATATGGGATCGGCTATACTCCCCGAATACCGCAGGAGCCACCCCCTGTGACCACCTGGGTCAAGGGTGCCCCGGAGCCTGTCTTAGAAGAAACCTATGGTTTAGATCTCCTATTCCGAGTCTAACCCATAGTGTTTTCCCTTTGTAGGTATGACGGAAGATCCCTTTTTCTAAAAATACCAAAAACATTTGAAAACTTAAAATCAAAAAAATCGAAAAACAAGAAAAACCAAAACAATGGAAAAACAAAAACTCGAAAAAAGTGTGCTTTGTATAGTTCCTAAAGTTCTTGTTTTACAAAAACCCAAAAAAATCGAAAATTTGGAAAATACCAAAAAGATTTTGTACATAGCTGCTCCTGGTATGACTTTGGCGAAAGAAAAGGATTTCGAAAGAAACGTGGTCTGCATAGCCAGACCAAAAATTTCGAAATCACTTGAAAATCCAAGTACAAAACCAGGTTATTTTGAAAAACACGCATCAAGTTCCCTCGGGTCTATAGCCCACGAGAATGATCGAAGCCCAGAAGTGGATCCCCTTGAGGAAGATCCCACTTCTGAGCTCCCAGAATTTCATAGAATTCTCGATTTTGAAAGACCTTCCCAATCAGTAGGAGGAGATTTCGTAGAGGTGAACCTAGGGGATGATTCCAATCCCAAAACCATCAAAATAGGCGCATGCTTGCATGAAACTGAAAAGTTAGCATTCATTGCATTTTTACGAACCTATTTAGATGTGTTTGCATGGACGTATGAAGACATGCCGGGCATAGATCCCAGCATAGTCGAGCATCGTCTTCCCTTAGATGTAGGTGTAAAACCAATAAAGCAGAAGCTTAGGAAAATACACCCGAATGTACACACGCAAGTCAAAGAGGGTTTAGAAGATCTGCTAAAAGCCGGATTTATAAAACCCATTGCGTATTCTGATTGGTTGTCAAATATCGTTGTAGTTCGAAAAACCAATGGGAAAATTCGAATATGCATCGATTTTAGAAACCTGAATAAAGCCACTCCAAAGGATAATTATCCTTTACCAAACATAGATTTGATAGTCGATAGTACTGCAAATCATGAAATGTTTTCATTTATGGATGGCTATTCAGGCTATAATCAAATCAAACTAAGTCCACGAGATCAGGGTAAGACCGCCTTCACAACCCCATGGGGCACGTACTGCTATACAGTCATGCCCTTTGGTTTGAAAAATGCCGGCGCAACATACCAACAAGCCATGAACACGATCTTCCATGATCAAATTCACGAGCTCGTAGAAGTGTATGTAGATGATCTCTTGGCAAAATCCAAAACCCGATGCACCCATATCGAATGTTTACAAAAAATTTTCGAAAGGCTTAGGCTTTACAAAGTAAAGCTAAACCCTCAGAAATGTGTGTTCGGGGTAGAATCAGGAAAGCTTCTAGGCTTTATGGTGAGCCAAAGGGGGATAGAAGTCGACCCCTCTAAGTGTCGAGCCATCATAGACATGGCTCCACCCTCCAATCTCACCCAAGTCCGTAGCCTCCAAGGTCGATTACAATCCGTGCGCCGATTCATATCGAATCTGGCAACTAGATGCGAACCCTTCAACAAACTGTTGAGGAAGGGTACGAAATTCTTATGGGATGACGAATGCCAAAAGTCCTTCGAGAGACTAAAGGCATACTTGGTTAATCCCCCCGTTTTGAATCCTCCAAAACAAGGAAAACCGCTTTTATTGTACATCTCCGTGCATGTAAACGCTTTAGGAGCCCTGTTGGCTCAATACGAGGATGACACCCATAAGGAGTATGCCATCTACTATATTTCGAAAACTCTCTTGGCTTATGAACGAAATTATCAAGCCATGGAGAAGACGTGCTTGGCCCTAGTCTGGGCCTGCCAGAAATTCAGACACTACTTCCTAGATCATGAGATCTGGATAGTGTCCAAGCTTGATCCAATCAAGCACTTGTTCGAAAAACCCATTCTCACGGGTAGATTGGGCAAATGGCAACTCCTTCTAATGGAGTATGATCTGAAATACCATCACCAGATCTCCGTTAAAGGGCAAGCCCTAGCAGATTACGTGGCTGACTTCCCCTTGGAGGACGCATATCCCACTCTTGTCGAAATGCCTGATGAAGGCATATTGCAAAACCATTTTCAAAACCACATTTTGGCAAATTCTTTCGAAAACCAAGTGTGGAAGATGCACTTCGACGGGGCACGAAACCAACGAGGGGCTGGTGCCGGGATCATCCTAATCTCCCCTGAAAAGGGCGAGATTCCCATAGCGGTCCGCTTAGATTTCGAATGTTCCAACAACGTAGCTGAGTATGAAGCACTCATACAAGGCTTAAGTATTTCGAAAACTCTAGGGGCATCATGCATCGAGGTCTTTGGAGATTCGCTCCTTGTCATAAACCAGGTTTTAAAAATTTGGCAAGTACGTAATGAGAAACTACTTCCATATCACGAGTTGGCCACTCGATTGGTCCAATCCTTCCAGTCATGTAAGCTCACACACGTGGGAAGAGAGGACAATGGCATCGCCGATGCCCTCTCTTCCTTGGGTTCAGCCCTGAAGGTCGATCCCATTTCAGGGACCAGATCTTTGGAAATATGGCATGCGCCCCATCCATCCACACACGACTTGGATATTTGCCAAAACAACCCAGAGTCTATTGAAAAACCCTGGTTCTATGACATAAAACAATTTTTAGAAAATGGGGGATTCACCGAGGATGCCACATCCAAAGATAAGGCATTCATTCGTAAGATTTCGACCAGATACACCATTCTGGGTGGGGTCTTATACAAAAAGAGTTTTACCGGCATTCTGCTTAGGTGTATCGACCTAGAGGAGGCTAGGATAGTGATGCAGGAGTTCCACGACGGAGAATGTGGAGGTCATGTTAATGCCAACATGATGGCGATGAAAATACTTAGAGGGGGTTATTTTTGGTCCACCCTGAAAAAGGATTGTCACGATCATGTTAGAAAGTGTCATCCATGTCAAGTGCATGGGCACGCCATTCATATCCCTTCATCTGCATTGCATTCTGTGGTCAGCCCCTGGCCATTTACCATGTGGGCGTTTGACATTGTAGGCCCCATATTTCCAAAGGCCTCGAATGGGCATCGTTTTATTTTAGCAGCCACGGAGTATTTCTCCAAGTGGGTGGAAGCCATTTCCCTAACGAATGTAATGGGGCAACATGTGGTGGCTTTCATCCGGAGGAATATCTTGGCTCGATTTGGGGTTCCACGAGACCTTGTGTCTGATAATGGTACCCCATTCAAGAACGAGCGGATGGTTAAGTTGTGCAACACGTATGGCATAACTCACCACTTCTCCTCGCCCTACTACCCTCAAGGCAACGGCCAAGCCGAAGCCACAAACAAGACTCTCATTGGTATCATTGAGAAAACCTTAGAGAAGGGTAGGAGGTGGCATGAGAAGCTGGATGAAGCCTTATGGGCTTATAGGACTTCCATCCGGACTCCCACAAATGCCACACCATTCGAATTGGTCTATGGCACAAACGCCATTCTGCCCATTCATACTCAACTGCATTCATTCCATACATCCATTGCACTCGACCTCCCCCTAGAGACGCTTCAGCATGCTAGGATGGCCGAGCTAGATTTGCTAGATGAGAGGCGACTCCTTGCCATGGATCATGCTCGTGCATACCGGCAAAGGATAGCCCGACCTTATAGCAAACACATGAGACCTCGCCACTTTGAAGTGGGAGATCTGGTCTTGAAAACCATCCACCATCGTGGCCCACACCCCCTAGGCAAGTGGCGCCCCAACTGGGATGGACCCTATGTTGTGCGAGCAACCACTACGAACAATTCGTATTGGTTGATCGATGTAGAAGGTAGGAATTTAGCAGATCCTATCAATATTCAATACTTAAAGAAGTATCATATGTAGGATCTGGATTAAATTCCAGTTTTCGAAAACTTTATAGGGATAGCTGCCCTGAGACGTGTGAATAAGGTGCAAAAGCAACTCGTGTGACCCTAAGTGAGAGAATTCACACTTGTGAAAGAGTGGAGTTTTCAAAATCGTGGTTGCATTTCAAAATCCTTCTTCTTACAAAGAAAGGCCTAGTTCAACATAGCAAGATACTTGCAAGTAGTACGTGCTATTTCTAAATAGGCTGATCTGGAATGGATCGAGTGTAGGCTTGGGATAAGTCCTCCCCTCTTCTCTTCTCCTTCCAAAAGGAAAACAAAGGCCCAAAAACCAAAAGGGAATTTCCCATTTAAAGTCTCTTTCCAAAAGAAAGAAACCAGACTTTAAAAAGAAAAATCGATTCTCTTATGAAAAAGAGGGATTAAAGAAAAAATACTCCCAAAGGGAGACCCTCTATGGAAAAAAAGGAAAAAGAGGCCAAAAAGCTCAAAAAGAGCAGTTTTCCGCCTTCTATGCCTCAAACCACGGGATGCTTCATAAGGGACCGTGGTATCTCTTTCCCATCCCAGGCTTATCCCAAGCTAAAGCATGGTTCATTTCGAGGAATCCTAAAGTAAAAATAGGATTTACTTACTTGAATTTCATCTTGTTTGAGAATTCGACGTTTCGAGTAAGGCGTAGGGATTTGAAATGAAGCTTGTTTTCTTATAAAACCTCCGCTAGATAAGCGAGTGTTAAGACTCAAACAAGGGCAAGCATGAAGAGCTTGAGATCCTTAGGATCGAGACTCAAGACAGTTGTCCCTTTTGTAAATAGCTTTTGTAAATAAGTTTTAAAAACCGAACATCGAACAGCATAGGGTTTTTGCTCACTTGGAGCAGTAGGCCTTGTAAGTCTCTAGAGTTCGACCACACCTGGTCTCTGGGAGGTCGCCACTTTTGGCACCACACCCATGTCATCTGCATTCCACGCATGGTACTTGCATGAACATGATCCCATTTAGGACCAGATTCCATAAGTGAACCCTTTGGCATGATATCTCCTCCTACCAGAGTTTGTAAAATTGAGATTTTGCTAAATGGGACGATCCCATATTCTTCGTGGCTAGATCTAGGGAGACATTAAAAGGGGTGTTTGTCATCTTTGCCCTTATCCAAATCTATTTGGACAAGGCCAAAGAGGGGCATCTGTAAACACCCCGAAATCCCACGAATTTCTTAAACGAATCTGGTTTTATACAAGCAGCCCCAAAGGGCCATTTTTGAGTTTGGAAACCCAGGAGCCTTCCAAACAAACCCTGTATATATGTTTTAAAATATATCTTTCAAAAACATACGATATGGCTTTTGAAAACCCTTTTAAAACATGTTTTGAAACCCCGAAGTGGCTTGGCCCGATCAAGACAGGACCAGGAGAGCCAAGAAGAGCCCGGAATCGGAGCACCTGTCGAGCCCGGCGCAGCAACTCTTGTATCTGATTCACACCCCAGGATCTCGAACGTCCAAGACCCTGTTCTTACCAAAATATCATTTGAAGTCATCTCCGGAAGGCAGAAACGGAGGCGGACGACCATGTTGGCGAAGACCCAACGCAGACGGAGTACTGATGCTGTCAGGCCCCGCACGAATCGTCCGTTTCGAACCCAGCTCGAAGGAGTCAGAGTTCAGTTTGGATTGGATCTGGACCATATATATCCAGATTCCAATCCAAACCCATATGTGGACTTGGATTTGGATTTGGATCCAGAGATCCAATCCAATCTCCATATCCATGGCCCACATCACCTTCTCATAAATGGAGGTGGGGCCCACTTGAAATTCACGTGGGATATTGGGCATGAGAGAGAGTGGGGGTGAAAAATATCAAGAGTGTTGTATTAAGCTTGACTTGTGTGTCAAGTTTGGGTTTAATCTTGTGGGTTAGCCTAATTGAGTGGGTTTAAGCTTGTAATTAGCTAAAACCTAACCTAGGGCTGCACCAACATGGGGTGATCAAGGTCTATGGGCCATGCTAAGGGAGCTCCTTCACCTAAACCTAGCCAAAAATGCCTAAACCTAGCCTAAACCCCTAATCCACCCCTAATCTGAACCTAATCACCTAACCCACTTCCCTAATCCCGGCCTAATCCCAACCTAATCACCTAACCCACTCCCCTAATCCTTCCCTAAACCTAGATTAATTTCCCTAATCCTAGCCTAAACCTAGCCTAAACCACCTAACCTAGCTCACTAAACCTCACCCTAAAACCCAACCACCTAACCTAGCCCTAAACCACCCTTAGCCCACGATTTTCCCAAACACCTAGTTTTAAAATATCTGGCCCAACCCCATCTAGCCCACCTTATCTACATACTACCCTACCTAAACCACCTAACCACTACCCACAACCCAGCCCTAACCGACCTACCCATCCCCTATTTAAACCCCCCTCATTGTGGGCGGGTTTTCCAAGTGGGAACCACTCCACCACCCAGCCGGGCCCTCTCCTTCTCCCATCTCTCATCCGTCTTCCCAGCAGCTCCAGCTCCTCCACCAGCCGCCACCTGCTCCGCCACCTTCCCTCTCCCACTCCACCACCACTGCCCCCCAGCTGGACGTCACCACCTTCCCCCAACTCCACCAGCCGACAGCTACCTGCCCGCCACTCTCCCACTCCATCCGCCACTCCTTCCCATTTGGTAAGTCCCCCTAACTCCCTCAAAACCACTCTCTACCACCTCTCCACTCTTAGCCACCCATCTTCTCCTTAGCTCCACCTCTTTGCCGCCACCATCTAAGCCTAGCCGAACCTAGGATAACCCAAGTGGCTGGCCACTACTTAGCCACCATCTCCCATTCGGCCAACCCCCTAGGTGTCCTCTTTGGCCTTCCCACTAGCTCACCTTTTAGGTCCAGTTTCCCTAAGTCCCTAACTTCCCTAGTGACCCTAAGACCCGCTTAGTCAGCCACTCTAAACTCCCTACTTGGAGGCGCCGCCCACTTGCCATCGGTCCCCTTCGAGGCGTCCATCCCGCGCCCCATTTGCAGCCGGCCAGCACCCTTGGTCACATACCTTCGCGGAGCTCCCGTTTGTAGCCCAAAGCCAAGGCCACGCTCAAGCAAGACCTCTACGGACCAGCTACTCGTAAGTGTCTAAACTCGGTCTTTAGTCATACACTTGCTTGAAATTCAATTTGATACGGGGTTGTAATAACGGAGCATAGTCTCCCCCCGCTTGTAATAACGTGGCTTGGCACAACCACACACGTGCACTCTCTTAGTCGTGCACAATTTTGAACACACACGGGCCTAATCAGCCCCTAATATATAAGTGTACATATATATTTCATTTCCGAAGGGTTTTGTTTAAGTTGGGTGCGTTGTCTTTCGATTAAAACACTCTCACACACATTGAGCTTTCGCTCTTATTTGAAAGACCCAAGTAAGGGCCGACCTATACTATTTGGGTTTCATTTCATGTCGTGTGAGTAAGTCTTTCAATTCAAACACTCTCACACACATTGAGCTTTCGCTCTTATTTGAAAGACCCAAGTAAGGGCCGACCTATACTATTTGGGTTTCATTTCTTGTCGTGTGAGTAAGTCTTTCAATTCAAGCACTTTCACACACATTGAGCCTTCGCTCTTACTCCCAAGACCTTAGTAAAGGCCTTATTGCAGTTATATTTGGGTTTCATTTATGTCGTGTGTGTAGTACTTCAATTCAAGCACTCTCACACACATTGAGCCTTCGCTCTTACTCCCAAGACCTTAGTCAAGGCCATACTGCAATTTATATTTGGGTTTAATTTCATGTCGTGTGTGTAAGTCTTTCAATTCAAGCACGCACCCACATTGAGCCTTCGCTCTTATTTGCAAGACCCGAGTAAGGGCTCATATACATAAGATATATACATATTTCCCTTCTGTTATTTCCCTTCTGTTATTTCCCTTCGGTTATTTCCCTTCTGTTATTTCCCTTCAGCATTGTCTTTACATTTCGGGTTTTCCCTTTGGAGTAGCGTGAGTTTGCATTGCATCTACGCCATACCACGAGGTAGGACGCATATTGCATCGAAGCAACCCCCGCTCGAATTCGCCCATGTAGTGGAGTGTTCATAACACACAAACTAGGCGACCCAAAAAGGGATAAAAGAAAAGACTTAGGCACGTGCAAATCCACGTGATCTAAAACATGCAATCGCATCTTAAAGACCCGAAATAGACACCTCGAACCGTTTCGTAGACTTTCTCCCTAAAACTCGATTTTTGCAAAAGCGTACAGACTGACCCTTGCGCATCGGTGCAAGAAGGTCTGCGACGACAAGAGCTCACTTGCTCACAGTCGCCACGTTTAGAAGTCAGTGTTGATATATCTTCGCTAGCTTAAGTAAGCTAGCTGGCACGCCCTATTTGTATACATAGGCCTTAGACGCACGATAAGATCCACTCCAAGCCACGAAAGGGGCGAAGAGGCGGGGATTTTTTTCGCGCGTCTACAGTGATCAAGGTCTATGGGCCATGCTAAGGGAGCTCCCTCACATAAACCTAACCCAAAATGCCTAATCCTAGCCTAAACCCCTAATCCACCCCTAATCTGAACCTAATCACCTAACCCACTTCCCTAATCCCGTCCTAATCCCAACCTAATCACCTAACCCACTTCCCTAATCCTTCCCTAAACCTAGATTAATTTCCCTAATCCTAGCCTAAACCTAGCCTAATCACCTAACCTAGTTCACTAAACCTCACCCTAAAACCCAACCACCTAACCTAGACCTAAACCCCTAAACCACCCCTAGCCTACAATCTACCCAAACCCCTAGTTTCCAAAATATCTGGCTCAACCCTTTCCAGCCCACCTTATCTACATACCACCCTACCTAAACCACCTAACCACTACCCCAAGCCCAGCCCTAACCGACCTACCCATCCCCTATTTAAACCCCCCCCCTTGGGGGCGGGTTTTGCAAGTGGGAGCCCTCATCTCACCCAACCGGGACCACCCTTTTCCAGCCTAGCCGGGACCACTCTCCATCAGCCCAGCCGGGACCACTCTCCACCAGCACTACCTGCACCGCCACCTTCCCTCTTCCATCCATCACCACCTCACCCAGCCGGACGCCACCACCTTCACCCAACCGAACCAACCGAGCTCCCATCCACACCCGACTTCTCTCTTCCATCCGCCACTTCTCCCCATCCGGTAAGCACTCTCTAACTCTACCAAAACCCTTCTCTACTACCTCTCCACTCCTAGCCACCCAGCCTATCATCATCTCAGCCCTTTTCCAAAACCCTTTTCACTTGGCCGAACCTAGCATAACCCAAACTACCGGCCACTACCTAACCCTCCTATCCCATTCGGCCTTCCCCTAGGTGTCCCATTCGGCCTTCCCACAAACTATCCTTTAGGTCTAGTTTCCCTAAACACTCAACTCCCCTAGTGACCCTAAAAACTCACTTGTTCAGCCCCTTTAACCCCCACCTCGAGGCGACATCCACTTGCAATCGGCCACCTTTGAGGCGCCTATCCCGCGCCCCACTTGCAACCGGCCAGCACCTTTGATCACCTATCTTCGCGGAGCTCCCGTTTGCAGCCCAAGGCGAAGGCCAAGCCCACGCTCAAGCAAGACCTCTACGGACCAGCTACTCGTAAGTTTCTAAACTCGGTCTTTAGTTGTATACTTGCTTGAGATTCAATTTGATACGGGGTTATAATAACGGAGCATAGTCTCCCCCCGCTTGTAATAACGTGGCTTGGCACAACCACACACGTGCACTCTCTTAGTCGTGCACGATTTCGAACACACACGGGCCTAATCAGCCCCTAATACATAAATGTATATATATACTTTCATTTTCGAAGGGTTTTGTTTAAGTTGGGTGCGTTGTCTTCCAATTCAAGCACTCACACACATTGAGCTTTCGCTCTTATTTGAAAGACCCAAGTAAGGGCCGACCTATACTATTTGGGTTTCATTTCATGTCGTGTGAGTAAGTCTTTCAATTCAAGCACTTTCACACACATTGAGCCTTCGCTCTTACTCCCAAGACCTTAGTAAAGGCCTTATTGCAGTTATATTTGGGTTTCATTTATGTCGTGTGTGTAGTACTTCAATTCAAGCACTCTCACACACATTGAGCCTTCGCTCTTACTCCCAAGACCTTAGTCAAGGCCATACTGCAATTTATATTTGGGTTTAATTTCATGTCGTGTGTGTAAGTCTTTCAATTCAAGCACGCACCCACATTGAGCCTTCGCTCTTATTTGCAAGACCCGAGTAAGGGCTCATATACATAATCTATATACATATCTCCCTTCGGTTATTTCCCTTCGGTTATTTCCCTTCGGTTATTTCCCTTCAGTCATTTCCCTTCAGTATTGTCTTTACATTTCGGGTTTTCCCTTTGGAGTAGCGTGAGTTTGCATTGCATCTACGCCATACCACGAGGTAGGACGCATATTGCATCGAAGCAAGCCCCGCTCGAATTCGCCCATGTAGTGGAGTGTTCATAACACACAAACTAGGTGGCCCGAAAAGGGATAAAAGAAAAGACTTAGGCACATGCAAATCCACATGATCTAAAATATGCAATCGCATCTTAAAGACCCGAAATAGACACCTCGAACCGCTTCGTAGACTTTCTCTCCAAAAACTTGATTTTTGCAAAGCGTACAGACTGACCCTTGTGCATCAGTGCAAGAAGGTCTGCGACGACAAGAGCTTACTTGCTCACAGTCGCCACGTTTAGAAGTCAGTGTAAAAAATATCTTCGCTAGCTTAAGTAAGCTAGCTGGCACGCCCTGTTTGCATACATAGGCCTTAGACACACGAGAGGATCCGCTCCAAGCCCTGAAAAAGGCAAAGAGGAGGGGATTTTCGCGCGTCTTCAGTTGCCAGATTCGATATGAATTGGTGAACGGATTGTAAGCGACCCTGGAGGCTACGGATTTGGGTGAGATTGGAGGGTGGAGCCATGTCTATGATGGCTCGACACTTAGAGGGGTCGACTTCTATTCCCCTTTGGCTCACCATAAAGCCTAGAAGCTTCCCTGATTCTACCCCGAACACACATTTTTGAGGGTTTAGCTTTACTTTGTAAAGCCTAAGCCTTTCGAAAATCTTTTGTAAACATTCGATATGGGTGCATCGGGTTTTGGATTTCGCCAAGAGATCATCTACACACTTCTACAAGCTCATGAATTTGATCATGGAAGATCGTGGTCATGGCTCGTTGGTATGTTGCACCGGCGTTTTTCAAACCAAAGGGCATGACTGTATAGCAGTACGTGCCCCATGGGGTTGTGAAGGCGGTCTTACCCTGATCTCGTGGGCTTAGTTTGATTTGATTATAGCCTGAATAGCCATCCATGAATGAAAACATTTCATGATTTGCAGTACTATCGACTATCAAATCTATGTTTGGTAAAGGATAATTATCCTTAGGAGTGGCTTTATTCAGGTTTTTGAAATCGATGCATATTCGAATTTTCCCATTGGTTTTTCGAACTACAATGATGTTTGACAACCAATCAGAATACGCAATGGGTTTTATAAATCCGACTTTTAGCAGATCTTCTAAACCCTCTTTGACTTGTGTGTGTACATTCGGGTGTATTTTCCTAAGCTTCTGCTTTATGGGTTTTACACCTGCATCTAAGGGAAGACGATGTTCGACAATGCTGGGATCTATGCCCGGCATGTCTTCATACGTCCATGCGAACACATCTAAATAGGTTCGTAGAAATGCAATGAATGCTAACCATTCTGTATCATGCGAGCATGCGCCTATTTTGATGGTTTTGGGATTGGAATCATCCCCTAGGTTCACTTCTATGAAATCTCCTCCTACTGATTGGGAAGGTCTTTCAAAATCGAGAATCTTATGAAATTCTGGGAGCTCAGAAGTGGGATCTTCCTCAAGGGGATCCACTTCTGTGCTTTGATCATTCTCGTGGGCTATAGACCCGAGGGAATTTGATGCGTGGTTTTCAAAATGACCTGGTTTTATACTTGGATTTTCAAGTGATTTCAAAATTTTTGGTCTGGCTATGTAGACAACGTTTCTTTCGAAATCCTTTTCTTTTGCCAAAGTCCTACTAGGAGTAGCTATGTACAAAATCTTTTTGGTATTTTCCAAATTTTCGATTTTTTGGGTTTTTGTAAAACAAGAACTTTGGGAACTATACAAAGCACTCTTTTTTCGAGTTTTTGTTTTTCCATTGTTTTTGGTTTTTCTTGTTTTTCGATTTTTTTTTATTTTAAGCTTTTTAAATGTTTTTGTATTTTTAGAAAAAGGGATCTTCCATCATACCTACAAAGGGAAAACACTACGGGTTAGACTCAGAATAGGAGATCTAAATCGTAGGTCTCTTCTAAGGCAGGTTCCGGGGCACCCTTGACCCAGGTGGTCACAGGGGGTGGCTCCGGCGGTATTTGGGGAGTATAGCCGATCCCATATCGGCTTGGATTGGCCCTAGGAAGGATGGGCTCTAGGAGACCCTGGTTATGTGCCCCTAGACTTTTGTAAGGCGTGTAGCCCATGTTTAACAACATGTTCCATGACTTTTCGTTTTTTGAAAAAGTTTGATATAAGTCGTGGTCCTGGAACATGCTATCATCCATATTGTGCTCATATGGCCTCTTGTCTAGGGGTTTTGGAAATAGGGAACTCTTGGGTCATCCTAGAAGGGTTAGAGTCGGGAGGGGGCCTGCTTTGGGCGGCCCCTTTACATATACAACCTTCCTAGGGTTGTTTAATACGAGCCGAGGTGGCTCGACCATAACTTGCCCCAGGTTAGCCTCATGGGCCTGGGAGCTTGATAAACAAGGGGAGTTTATGATCCCTTGAAGCTGCGGGTGACTCTCACCTAGGATCACTACGACTTGGTCCCTAAAAGGGATCTTGACACACCTGTGGAAGGTGGATGGCACAGCACACAAATTGTGTATCAAGGGCCTTCCCAACAACAGGTTATAATGGGGGTGGATGTCCAAGACATGGAACACCCCCGTGTGTTCGATCCCTCCCGTTTCCATTGGGAGTTTGATGGATCCTAAAGGTCTAGACGCATTCCCATCGTATCCAGTGATAACGATGGGGCTTGGGTTCACTGAAGTCAAGGTGACTCCGATTTTGTACGCCACATGAAGTGGAAGGATGTTGAGCCCTCCTCCACCATCGACTAGGCACCTGTCCAAAGAGTGGTTGTTTAGAACCACCTCGATATGTAGGGCCTGGTTATGGGTTTCGTAGGGTCTATCTACATCATCTTCCAAAAAAGTGATGGGCGATTTTGCTCCTAATAAAGCCACTTGGGCAGACAAGGATTCCGGACTTATGTTCGAATCAACCTTGGCCCTTTCTAGAATTTTCTCTAATACAAGTCTATGCCTAGGCGAGGTTTTTATAAGCTCTAAGATAGACATGTGAATAGGAATCTTTGAAAGGTGGTTTTCGAAGTCATAAGGATTTAGGATGACTTTGTCCTTATCTCCTTTTGGCATAACACTAGGGATACATGCTTTTGAGGGGCCAGGCACACTGACCACCTTTTGAGCACCTTGAAGGTGCGGGGGTTGATAGATCCTCCCGGATCTAGTTACTTACCCCACGACCAGCCTAGGGTTCGCGCTAATTTTGGCTCTAAGAATGAGCTGAGGAGAACCTTGGGTTTTCAAAACTGGTTTTACCGGGGATTCCACTTTTGGTGGTCCCTGAATGACGACTTGGGCGGGCTTCTTGCATAGTACAAGAATGGGCACGCAAGTGGGTCGACCAGGTTTTGGTTTTTGCGCTAGTTCCTTGGAAATGGTGAGGGTACATACCTCCTTTCCTTTCTCACTGCCACTAGTGTGTTTGTGTAGACGCGCGAAAATCCCCGCCTCTTTGCCTCTTTTGGGGCTTGGAGTGGATCTTCTCGTGTGTCTAAGGCCTATGTATAAAAATAGGGCGTGCCAGCTAGCTTACTTAAGCTAGCGAAGATATTTTTATCACTGACTTCTAAACGTGGCGATTGTGAGCAAGTAAGCTCTTGTCGTCGCAGACCTTCTTGCACCGATGCGCAAGGGTCAGTCTGTACGCTTTTGCAAAAATTGAGTTTTGGAGAGAAAGTCTACGAAGCGGTTCGAGGTGTCTATTTCGGGTCTTTAGGATGCGATTGCATATTTTAGATCACGTGGATTTGCACGTGCCTAAGTCTTTTCTTTTATCCCTTTTCGGGCCACCTAGTTTGTGTGTTATGAACACTCCACTACATGGGCGAATTCGAGCGGGGCTTGCTTTGATGCAATATGCGTCCTACCTCGTGGTATGGCGTAGATGCAATGCAAACTCACGCTACTCCAAAGGGAAAACCCGAAATGTAAAGACAATACTGAAGGGAAATAACAGAAGGGAAATAACCGAAGGGAAATAACCGAAGGGAGATATGTATATAGCTTATGTATATGAGCCCTTACTCGGGTCTTGCAAATAAGAGCGAAGGCTCAATGTGGGTGCGTGCTTGAATTGAAAGGCTTACACACACTACATGAAATTAAACCCAAATATAAATTGCAGTATGGCCTTGACTAAGGTCTTGGGAATAAGAGCGAAGGCTCAATGTGTGTGAGAGTGCTTGAATTGAAAGACTACCCACACGACATGAAATTAAACCCAAATATAACTGCAATAAGGCCTTTTCTAAGGTCTTGGGAGTAAGAGCGAAGGCTCAATGTGTGTGAAAGTGCTTGAATTAAAAGACTTACTCACGCGACATGAAATGAAACCCAAATAGTATAGGTCGGCCCTTACTTGGGTCTTTCAAATAAGAGCGAAAGCTCAATGTGTGTGAGAGTGCTTGAATTGAAAGACTTACTCACACGACATGAAATGAAACCCAAATAGTATAGGTCGGCCCTTACTTGGGTCTTTCAACTAAGAGCGAAAGCTCAATGTGTGTGAGTGCTTGAATTGAAAGACAACGCACCCAACTTAAACAAAACCCTTCTAAAATGAAAGTATATATATACGCTTATGTATTAGGGGCTGATTAGGCCCGTGTGTGTTCAAAATCGTGCACGACTAAGAGAGTGCACGTGTGTGGTTGTGCCAAGCCACGTTATTACAAGCGGGGGGAGACTATGCTCCGTTATTACAACCCCGTATCAAATTGAATCTCAAGCAAGTGTACAACTAAAGACCGAGTTTAGACACTTACGAGTAGCTGGTCCGTAGAGGTCTTGCTTGAGCGTGGACTTGGCCTTGGGCTGCAAACGGGAGCTCCGCGAAGATAGGTGATCAAAGGTGCTGGCCGGCTGCAAGTGGGGCGCGGGATAGGCGCCTCGAAGGTGGCCGGTGGCAAGTAGATGTCGCCTCGAGGTAGGGGGTTTAAAGGGGCTAAATAAGTGGGTTTTTAGGGTCACTAGGGGAGTTGAGAGTTTAGGGAAGCTGGACCTAAAGGAGGGTTTGTGGGAAGGCTGAATGGGACACCTAGGGGAAGGCCGAATGGAGTATGATGGCTAGGTAGTGGCCGATAGTTTAGGTTATACTAGGTTCGGCTAGGTGAAAAGGGTGGTGGCAAAGAGTGGAGAGGTGGAAGAGAAGGGCTTTGATGGAGATTGGGTACTTACCGAATGGGGAGAGGCGGTGGAAGGCAAGGAGAAGCAGGCGGGCAGGTGGGCTCTTGGCTGGTTCGGTTGGGTGAAGGTGGTGGCGTCCGGCTGGGGGAGGTGGTGGTGGATGGAAGAGGGAAGGTGGCGGTGCAGGTGGAGCTGGTGGAGCAGGTGGAGGTGATGGAGAGTGGTCCCGGCTAGGTGAGGAAGTGGGAGAAGCAGAGGGCCCGGCTGGGTGAGGTGAGGGTTCCCACTTGGAAAACCCGCCCCCAAGGGGGGGGGGGGGTTTAAATAGGGGATGGGTAGGTCGGTTAGGGCTGGGCTGAGGGTAGTGGTTAGGTGGTTTAGGTAGGGTGGTATGTAGATTAGGTGGGCTGGAAAGGGTTGGGCCAGATATTTTAAAACTAGGGGTTTGGGTAGATTGTGGGCTAAGGGTGGTTTAGGGGTTTAGGGCTAGGTTAGGTGGTTGGGTTTTAGGGTGAGGTTTAGTGAGCTAGGTTAGGTGATTAGGCTAGGTTTAGGCTAGGATTAGGGAAATTAATCTAGGTTTAGGGAAGGATTAGGGAAGTGGGTTAGGTGATTAGGTTGGGATTAGGCCGGGATTAGGGAAGTGGGTTAGGTGATTAGGTTGGGATTAGGCCGGGATTAGGGAAGTGGGTTAGGTGATTAGGTTGGGATTAGGGGTGGATTAGGGGTTTAGGCTAGGATTAGTCATTTTGGGTTAGGTTTAGGTGAGGGAGCTCCCTTAGCATGGCCCATAGACCTTGATCACCCCATGTTGGTGCAGCCCTAGGTTAGGTTTTAGCTAATTACAAGCTTAAACCCACTCAATTAGGCTAACCCACATGATTAACCCCAAACTTGACACACAAGTCAAGCTTAATACAACACTCTTGATATTTTTCACCCCCACTCTCTCTCATGCCCAATATCCCACGTGAATTTCAAGTGGGTCCCACCTCCATTTATGAGAAGGTGATGTGGGCCATGGATATGGATATTGGATTGGATCTCTGGATCCAAATCCAAATCCAAGTCCACATATGGGTTTGGATTGGAATCTGGATATATATGGTCCAGATCCAATCCAAACTGAACTCTGACTCCTTCGAGCTGGGTTCGAAACGGACGATTCATGCGGGGCCTGACAACATCAGTACTCCGTCTGCGTTGGGTCTTCGCCAACATAGTCGTCCGCCTCCGTTTCTGCCTTCCGGAGATGACTTCAAATGCTATTTTGATAAGAACAGGGTCTTGGACGTTCGAGATCCTGGGGTGTGAATCAAATACAAGAGTTGCTGCGCCGGGCTCGACATGTGCTCCGGTTCCGGGCTCTTCTTAACTCTCCTGGTCCTTTCTTGATCGGGTCAAGACACTTTGGGGTTTCAAAACATGTTTTAAAAGGGTTTTCAAAAGCCATATCATATGTTTTTGAAAGATGTAGTTTAAAACAGATATACAGGGTTGTCTGGAAGGCTCCTGGGTTTCCAGACTCAAAATAGCCCTTTGGGGCTGGTTTTACAAAACCAGATGAATTTGAGAAATTCGTGGGATTTCGGGGTGTTTACAAATGCCCCTCTTTGGCCTTGTCCAAATAGATTTGGATAAGGGCAAAGAAGACAAACACCCCTTTCAATGTCTCCCTAGATCTAGCCACGAAGAATATGGGATCGTCCCATTTTAGCAAAATCTCAATTTACAAACTCTGGTAGGAGGAGATATCACGCCAAAGGGTTATATTATGGAATCTGGTCCTAAAATGGGATCATGTTCATGCAAGTATCATGCGTGGAATGCAGATGACATGGGTGTGGTGCCAAGAGTGGCGACCTCCCAGAGACCAGATGTGGTCGAACTCTAGAGACTTACAAGGTCTATTGCTCCAAGTGAGCAAATCCTATGCTGTTCGATGTTCGGTTTTCAAAACCTATTTACAAAAATTATTTACAAAAGGGACAACTGTCTTGAGCCTCGATCCTAAGGATCTTGAGCTCTTCATGCTTGCCCTTGTTTGAGTCTTAACACTCGCTTATCTAGCGGAGGTTTTATAAGAAAACAAGCTTCATTTCAAATTCCTACGCCTTACTCGAAACGTCGAATTCTCAAACAAGATGAAATTCAAGTAAGTAAATCCTATTTTTACTTTAGGATTCCTCGAAATGAACCATGCTTTAGCTTGGGATAAGCCAGGGATGGGAAAGAGATACCACGGTCCCTTCTGAAGCGTCCCATGGTTTAAGGCACAGAAGGTGGAAAACTGCTCTTTTTGAGCTTTTTGGCCTCTTTTTCCTTTTTTTCATCGAGGGTCTCCCTTTGGGAGTATTTTTTCTTTAATCCCTCTTTTTCATAAGAGAATCGATTTTTCTTTTAAATTCTGGTTTCTTTCTTTCGGAAAGAGACTTTGAATGGGAAATTCCCTTTTGTTTTGGGCCTTTGTTTTCCTTTTGGAAGGAGAAGAGAAAAGGAGAGGACTTATCCCAAGCCTACACTCGATCCATTCCAGATCAGCCTATTTAGAAATAGCACGTACCACTTGCAAGTATCTTGCTATGTTGAACTAGGCCTTTCTTTGTAAGAAGAAGGATTTTGAAATGCAACCACGATTTTGAAAACTCCACTCTTTCACAAGTGCGAATTCTCTCACTTAGGGTCACACGAGTTCGCCTTTGCACCTTATTCACATGTCTCAGGGCAGCTATCCCCAGAAAATTTTCGAAAACTGGAATTTAATCCAGGTCCTACACATGATACTTCTTTAAGTATTGAATATTGATAGGATCTGCTAAATTCCTACCTTCTACATCGATCAACCAATACGAATTGCTCGTAGTGGTTGCTCGTACAACATAGGGTCCATCCCAGTTGGGGCGCCACTTACCTAAGGGGTGTGGGCCACGATGGTGGATGGTTTTTAAGACGAGATCTCCCACTTCAAAGTGGCGAGGTCTTATGTGTTTGCCATAATGTCGGGCTATCCTTTGCCGGTATGCACGAGCATGATCCATGGCAAGGAGTCGCTTCTCATCTAGCAAATCTAGTTCGGCCATCCTAGCATGCTGAAGCGTCTCTAGGGGAGGTCGAGTGCTATGGATGTATGAAATGAATGCAGTTGAGTATGAATGGGAAGAATGGCGTTTGTGCCATAGACCAACTCGAATGGTGTGGCATTCGTGGGAGTCTGGATGGAAGTCCTATAAGCCCATAAGGCTTCATCCAGCTTCTCGTGCCACATCCTACCCTTCTCTAAGGTTTTCTCAATGATACCAATGAGAGTCTTGTTTGTAGCTTCGGCTTGGCCATTGCCTTGAGGGTAGTAGGGCGAGGAGAAGTGGTGAGTTATGCCATACGTGTTGCACAACTTAACCATCCGCTCATTCTTGAATGGGGTACCATTATCAGACACAAGGTCTCGTGGAACCCCAAATCGAGCCAAGATATTCCTCCGGATGAAAGCCACCACATGTTGCCCCATTACATTCGTTAGGAAAATGGCTTCCACCCACTTGGAGAAATACTCCGTGGCTGCTAAAATAAAACGATGCCCATTCGAGGCCTTTGGAAATATTGGGCCTACTATGTCAAACGCCCACATGGTAAATGGCCAGGGGCTGACCACGGAATGCAATGTAGATGAAGGGATATGAATGGCGTGCCCATGCACTTGACACGGATGACACTTCCTAACATGATCGTGACAATCCTTTTTCAGGGTGGACCAAAAATAGCCCCCTCTAAGTATTTTCATCGCCATCATGTTGGCATTAACATGACCTCCACATTCTCCATCGTGGAACTCGTGCATCACTATCATAGCCTCCTTTAGGTCGATACACCTAAGCAGAATGCCGGTAAAACTCTTTTTGTATAAGACCCCGCCCAGAATGGTGTATCGGGTCGAAATCTTACGAATGAATGCCTTATCTTTGGATGTGGCATCCTCGGTGAATCCCCCATTTTCTAAAAATTGTTTTATGTCATAGAACTAGGGTTTTTTAATAGACTCTGGGTTGTTTGGGCAAATATCCAAGTCGTGTGTGGATGGATGGGGCGCATGCCATATTTCCAAAGATCTGGTCCCTGAAATGGGATCGACCTTCAGGGCTGAGCCCAAGGAGGAGAGGGCATCGGCGATGCCATTGTCCTCTCTTCCCACGTGTGTGAGCTTACACGACTGGAAGGATTGGACCAATCGAGTAGCCAACTTGTGATATGGAAGTAGTTTCTCATTACGTACTTGCCAAATTTTTAAAACCTGGTTTATGACAAGGAGCGAATCTCCAAAGACCTCGATGCATGATGCCCCTAGAGTTTTCGAAATCCTTAAGCCTCGTATGAGTGCTTCATACTCAGCTACGTTGTTGGAACATTCGAAATCTAAGCGGACTGCTATGGGAATCTCGCCATTTTCAGGGGAGATTAGGATGATCCCGGCACCAGCCCCTCGTTGGTTTCGTGCCCCGTCGAAGTGCATCTTCCACACTTGGTTTTCGAAAGAATTTGCCAAAATGTGGTTTTGAAAATGGTTTTGCAATATGCCTTCATCAGGCATTTCGACAAGAGTGGGATATGCGTCCTCTAAGGGGAATTCAGCCACGTAATCTGCTAGGGCTTGCCCCTTAATGGAGATCTGGTGATGGTATTTCAGATCATACTCCATTAGAAGGAGTTGCCATTTGCCCAATCTTCCCGTGAGAATGGGTTTTTCGAACAAGTGCTTGATTGGATCAAGCTTGGACACTATCCAGATCTCATGATCTTGGAAATAGTGTCTGAACTTCTGGCAAGCCCAGACTAGGGCCAAGCACGTCTTCTCCATGGCTTGATAATTTCGTTCATAAGCCAAGAGAGTTTTCGAAATATAGTAGATGGCATACTCCTTATGGGTGTCATCCTCGTATTGAGCCAACAGGGCTCCTAAAGCATTCACATGCACGGAGATGTATAATAAAAGCGGTTTTCCTTGTTTTGGAGGATTCAAAACGGGGGGATTAACCAAGTATGCCTTCAGTCTCTCGAAGGACTTTTGGCATTCGTCATCCGATAAGAATTTCGTACCCTTCCTCAACAGTTTGTTGAAGGGTTCGCATCTAGTTGCCAGATTCGATATGAATCGGCGCACAGATTGTAATCGACCCTGGAGGCTACAGACTTGGGTGAGATTGGAGGGTGGAGCTATGTCTATGATGGCTCGACACTTAGAGGGGTCGACTTCTATTCCCCTTTGGCTCACCATAAAGCCTAGAAGCTTCCCTGATTCTACCCCGAACACACATTTTTGAGGGTTTAGCTTTACTTTGTAAAGCCTAAGCCTTTCGAAAATCTTTTGTAAACATTCGATATGAGTGCATCGGGTTTTGGATTTCACCAAGAGATCATCTACATACACTTCTACAAGCTCGTGAATTTGATCATGGAAGATCGTGTTCATGGCTCGTTGATATGTTGCGCCGGCATTTTTCAAACCAAAGGGCATGACTGTATAGCAGTATGTGCCCCATGGGGTTGTGAAGGCGGTCTTACCCTGATCTCGTGGACTTAGTTTGATTTGATTATAGCCTGAATAGCCATCCATGAATGAAAACATTTCATGACTTGCAGTACTATCGACTATCAAATCTATGTTTGGTAAAGGATAATTATCCTTTGGAGTGGCTTTATTCAGGTTTCTGAAATCGATGCATATTCGAATTTTCCCATTGGTTTTTCGAACCACAACGATATTTGACAACCAATCAGAATACGCAATGGGTTTTATAAATCCGGCTTTTAGCAGATCTTCTAAACCATCTTTGACTTGCGTGTGTACATTCGGGTGTATTTTCCTAAGCTTCTGCTTTATTGGTTTTACACCTATATCTAAGGGAAGACGATGCTCGACTATGCTGGGATCTATGCCCGGCATGTCTTCATACGTCCATGCAAACACATCTAAATAGGTTTGTAGAAATGCAATGAATGCTAACTTTTCAGTTTCATGCAAGCATGCGCCTATTTTGATGGTTTTGGGATTGGAATCATCCCCTAGGTTCACCTCTACGAAATCTCCTCCTACTGATTGGGAAGGTCTTTCAAAATCGAGAATTCTATGAAATTCTGGGAGCTCAGAAGTAGGATCTTCCTCAAGGGGATCCACTTCTGGGCTTTGATCATTCTCGTGGGATATAGACCCGAGGGAACTTGATGCGTGGTTTTCAAAATAACCTGGTTTTGTACTTGGATTTTCAAGTGATTTCGAAATTTTTGGTCTGGCTATGCAGACGATGCTTCTTTCGAAATCCTTTTCTTTTACCAAAGTCTTACCAGGAGCAGCTATGTACAAAATCTTTTTGGTATCTTCCAAATTTTCGATTTTTTTGGGTTTTTGTAAAACAAGAACTTTGGGAACTATACAAAGCACTCTTTTTTCGAGTTTTTGTTTTTCCATTGTTTTTGGTTTTTCTTGTTTTTCGATTTTTTTTTTTAATTTTAAGTTTTCAAATATTTTTGGTATTTTTATTAAAAGGGATCTTCCGTCATACCTACAAAGGGAAAACACTACGGGTTAGACTCGGAATAGGAGGTCTAAATCGTAGGTCTCTTCTAAGACAGGCTCCGGGGCACCCTTGACCCAAGTGGTCACAGGGGGTGGCTCCGGCGGTATTCGGGGAGTATAGCCGATCCCATATCGGCTTGGGTTGGCCCTAGGAAGGATGGGCTCTAGGAGACCCTGGTTTTGTGCCCCTAGACTTTTGTAGGGCGTGTAGCCCATGTTCAATAACATGTTCCACGACCTTTTGTTTTTTGAAAAGATGGGATATAAGTCGTGGTCCTGGAACATGCTATCGTCCATATTAGGCTCGTATGGCCTTTTGTCCAGGGGTTTTGGAAATAGGGAATGCTTGGGTTTTCCTAGGAGGATTAGAGTCGGGAGGGGGCCTACTTTGGGCGGCCCCTTCACACATACAACCTTCCTAGGGTTGTTCAACACGAGCCGAGGTGGCTCAACCATAATTTGCCCCAGGTTAGCCTCATGGGCCTGGGAGCTTGATAAACAAGGGGAGTTTATGATCCCCTGAAGTTGTGGGTGACTCTCACCTAGGATCACTACGACCTGGTCCCTAAAAGGGATCTTGACACACTTGTGGAAGGTGGATGGCACAGCGCACAAGCTGTGTATCCAGGGCCTTCCCAGCAACAGGTTATAATGGGGGTGGATGTCCAAGACATAAAAGACCCCCGTGTGTTCGATCCCTCCCGTTTCCATTGGAAGTTTGATGGATCCTAAAGGCCTAGACGCATTCCCATCGTATCCAGTGATAACGATGGGGCTTGGGTTCACTGAAGTCAAGGTGACTCCGATTTTGTACGCCACGTGAAGTGGAAGGATGTTGAGCCCTCCTCCACCATCGACTAGGCACCTGTCCAGAGAGTGGTTGTTTAGAACCACCTCGATATGTAGGGCCTGGTTATGGGTTTCGTAGGGTCTATCTACATCATCTTCCGAAAAGGTGATGGGCAATTTTGCTCCTAATAAAGCCACTTGGGCAGACAAGGATTCCAGACTTATGTTTGAATCAACCTTGGCCCTTTCTAGAATTTTCTCTAAGACAAGTCTATGCCTAGGCGAGGTTTTGATAAGCTCTAGGATAGACATGTGAATAGGAATCTTTGAAAGGTGGTTTTCGAAATCATAAGGATTTAGGGTGACTTTGTCCTTATCTGCTTTTGGCAGACCACTAGGGATACATGCTTTTGAGGGGCCAGGCACACTGACCACCTTTTGAGCACCTTGAAGGTGCGGGGGTTGGTAGATCCTCCCGGATCTAGTGACTTCCCCCACGACCAGCCTAGGGTTCACGCTAAACTTGGCTCTAAGGATGAGCTGAGGAGAACCTTGGATTTTCAAAACTGGTTTTGCCGGGGTTTCCACTTTTGGTGGTCCCCGAATGATGACTTGGGCGGGCCTCTTGTATAATACAAGGATGGGCGCACAAGTAGGTCGACCAGGTTCTGGCTTTTGCGCTAGTCCCTTGGAAATGGTGAGGGTACATACCTCCTTTCCTTTCCCACTGCCACTGGCGTGTTTGGGAAAGGGTTCCTTGAAGATAGCTTGAGGTGGCTCAGGTTCCGCAGTGACCTGGAGCCGGCCTTCCGCTATCAAGTTCTCAATTTTATTTAAAAGGGAGAAGCAGCGTTTCGTATCATGGCCTTTGAGCCGATGATACTTGCAATATCGGTTTAAATACCCCCCTTTGGAAGTGACTCCTTCGGGGATTTCAGGGAGTTCGATCATGCCCTGGGCAAGTAAGAGGTCTAGGACCTCCGACACAGGTTGCCCCAGCGGAGTGTACTCCCGTTTTTCAATCGGTTTTGAAAAATTGCGTTCTCTCTTATTTTCTATTTTTTCAAAATTTTTGGAAGTGCCCGCCATGCCCGGATCCACCCGGACATTGGCGATTTTATGGGGCTTTGCCCCTTTGTCCGTCGTGGGCAGCCCATATGCGATGGGCTTTTCCAAACGGGTTTTTGGAACAGCACTTCCTTTCCATAAGTGGTCGTACGTCCCTTTTCGCAAGTTGGTTTCAAAAAGGGAGGCCTTTTTGATCAACTTATGGAAAGTTGAAATCTCATGGAGCGAGAGAAGGGTTTTTAACTCGCTTTTAAAATTATCCAGGATGAGCATTACTGCGCATCCTTCGGATATAGGCTCTCGCACTTGGCCTAAAAGCGACCTCCATCTTATAATGAAGGCATGCACGTCTTCGTTCATGCCTTGCTTTGTATCCCTTAAGGTATTCAGGGTTGGCGTGACTTCCACGTTGTGTGCAAATCTTTGCATGAAGCAGTTCGCTAACTCTTCAAAAGTAGCGAACTGGCTTAAGTCGTAGGAAGTCAGCCATTTGGCAGCTGTGCCTTTAAGGGATAGAGGGAACCAATACACCCATTTCATCGAGTCCTTTTTCTTTTTATGGGCTCGACGCGAGAAAAGCTGCAAGTAAGACCTAGGGTCTCCTATGCCATCATACCGATAGAAGTTCGGTATTTCATCGTCACTGTCTGTTTCGTAATCCATAGGAAGGAAATCAGACAGGGCGTAGCTTCTTTTCTCTTTATTCTGCCCTTTTAGCAGCTGCTGTAGGGCTTTACGGTCCTTTTGTGTGAAGGACTCGTGGTATTGGTTGCCTTCCATTACGGAGGCCTCTTTTTGCTTGCGAGGTTTTTCAGATTTCTTTTTGGGCCTTTGTTCACCGTTTGATGAACATGAATCGCCTACTTCAGCCTCTTGGCTGAGAGCATCGATTTTGGCCTCAAACTCCCTTCTCAAGTCCTCGATTTCATCTAGTTTTATTTTGTTTTTGAAAATCCTCCTAGAGTGAGAACTTGATGCGCATGAGCCTTGGCTCGACACTTCACTTGGATTGGATTTTGACATGCTTTTCAAGCTTTTTCAAAATTTCCTAAGTACAAGCAAAGAAAACAAGTTAAAACGACACCTTTTTACAAAATTTTCGCAAGACTTCTACAAGTAAACTCGATTTCTGAAAAGGCTCACGTCCCACCGGGCGTGCCAATCTCTGTAGACGCGCGAAAATCCCCGCCTCTTTGCCTCTTTTGGGTCTTGGAGTGGATCTTCTCGTGTGTCTAAGGCCTATGTATACAAATAGGGCGTGCCAGCTAGCTTACTTAAGCTAGCGAAGATATTTTTATCACTGACTTCTAAACGTGGCGACTATGAGCAAGTAAGCTCTTGTCGTCGCAGACCTTCTTGCACCGATACGCAAGGGTCAGTCTATACGCTTTTGCAAAAATCGAGTTTTGGAGAGAAAGTCTACGAAGCGGTTCGAGGTGTCTATTTCGGGTCTTTAGGATGCGATTGCATATTTTAGATCACGTGGATTTGCACGTGCCTAAGTCTTTTCTTTTATCCCTTTTCGGGCCACCTAGTTTGTGTGTTATGAACACTCCACTACATGGGTGAATTCGAGCGGGGCTTGCTTTGATGCAATATGCGTCCTACCTCGTGGTATGGCGTAGATGCAATGCAAACTCACGCTACTCCAAAGGGAAAACCCGAAATGTAAAGACAATACTGAAGGGAAATAACAGAAGGGAAATAACCGAAGGGAAATAACCGAAGGGAGATATGTATATAGCTTATGTATATGAGCCCTTACTCGGGTCTTGCAAATAAGAGCGAAGGCTCAATGTGGGTGCGTGCTTGAATTGAAAGGCTTACACACACGACATGAAATTAAACCCAAATATAAATTGCAGTACGGCCTTGACTAAGGTCTTGGGAATAAGAGCGAAGGCTCAATGTGTGTGAGAGTGCTTGAATTGAAAGACTACCCACACGACATGAAATTAAACCCAAATATAACTGCAATAAGGCCTTTTCTAAGGTCTTGGGAGTAAGAGCGAAGGCTCAATGTGTGTGAAAGTGCTTGAATTAAAAGACTTACTCACACGACATGAAATGAAACCCAAATAGTATAGGTCGACCCTTACTTGGGTCTTTCAAATAAGAGCGAAAGCTCAATGTGTGTGAGAGTGCTTGAATTGAAAGACTTACTCACACGACATGAAATGAAACCCAAATAGTATAGGTCGGCCCTTACTTGGGTCTTTCAACTAAGAGCGAAAGCTCAATGTGTGTGAGTGCTTGAATTGAAAGACAACGCACCCAACTTAAATAAGTGGGTTTTTAGGGTCACTAGGGGAGTTGAGAGTTTAGGGAAGCTGGACCTAAAGGAGGGTTTGTGGGAAGGCCGAATGGGACACCTAGGGGAAGGCCGAATGGAGTATGATGGCTAGGTAGTGGCCGATAGTTTAGGTTATACTAGGTTCGGCTAGGTGAAAAGGGTGGTGGCAAAGAGTGGAGAGGTGGAAGAGAAGTGCTTTGATGGAGATTGGGTACTTACCGAATGGGGAGAGGCGGTGGAAGGCAAGGAGAAGCAGGCGGGCAGGTGGGCTCTTGGCTGGTTCGGTTGGGTGAAGGTGGTGGCGTCCGGCTGGGGGAGGTGGTGGTGGATGGAAGAGGGAAGGTGGCGGTGCAGGTGGAGCTGGTGGAGCAGGTGGAGGTGATGGAGAGTGGTCCCGGCTAGGTGAGGAAGTGGGAGAAGGAGAGGGCCCGGCTGGGTGAGGTGAGGGTTCCCACTTGGAAAACCCGCCCCCAAGGGGGGGGGGGGGGTTTAAATAGGGGATGGGTAGGTCGGTTAGGGCTGGGCTGAGGGTAGTGGTTAGGTGGTTTAGGTAGGGTGGTATGTAGATTAGGTGGGCTGGAAAGGGTTGGGCCAGATATTTTAAAACTAGGGGTTTGGGTAGATTGTGGGCTAAGGGTGGTTTAGGGGTTTAGGGCTAGGTTAGGTGGTTGGGTTTTAGGGTGAGGTTTAGTGAGCTAGGTTAGGTGATTAGGCTAGGTTTAGGCTAGGATTAGGGAAATTAATCTAGGTTTAGGGAAGGATTAGGGAAGTGGGTTAGGTGATTAGGTTGGGATTAGGCCAGGATTAGGGAAGTGGGTTAGGTGATTAGGTTGGGATTAGGGGTGGATTAGGGGTTTAGGCTAGGATTAGTCATTTTGGGTTAGGTTTAGGTGAGGGAGCTCCCTTAGCATGGCCCATAGACCTTGATCACCCCATGTTGGTGCAGCCCTAGGTTAGGTTTTAGCTAATTACAAGCTTAAATCCACTCAATTAGGCTAACCCACATGATTAACCCCAAACTTGACACACAAGTCAAGCTTAATACAACACTCTTGATATTTTTCACCCCCACTCTCTCTCATGCCCAATATCCCACGTGAATTTCAAGTGGGTCCCACCTCCATTTATGAGAAGGTGATGTGGGCCATGGATATGGATATTGGATTGGATCTCTGGATCCAAATCCAAATCCAAGTCCACATATGGGTTTGGATTGGAATCTGGATATATATGGTCCAGATCCAATCCAAATTGAACTCTGACTCCTTCGAGCTGGGTTCGAAACGGACGATTCGTGCGGGGCCTGACAGCATCAGTACTCCGTCTGCGTTGGGTCTTCGCCAACATAGTCGTCCGCCTCCGTTTCTACCTTCCGGAGATGACTTCAAATGCTATTTTGATAAGAACAGGGTCTTGGACGTTCGAGATCCTGGGGTGTGAATCAAATACAAGAGTTGTTGCGTCGGGCTCGACATGTTCTCCGGTTCCGGGCTCTTCTTAACTCTCCTGGTCCTGTCTTGATCAGGCCAAGCCACTTTGGGGTTTCAAAACATGTTTTAAAAGGGTTTTCAAAAGCCATATCATATGTTTTTGAAAGTTGTAGTTTAAAACAGATATACAGGGTTGTCTGGAAGGCTCCTGGGTTTCCATATTCAAAATAGCCCTTTGGGGTTGCTTTTACAAAACCAGATGAATTTGAGAAATTCGTGGGATTTTGGGGTGTTTACAGTTTGGGAAAGGGTTCTTTGAAGATAGCTTGAGGTGGCTCAGGTTCCGCAGTGACCTGGAGCCGGCCTTCTGCTATCAAGTTCTCAATTTTATTTAAGAGGGAGAAGCAGTGTTTAGTATCATGGCCTTTGAGCTGATGATACTTACAAAATCGGTTTAAATACCCCCCTTTGGAAGTGACTCCTTCGGGGATTGCAGGGAGTTCTATCATGCCCTGGGCAAGTAGGAGGTCTAGGACCTCCGACATAACTAAGGTCTTGGGAGTAAGAGCGAAAGCTCAATGTGTGTGAGAGTGCTTGAATTGAAGTACTACGCACACAACATGAAATTAAACCCAAATATAACTGCAAAAGTCCTTGACTAAGGTCTTGGGAGTAAGAGCGAAAGCTCAATGTGTGTGAGTGCTTGAATTGAAGTACTACGCACACAACATGAAATTAAACCCAAATAGTATAACACGGCCCTTACTTGGGTCTTTCAAATAAGAGCGAAAGCTCAATGTGTGTGAGAGTGCTTGAATTGAAAGACTTACACACACGACATGAAATGAAAACCCAAATAGTATAGGTCGGCCCTTACTTGGGTCTTTCAAATAAGAGCGAAAGCTCAATGTGTGTGAGAGTGCTTGAATTGAAAGACTTACACACACGACTTAAGCAAAACCCTACAAAATTAAATTATATGTATATACCTATGTATTAGGGGCTGATTAGGCCCGTGTGTGTTCAAAATCGTGCACAACTAAGAGAGTGCACGTGTGTGGGTGTGCCAAGCCACGTTATTACAAGCGAGGGGAGACTATGCTCCGTTATTACAACCCCGTATCGAATTGAATTTTAAGCAAGTATACAACTAAAGACCGAGTTAGGCACTTACTAATAGTTGGTCCGAAGATGCCTTGCTTGAGCGTGGGCTTGGCCTTCCCCTTGGGCTGCAAAAGGGAGCTCCGCGAGGTCGAACGGCAAGAGGTGCTGGTCGGATGTCCTTGATGCGCGGAAGAGCGCCTTGAAGATGGCCGGTTGTTAACAAAGGGTTATCTTTGGTGTATTGGGTTAAAGGACCTAAGTAGGGTCACTAAGGGAGGATGGCAATAAGGGAAGCTCAAAGGAAGACCGATTGGGAGCACCTAAGGTTGGCGGTTTGCTAGGGCGGCTGGGAGTGATGTAAGGGAAGGAAATGGCCGACTAAGGGAGTTTGGTGGTGGCGGGTAGTTAGGGTGCTAGGGGTTCGGCTAAGTGGGGGTGGTGGCAGCAGGTGGACGGGCTAGTGTTAGGATGATAGGGGAGTGGATTAGGTGGCTGATAGTGGAGAGGGAGTGAAGAGGTAGCAAGGTAGGGTGTAGGGGACTTACCGGGTGAAAAGAGGGTGGCGCTCGGCTGGAAAGGAGTTGTGCAGGTGGTGGCGTTCGGTTGGAAGGTGATGGTGTAGGTGGTGGTGCAGGTGGTGGTGGGACGTGGAGCAGGTGGAGCAGGCGGCTGAGCTTGGGGAAGTGGAGGACCCAGTTGGGATGGATGAGGCGGCTTGGTCCTGAAACCCGCCCCCAAGGGGGGGGGGGTTATATAGGTGTAAACACCCCGAAATCCCATGAATTTCTCAAAATCCATCTGGTTTTATACAAGCAGCCCCAAAGGGCCATTTTGAGTTTGGAAACCCAGGAGCCTTCCAAACGACCCTGTACATATGTTTTAAACTCTGTATTTCAAAAATATATAATATAGCTTTTGAAAACCTTTTAAAACATGTTTTGAAACCCCGAAGTGGCTTGGACCGATCAAGACAGGACCAGAAGAGCTAAGAAGAGCCCGGAACCGGAGCACACGTCAAGCCCGGCGCAGCAACTCTTGTATCTGATTCACACCCCCAGGATCTCGAACGTCCAAGAGCCTGTTCTTACCAAAATATCATTTGAAGTCATCTCCGGAGGGCAGAAACGGAGGCGGACGACCATGTTGGCGAAGACCCAACGCAGACGGAGTACTGATGCTGTCAGGCCCCGCACGAATCGTCCGTTTCGAACCCAGCTCGAAGGAGTCAGAGTTCAGTTTGGATTGGATCTGGACCATATATATCCAGATTCCAATCCAAACCCATATGTGGACTTGGATTTGGATTTGGATCCAGAGATCCAATCCAATATCCATATCCATGGCCCACATCACCTTCTCATAAATGGAGGTGGGGCCCACTTGAAATTCACGTGGGATATTGGGCATGAGAGAGAGTGGGGTTGAAAAATATCAAGAGTGTTGTATTAAGCTTGACTTGTGTATCAAGTTTGGGTTAATCATGTGGGTTAGCCTAATTGAGTGGGTTTAAGCTTGTAATTAGCTAAAACCTAACCTAGGGCTGCACCAACATGGGGTGATCAAGGTCTATGGGCCATGCTAAGGGAGCTCCTTCACCTAAACCTAGCCCAAACCCCTAATCAACCCCTAATCTGAACCTAATCACCTAACCCACTTCCCTAATCCCGTCCTAATCCCAACCTAATCACCTAACCCACTTCCCTAATCCTTCCCTAAACCTAGATTAATTTCCCTAATCCTAGCCTAAACCTAGCCTAATCACCTAACCTAGCTCACTAAACCTCACCCTAAAACCCAACCACCTAACCTAGCCCTAAACCCCTAAACCACCCTTAGCCCACGATTTACCCAAACCCCTAGTTTTAAAATATCTGGCCCAACCCCTTCCAGCCCACCTTATCTACATACCACCCTACCTAAACCACCTAACCACTACCCACAGCCCAGCCCTAACCGACCTACCCATCCCCTATTTAAGCCCCCTCCTTGTGGGCGGGTTTTAAAAAGAAAAAAAGGGGGAACCACCATCTCACCCAGCCGGGCCCTCTCCTTCTCCCTTCTCTCACCCAGCCGGGACCACTCCCCACCTCTGCCTGCTCCACCAGCCGCCACCTGCTCCGCCACCTTCCCTCTTCCATCCACTACCACCACCCCTCAGCCGGACGCCATCACCTCCAACCAACCGAACCAGCCGACAGCCACCTGCCCGCCACTTTCCCACTTCATCCGCCACCTCTCCTCATTCGGTAAGTACCCCGAACTCCCTCAAAGCCCCTCTCTACCACCTCTCCACTCTTAGCCACCCATCCTACCTTCATCTCAGCCCTTTTGCCGCCACCACCTAAACCTAGCCGAACCTAGCATAACCCAAGTTGCTGGCCACCACCTAGCCATCATCTCCTATTCGGCCAACTCCCCTAGGTGTCCTATTCAGCCTTCCCACTAGCTCACCTGTTAGGTCCAGTTTCCCTAAACTCTCAACTCCCCTAGTGACCCTAAGAGTCCACTCGTTCGGCCCATTTAAACCCCTTACCTTGAGGCGCCATCTACTTGCCACCGGCCACCTCCGAGGCGCCTACCCCGCGCCCCACTTGCAGCCGGCCAACACCCTTGATCACCTACCTTCGCGGAGCTCCCACTTGCAGCCCAAGGCCAAGTCCACGCTCAAGCAAGACCTCTACGGACCAGCTACTCGTAAGTTTCTAAACTCGGTCTTTAGTTATACACTTGCTTGAGATTCAATTGGATACGGGGTTGTAATAACGGAGCATAGTCTCCCCCCGCTTGTAATAACGTGGCTTGGCACAACCACACACGTGCACTCTCTTAGTCGTGCACAATTTTGAACACACACGGGCCTAATCAGCCCCTAATATATAAGTGTATATATACTTTCATTTTCGAAGGGTTTTTGTTCAAGTTGGGTGCGTTGTCTTTCAATTCAAGCACTCTCACACACATTGAGCTTTCGCTCTTATTTGAAAGACCCAAGTAAGGGCCGACCAATACTATTTGGGTTTCATTTCATGTCGTGTGAGTAAGTCTTTCAATTCAAACACTCTCACACACATTGAGCCTTCGCTCTTACTCCCAAGACCTTAGTAAAGGCCTTATTGCAGTTATATTTGGGTTTCATTTATGTCGTGTGTGTAGTACTTCAATTCAATCACTCTCACACACATTGAGCCTTCGCTCTTACTCCCAAGACCTTAGTCAAGGCCATACTGCAATTTATATTTGGGTTTAATTTCATGTCGTGTGTGTAAGTCTTTCAATTCAAGCACGCACCCACATTGAGCCTTCGCTCTTATTTGCAAGACCCGAGTAAGGGCTCATATACATAAGATATATACATATCTCCCTTCGGTTATTTCCTTTTGGTTATTTCCCTTCGGTTATTTCCCTTCGGTTATTTCCCTTCTGTTATTTCCCTTCAGCATTGTCTTTACATTTCGGGTTTTTCCCTTTGGAGTAGCGTGAGTTTGCATTGCATCTACGCCATACCACGAGGTAGGACGCATATTTGCATCGAAGCAAGCCCCGCTCGAATTCGCCCCACGTAGTGGAGTGTTCATAACACACACCTAGGTGGCCCGAAAAGGGATAAAAGAAAAGACTTAGGCACGTGCAAATCCACGTGATCTAAAACATGCAATCGCATCTTAAAGACCCGAAATAGACACCTCGAACCGCTTCGTAGACTTTCTCTCCAAAACTCGATTTTTGCAAAAGCGTACAGACTGACCCTTGCGCATCGGTGCAAGAAGGTCTGCGACGACAAGAGCTTACTTGCTCACAGTCGCCACGTTTAGAAGTCAGTGATAAAAATATCTTGGCTAGCTTAAGTAAGCTAGCTGGCACGCCCTATTTGTATACATAGGCCTTAGACACAGGATAAGATCCACTCCAAGCCCCGGAAGAGGCGAAGAGGCGGGGATTTTCGCGCGTCCACAGAGATTGGCACGCCCGGTGGGACGTGAGCCTTTTCAGAAATCGAGTTTACTTGTAGAAGTCTTGCGAAAATTTTATAAAGGTGTCGTTTTAACTTGTTTTCTTTGCTTTTACTTAGGAAATTTTGAAAAAGCTTGAAAAGCATGTCAAAATCCAATCCAAGTGAAGTGTCGAGCCAAGGCTCATGCGCATCAAGTTCTCACTCTAGGAGGATTTTCAAAAACAAAATAAAACTAGATGAAATCGAGGACTTGAGAAGGGAATTTGAGGCCAAAATCGATGCTCTCAGCCAAGAGGCTGAAGTAGGCGATTCATGTTCATCAAACGGTGAACAAAGGCCTAAAAAGAAATCTGAAAAACCTCGCAAGCAAAAAGAGGCCTCCGTAATGGAAGGCAACCAATACCACGAGTCCTTCACACAAAAGGACCATAAAGCCCTACAGCAGCTGCTGAAAGGACAGAATAAAGAGAAAAGAAGCTACGCCCTGTCTGATTTCCTTCCTATGGATTACGAAACAGACAGTGACGATGAAATACCGAACTTCCATCGGTATGATGGCATGGGAGACCCTAGGTCTCACTTGCAGCTTTTCTCACGTCGAGCCCATAAGAACAAAATGGACTCGATGAAATGGGTGTATTGGTTCCCTCTATCCCTTAAAGGCACAGCTGCCAAATGGCTGGCTTCCTACGACTTAAGCCAGTTCGCTACTTTTGAAGAGTTAGCGAACTGCTTCATGCAAAGGTTTGCACACAACGTGGAAGTCACACCAACCCTGAATACCTTAAGGGATACAAAGCAAGGCATAAACGAGGACGTGCATGCCTTCATTATAAGATGGAGGTCTCTTTTAGGCCAAGTGCGAGAGCCTATATCCGAAGGATGCGCAGTAATGCTCATCCTGGATAATTTCAAAAGCGAGTTAAAAACCCTTCTCTCGCTCCATGAGATTTCAACTTTCCATAAGTTGATCAAAAAGGCCTCCCTTTTCGAAACCAACTTGCGAAAAGGGACATACGACCACTTATGGAAAGGAAGTGCCGTTCCAAAAACACGTTTGGAAAAGCCCATCGCATATGGGCTGCCCACAACGGACAAAGGGACAAAGCCCCATAAAATCGCCAATGTCCGGGTGGATCCAGGCATGGCAGGCACTTCTAAAAATTTTGAAAAAATAGAAAATAAGAGAGAACGCAATTTTTCAAAACCAATTGAAAAACGGGAGTACACTCCACTGGGGCAACCCGTGTCGGAGGTCCTAGACCTCTTACTTGCCTAGGGCATGATCGAACTCCCTGAAATCCCCGAAGGAGTCACGTCCAAAGGGGGGTATTTAAACCGATTTTGCAAGTATCATCGGCTCAAAGGCCATGATACCAAACGTTGCTTCTCTCTTCTAAATAAAATTGAGAACTTGATAGCGGAGGGCCGGCTCCAGGTCACTGCGGAACCTGAGCCACCTCAAGCTATCTTCAAGGAACCCTTTCCCAAACACGCCAGTGGCAGTGGGAAAGGAAAGGAGGTATGTACCCTCACCATTTCCAAGGAACTAGCACAAAAGCCGAAACCTAGTCGACCTGCTTGTGCACCCATCCTTGTATTGTACAAGAGGCCCGCCCAAGTCGTCATTCAGGGACCACCAAAAGTGGAAACCCCGACAAAACCAGTTTTGAAAATCCAAGGTTCTCCTCAGCTCATCCTTAGAGCCAAGTTTAACGCGAACCCTAGGCTGGTCGTGGGGGAAGTCACTAGATCCGGGAGGATCTACCAACCCCCGCACCTTCAAGGTGCTCAAAAGGTGGTCAGTGTGCCTGGCCCCTCAAAAGCATGTATCCCTAGCGGTCTGCCAAAAGCAGATAAGGACAAAGTCATCCTAAATCCTTATGATTTCGAAAACCACCTTTCAAAGATTCCTATTCACATGTCTATCCTAGAGCTTATCAAAACCTCGCCTAGGCATAGACTTGTCTTAGAGAAAATTCTAGAAAGGGCCAAGGTTGATTCGAACATAAGTCCGGAATCCTTGTCTGCCCAAGTGGCTTTATTAGGAGCGAAATCGCCCATCACCTTTTCGGAAGATGATGTAGATAGACGCTACGAAACCCATAACCAGGCCCTGCATATCGAGGTGGTTCTAAACAACCATTCTCTGGACAGGTGCCTAGTCGATGGTGGAGGAGGGCTCAACATCCTTCCACTTCACGTGGCGTACAAAATCGGAGTCACCTTGACTTCAGTAAACCTAAGCCCCATCGTTATCACTGGATACAATGGGAATGCGTCTAGACCTTTAGGATCCATCGAACTCCCAATGGAAACGGGAGGGATCGAACACACGGGGGTGTTCCATGTCTTGGACATCCACCCCCATTATAACCTGTTGCTGGGAAGACCCTGGATACACAGTTTGTGCGCTGTGCCATCCACCTTCCACAGGTGTGTCAAGATCCCTTTTAGGGACCAGGTCGTAGTGATCCTAGGTGAGAGTCACCCACAGCTTCAGGGGATCATAAACTCCCCTTGTTTATCGAGCTCCCAGGCCCATGAGGCTAACCTGGGGCAAATTATGGTTGAGCCACCTCGGCTCGTGTTGAACAACCCTAGGAAGGTTGTATGTGTGAAGGGGCCGCCCAAAGCAGGCCCCCTCCCGACTCTATTCCTCCTAGGAAAACCCAAACGTTCCCTATTTCCAAAACCCCTGGACAAAAGGCCATACGAGCCTAATATGGATGATAGCATGTTCCAGGACCACGACTTATATCCCATCTTTTCAAAAAACAAAAGGTCATGGAACATGTTATTGAACATGGGCTACACGCCCTACAAAAGTCTAGGGGCACAAAACCAGGGTCTCCTAGAGCCCATCCTTCCTAGGGCCAACCCAAGCCGATATGGGATCAACTATACTCCCCGAATACCACCGGAGCCACCCCCTGTGACATAAAAAATAAAAATAAAAAATCTGAAAAAAATGGATGCATTGAGCAATGGATGCTATCAAAATCAATGGAAGGTAAGTAAAAATGGATCAGAGAAGGGAGTTTATTGAGTACATATAAGACTTGAGTCTTGCAGAAAAATAATTTCTCTATTTGGAAAAAATCTTCTGATATTAATGTCAATTATGTTATTTATGTAAATTTAAATGTTTTTCTTTATAATATTGCACTAAAACGATAGTTTTATAGTACAAAGTATTTGTCCAAGCCAATCTCATTAAATTTGTTCAATTCGATGGCCTTGATGTTATTTCTTTTCAAAATTTAACATCAAAATTATATCAGGTAATTGCCTAACTTAGCGTAACTGAATTACATTTCAAATAAATATTTGCTTGTATGGGCAAATGATTTGTTCTTAACATTACCGTTCTTTGGAATATCGTATATCTTAGCTATTCTAAACAAGTTTTTACTACAAATTACGTCGACTCCAAGAGGAAACTCATTAGTGTCAATTAAATTTAGGACGCCTAGAATATTTATCCCAATTATGATAATTGATATTGTTTATGTGGCGACTTTTTATTAATATATTATAACATTTTTTAGTTATAGAACTACGCATCATATATATACTGAGGATTATATAAGCGAATTATACCAATAATTATAAGGTATCGGAGATGGTATATATTTTGAATTTTTATCCTAAATAATAGTTATCCAACTAATTTTACCTATATAACGAAGGGATTCTTGATCATATAGGGATATGTTTCCTATAGACATTTTCAAAGTAAAGCAATTTAAATTTAGTAAAGATATCGTCAAAATTCCAACGGAAATAACGCGACTCTTTTTATATTAATCCATATGATCACTATCCATTAATTTTTTCGATAATACCTTTAGTCTTGGTTGAATGTACCATTGTTAGCAATAGGAGTCGATGCATTGAGAAGTTTTAAGTTTGTATTAATCAGGTTCACAGTAAATTATTATTTACTAAACTAAGGTACGTTTAACCTTGAAATTTTACTGCGAACCGATGCTTGTAAAATAATATTTAATTTTGTACTACATTTAGGAGAAATCATTCATTAATCAATCGCGGCCTTGAATGTAATTGGACTCTTGCACTAAATCCATAAATCCGACAGCTATACATCACAATCCTGAGGGGTAGTATCTTGTATTAATACTACACACATCACATTGTCCTGTGCTTTCGAGATAAAGTATCGTTGGATAGCATTTTGACTTTTTATATTTTCTGATTCAATCTTATAGCTTATGCTTACTCGTTTGGAATGTTGTAGCATCTTTAATCCATAGATACATATTTACATTTTGAGGCCGATTGTTACTTTAGAGAATTTGTGGACACTTACGAAATGGAGCTTGACTTTTGAAACAAGAATACAATTATGTATCTTAAATTATATTGAGACATCCATTCTCCTATTTTTTGGTTTAAAGTAATTTTGAATTACTATTGAAAGGATTATGACTCGGTATTTAATCAATTTAATATGTTAAAAGCTTTGGGATATTTTAAGTGAAGGCCATCTAAGTTTAATGCATTCTAATTTAGGAGAAAATATGCAAAAAGTCTATGATAATTGATTGAAGATTACATATATGCGTAATAGTGCCAAATGTAGAATGCGTCATTATCCAACTTTTCGTAATTCATATCGAAATAATTACGCATTTTTTAGAACTACAAGTTTTTAAAACTTTAAAAAAGTTCTCCAACATAAGCATCAATTTAGGAAAGGCACCAAGATCATTAGTAGTGGCGGTTAGATAATATCCGCAATTTCATATTAAAAATCTTTACTGGCTGGGAAGATGCATCATCATCTGATTCCTCAAAATAAGGTTTCTTAAATCGCTATCAAGAAGAATACAGTGATTATTTAACTCATGTGCTGTTCATTGTCATTTTTAGAAATGCACAAAAAGATGGTTTAATCTTGGTGAACTGTTAATCATCCAAAGGGGCTATGTCCTCAATCATCTCTTAATGCAAAGAAAGAATCACCACTATTTTTATGTGCAAAAAACTTGAAATTTGAATCATCATGTCTTTCTTAGTTTCTCAGGATCAAATTTGAGAATATTAAATTTACATAAAAATTCCAATTTGTGTCATTTTCATGGCATGTATTATGTCGTTTTACTGGTCGAGTAAATTACGGAACCCGCGATCAGAGTCATGTAAGAGACTTATGTATCTTTCTACCATTCTTTTTAAATGTTCTTTTGTTTTGTAAAGAAGGAAGAGTTTGATAGATTATAAGTATCTGATTACACCTAGGAAAGAAGAAACTATCGGTGTCGATTACAAACATATCCTGAATTCTCAGATTCGAGACAAGTGTATTACACGTTCACAACCACGAGGAATGGATTACTTGAGGATGAGGGGTGATGCCATTAAGAGTTGAAAGGTGAAAGAAGAACTAATGTTCCGAGGATCGGAAGAAATATCCGCGACAAATGCCGGTGGCTATTTAGGGATTCGACCTTTTCGAAGACTTAGTCTAACATCTTCGGAAAGATGGTGAAGTCGTGCTAGCTAAATAGGGCTTGGGTCCATTCTTGAAATTGACAAGTGCTAAAGATTCTAGCCTGGATCATTCTCAATCCTACAAGGATCTGGTACACGATTGCACATGTTGTGCTATCCACAGAAGCCACGTTGAGTGAATACCATTAATTTGGAACCATTCTCGAGATACACGAAGGGCATTTTTCACGAGCTTCAATTTGATTTAATACTACACACGTTAACGGAGACATGTCTTCTTTGTAAGGAAGCTAACCAGTGAGACCCCTAGTGCACCGTTCGCTCTTTTCTGCAGTTAAGAACGCTTTACCCGCAAAGTGTTTTCTACTTTTCCTTTCCTACGGCGTTTGTTCCACGTATGCCTCAAAAGGTCAAGATAAGGAGTCTGTAGGCCTCCGCCTGCGTTTACTTCAAAGTCAATGGTACTATTAGGTATCCAAGGTAAAAGTCCCCATGAGTGCTCAGTATTGAATCAACACCATCCATATGACAGCAAAATATCCAATATTAGCACTTTACGGTTTACGTGGAACTTTCAACAATCGAACGTGAGCTCGCTTAACAACATTTACCGGTAGGTCACTAAGTCCTTATAGCCCGGGATAAACCTCATGTTGATTTTGACGACTATTCCATAAGGATTCATACATCGATGCTACAAGATAACTTACGGTTTCCGATACATGTCCTTTGAACACCATTATTTCATCATGGGTGGTGGATTTAAATTTGTGTACCACATCATGTTTGATAATTTATCATGACGATTTGCATTATCCAAAAAGGTAACGTCTTTAAGCGAAATATTTCACTAGACCTAGTTTTGTCGCTGCAATCCTCATCGATTCACGTTCATTGCCACAAGAGCATGGAATGGATCAGCCCATGGTTCAAAAGTCGGACTTAGCTATTAGTGCGCCAAGATTCCACATAGTTCAAGAAACGGGGTTGTTCTTTTTGTCATTGCACCGTTTTCTCTACTATGTTCTTTAATAGCCTTTTTTATAATCGTGTAAATGTTGGCCAATCTTTAACGCTTATAAGAACATAATTACATTGCAAAATTAATACCTGACCGTTTTACTGCTGACTTAGATGATAGTTTTGAAAATGGTCAATATAGAGTTAGACAGATGGTGAATTACATCATAACTACAATGAAAAATGATACGATTGCCAAGAAATTGTCTTTTGAATATATCACTTATTAATGGGAATCATGCCAAAGAAGTTCATTGAATTACCTAATCCAATTAATGGCTATCTAGAATTACCTTTAGAATTTGAAAGCGGCAGGGATTGCATGGTAGAAGCTTGTGCGAATATCCTCGTAGACCGGTAAATGATGGGGTACTTAGTCAACTTGTACTCAAGACCATTAATGTAATAAATGCAAGCGTAAAATACCGAGGCCTTGACCATATTGAAAGTCCGAAATAAAGCTTGGAACATTAATAAGTTTCGAATGTTATTCAAAGATCCATTAGTGACTCCGGCAAGCCTAATGAAGACGCCACTCCATATGTCCATGGCATGTGTGCGAAATTTCTTGAGGCGGCAAACACCAGCGAAGCCAACATGAATAACAAAAAAAAGAATAGATCTGGCTGATTTAGAAATCTAAAACAATTAATTTATACGCAATTGTGCATCAACCATTCAAGCATGTTTCAAGTTAAAGATTTGAAAATGCTCAATCAAATTGGTGGGAAAAGTTGAAGAAAAAGGCGTGTTGACTGCATACTGCCACTGAGAATTACAAGGTGATAATCAAGTGTTAATTTTATGAATTTTCCAAAATCGTTTGGAAATGCCGGCTTGGAAATCTGACGAAGGCTAGCCACCTTAGGCTATGTAATTAAATCACGTTTGAAAGATTCTTAACTAGCAAATGAGGCCAAAAGAACTGTCAGGATGAGAAATTCGAGAAAATTCATAACCGGATAACTGAGGATCAACCATGGGCAATGTCAAAAAGCCTGGCAAGACTAGTGCAATTGATGAAAAACTAAAAAGGAACGATGGAAGAATGAAGTTGTGAGAGAGGAGATGGGTCCTCAAAGATGGGTACCTTGAAGATCAAAGGTCTTACAAAAATACCACCAAATCTTCAAATGAGAGAATGACCAGAAAGAAGGTAAGATCTCTTGAAATGTTCAATAGGGATTCAAAGCACAAGATACACAGAAGAATTTGAAGAAATGTTTGATAGAGGAGAAGAGAAGTGTGAAGCTCACATATGTCCGCTGATTTCAAATCGAAAGTGAATTGCGCGATTTCAATAATTATTTGTCGATGAATTAGCTATAGATGCAAAGAAAAAAAAAAAAATGCAATAATAAAAAGAAAATTGTGTTCAAAAAAAAAAAAAAAAAAATTTTTCTTTAAAAAAAAAAAAAAAAAAAAAAAAAAAAAAAAAAAAAAAAAAAAAAAAAAGAGAAAAATAGGATTTACTTACTTGAATTTCATCTTGTTTGAGAATTCGACGTTTCGAGTAAGGTGTAGGAATTTGAAATGAAACTTGTTTTCTTATAAAACCTCCGCTAGATAAGCGAGTGTTAAGACTCAAACAAGGGCAAGCACGAAGAGCTCGAGATCCTTAGGATCGAGGCACAAGACAGTTGTCCCTTTTGTAAATAGCTTTTGTAAATAAGTTTTGAAAACCGAACATCGAACGGCATAGGATTGGCTCACTTGGAGCAGTAGACCTTGTAAAGTCTCTAGAGTTCGACCACATCTGGTCTCTGGGAGGCCGCCACTCTTGGCACCACACCCATGTCATCTGCATTCCACACATGGTACTTGCATGAACATGATCCCATTTTTAGGACCAGATTCCATAAGTAAACCCTTTGGTGTGATATCTCCTCCTACCAGAGTTTGTAAAATTGAGATTTTGCTAAAATAGGACGATCCCATATTCTTCGTGGCTAGATCTAGGGAGACATTAAAAGGGGTGTTTGTCATCTTTGCCCTTATCCAAATCTATTTGGACAAGGCCAAAGAGGGGCATCTGTAAACACCCCGAAATCCCATGAATTTCTCAAAATCCATCTGGTTTTATACAAGCAGCCCCAAAGGGTCATTTTGAGTTTGGAAACCCAGGAGCCTTCCAAACGACCCTGTACATATGTTTTAAACTCTATATTTCAAAAATATATAATATAGCTTTTGAAAACCTTTTAAAACATGTTTTGAAACCCCGAAGTGGCTTGGCCCGATCAAGACAGGACCAGGAGAGCTAAGAAGAGCCCGGAACCGGAGCACACGTCAAGCCCGGCGCAGCAACTCTTGTATCTGATTCACACCCCCAGGATCTCGAACGTCCAAGAGCCTGTTCTTACCAAAATATCATTTGAAGTCATCTTTGGAGGGCAGAAACGGAGGCGGACGACCATGTTGGCGAAGACCCAACGCAGACGGAGTACTGATGCTGTCAGGCCCCGCACGAATCGTCCGTTTCGAACCCAGCTCGAAGGAGTCAGAGTTCAGTTTGGATTGGATCTGGACCATATATATCCAGATTCCAATCCAAACCCATATGTGGACTTGGATTTGGATTTCGATCCAGAGATCCAATCCAATATCCATATCCATGGCCCACATCACCTTCTCATAAATGGAGGTGGGGCCCACTTGAAATTCACGTGGGATATTGGGCATGAGAGAGAGTGGGGTTGAAAAATATCAAGAGTGTTGTATTAAGCTTGACTTGTGTATCAAGTTTGGGTTAATCATGTGGGTTAGCCTAATTGAGTGGGTTTAAGCTTGTAATTAGCTAAAACCTAACCTAGGGCTGCACCAACATGGGGTGATCAAGGTCTATGGGCCATGCTAAGGGAGCTCCTTCACCTAAACCTAGCCCAAAATGCCTAAACCTAGCCTAAACCCCTAATCAACCCCTAATCTGAACCTAATCACCTAACCCACTTCCCTAATCCCGTCCTAATCCCAACCTAATCACCTAACCCACTTCCCTAATCCTTCCCTAAACCTAGATTAATTTCCCTAATCCTAGCCTAAACCTAGCCTAATCACCTAACCTAGCTCACTAAACCTCACCCTAAAACCCAACCACCTAACCTAGCCCTAAACCCCTAAACCACCCTTAGCCCACGATTTACCCAAACCCCTAGTTTTAAAATATCTGGCCCAACCCCTTCCAACCCACCTTATCTACATACCACCCTACCTAAACCACCTAACCACTACCCACAGCCCAGCCCTAACCGACCTACCCATCCCCTATTTAAGCCCCCCTCCTTGTGGGCGGGTTTTAAAAAGAAAAAAAGGGGGAACCACCATCTCACCCAGCCGGGCCCTCTCCTTCTCCCTTCTCTCACCCAGCCGGGACCACTCCCCACCTCTGCCTGCTCCACCAGCCGCCACCTGCTCCGCCACCTTCCCTCTTCCATCCACTACCACCACCCCTCAGCCGGACGCCATCACCTCCAACCAACCGAACCAGCCGACAGCCACCTGCCCGCCACTTTCCCACTTCATCCGCCACCTCTCCTCATTCGGTAAGTACCCCGAACTCCCTCAAAGCCCCTCTCTACCACCTCTCCACTCTTAGCCACCCATCCTACCTTCATCTCAGCCCTTTTGCCGCCACCACCTAAACCTAGCCGAACCTAGCATAACCCAAGTTGCTGGCCACCACCTAGCCATCATCTCCTATTCGGCCAACTCCCCTAGGTGTCCTATTCGGCCTTCCCACTAGCTCACCTGTTAGGTCCAGTTTCCCTAAACTCTCAACTCCCCTAGTGACCCTAAGAGTCCACTCGTTCGGCCCATTTAAACCCCTTACCTTGAGGCGCCATCTACTTGCCACCGGCCACCTCCGAGGCGCCTACCCCGCGCCCCACTTGCAGCCGGCCAGCACCCTTGATCACCTACCTTCGCGGAGCTCCCACTTGCAGCCCAAGGCCAAGTCCACGCTCAAGCAAGACCTCTACGGACCAGCTACTCGTAAGTGTCTAAACTCGGTCTTTAGTTATACACTTGCTTGAGATTCAATTGGATACGGGGTTGTAATAACGGAGCATAGTCTCCCCCCGCTTGTAATAACGTGGCTTGGCACAACCACACACGTGCACTCTCTTAGTCGTGCACAATTTTGAACACACACGGGCCTAATCAGCCCCTAATATATAAGTGTATATATACTTTCATTTTCGAAGGGTTTTTGTTCAAGTTGGGTGCGTTGTCTTTCAATTCAAGCACTCTCACACACATTGAGCTTTCGCTCTTATTTGAAAGACCCAAGTAAGGGCCGACCTATACTATTTGGGTTTCATTTCATGTCGTGTGAGTAAGTCTTTCAATTCAAACACTCTCACACACATTGAGCCTTCGCTCTTACTCCCAAGACCTTAGTAAAGGCCTTATTGCAGTTATATTTGGGTTTCATTTATGTCGTGTGTGTAGTACTTCAATTCAAGCACTCTCACACACATTGAGCCTTCGCTCTTACTCCCAAGACCTTAGTCAAGGCCATACTGCAATTTATATTTGGGTTTAATTTCATGTCGTGTGTGTAAGTCTTTCAATTCAAGCACGCACCCACATTGAGCCTTCGCTCTTATTTGCAAGACCCGAGTAAGGGCTCATATACATAAGATATATACATATCTCCCTTCGGTTATTTCCTTTTGGTTATTTCCCTTCGGTTATTTCCCTTCGGTTATTTCCCTTCTGTTATTTCCCTTCAGCATTGTCTTTACATTTCGGGTTTTTCCCTTTGGAGTAGCGTGAGTTTGCATTGCATCTACGTCATACCACGAGGTAGGACGCATATTTGCATCGAAGCAAGCCCCGCTCGAATTCGCCCCACGTAGTGGAGTGTTCATAACACACACCTAGGTGGCCCGAAAAGGGATAAAAGAAAAGACTTAGGCACGTGCAAATCCACGTGATCTAAAACATGCAATCGCATCTTAAAGACCCGAAATAGACACCTCGAACCGCTTCGTAGACTTTCTCTCCAAAACTCGATTTTTGCAAAAGCGTACAGACTGACCCTTGTGCATCGGTGCAAGAAGGTCTGCGACGACAAGAGCTTACTTGCTCACAGTCGCCACGTTTAGAAGTCAGTGATAAAAATATCTTCGCTAGCTTAAGTAAGCTAGCTGGCATACCCTATTTGTATACATAGGCCTTAGACACACGATAAGATCCACTCCAAGCCCCGGAAGAGGCGAAGAGGCGGGGATTTTCGCGCGTCCACAATAGGGCTGGGTAGGTCGGTTAGGGCTGGGTTTGGGGTAGTGGTTAGGTGGTTTAGGTAGGATGGTATGATGATAAGGTGGGCTGGAAAGGGTAGGGCCAGATATTTTAGATACAAGTGGTTTGGGTAGGTTGTGGGCTAGGGGTGGTTTAGGGGTTTACGGTTTGGTTAGGTGGGTGGGTTCTAGGGTGAGGTTTAGTGAGCTAGGTTAGGTGATTAGGCTAGGTTTAGGGAATTTAACCTGGGTTTAGGGAAGGATTAGGGAAGTGGGTTAGGTGATTAGGTTGGGATTAGGCCGGGATTAGGGAAGTAGGTTAGGTGATTAGGCTAGGATTAGGGGCGGATTAGGGTGGAAGGCTAGGATTAGGTATTTTGGGTTAGGTTTAGGTGAAGGAGCTCCCTTTTCATGGCCCATAGACTTTAACCACATCATGTTGGTGCAGCCCTAGGTTAGGTTTTGGCTAATTACAAGCTTAAACCCACTCAATTAGGCTAACCCACATGATTAACCCCAAACTTGACACACAAGTCAAGCTTAATTACAACCACACTTGATCTTATCCACCCCCCCACTCTCTCTCATGCCCATAATCCCACGTGAATTTCAAGTGGGCCTCACCTCCATTTATGAGAAGGTGATGTGGGCCATGGATATGGATATTGGATTGGATTTTTGAATCCAAATCCAAATCCAAGTCCATACATGGGTTTGGATTGGGATTTGGATATATATGGTCCAGATCCAATCCAAACTGAACTCTGACTCCTTCGAGCTGTATTCGAAACGAACGGTTTGTGCGGGGCTTGACAGCATCAGTGCTCCGTCTGCATTGGGTCTTCGCCAACATGATCGTCCGCCTTTGTTTTCGCCTTTCGGAGATGACTTCAAACAAGGTTTCGATGATAACAGGGTCTTGGACGTTCGAGATCCTGGGGGTGTGAATTTGATACAAGAGTTGTTGTGCCGGGCTTGACATGTGCTCCGGTTCCGGGCTCTTCTTAGCTCTCCTGGTCCTGTCTGGATTAGGCCAAACTGCTTCGGGGTTCCAAAACATGTTTTATAAAGGTTTTAAAAGCCATATTGTATGTTTTTGAAATACAGAGTTTAAAACATATGTACAGGGTTGTCTGGAAGGCTCCTAGGTTTCCAGACTCAAAATAGCCCTTTGGGGCTACTTTTGCAAAACCAGATGGGTTTGAAAATTTTGTGGAATTTCGGGGTGTTTACAGAGTCCCTCCCCTGGCTAGGGCCATCTTAAAAATTCTGGGTGCTCCAAAGCACAAAATAGAGCCAACATAGGAACGAGCCTTAGGCAAAGTATGGGGGAGGTGACCAGGTCTGGAAGGATCTATCAACCCCACATCTAGAAAAAATGCTAAAAAAGTGGTCAGTATTCCTGGCCCTTCAAAAGCATGCATTCCTAGGGCATCGCAAATCATGGACAAAGGTAAAAACGTTTTAACCCCATATGATTTTGAAAATCATCTTTCCAAGATCTCGATAAACATGTCCGTCCTAAAGTTAATACAAACTTCTCCTAGGCATAGACAAGTTTTAGAAAAAATCTTAGAAAGAGCCAAGGTTAACTCGACCATAACTCCTTAGTCCTTGTCTTTCCTAGTGGCACCCATATGTGCAAAAACGTCAATCGTGTTTTCGGAAGATGAAATAGAAAGACCATATGAAACCCATAATCAAGCCCTGTATATCGAGGTGGTATTGAATCACCATCCTCTAGACAGGTATTTGCTTGATGGGGGAGGAGGTCTCAACATCCTTTCGCTACACGTGGCGTGTTAAATTGGAGTCACCTTGACTTCTATAAACCCAAGCCCCATCGTTATCATTGGATACGATGGGAATGCATCAAAACCATTAGGAGCCATAGAGTTATCCATGGAAATAGGGGGCATAACCCAAGCAGGGGTGTTCAATGTCTTAGACATACACCCCCATTACAACCTACTACTGAGAAGACCATGGATACATAGCTTTTGGGCTGTGCCATCTGTAAACACCCCAAAAATACCATATTTTAAAAAAACTCCTGAACTTCAAAAGCCATCTCGAGGCCAAAGCTGTAATTTGGGTCAAAAAGCAAAAGTCAGCTCCAAAATGCATAAAGAGGCTAAGAACCTGATGAAGCTGACAGAAATCCAAGAGACAGCCCGTCAAAATGAAGAATAGAGTCTGTGAGGAAATCTGAGATCGATAGCACCAGAAACTATCCAAAAATGGAAAAAGGCGGATCAAAACAGTCGTCAAAATGTTCTGAGAAGTAGAACCTCGGTCGGAAAAAGACCTTGAGAGAAACTCAGGCCGAAATTGGGTCGGCGAGGAAACGGAGCCCGCTAAAAACCGACTGTGGAAAGCGTTAGAAAGGACTCAAAGAAAGGAGCAGAAAAATTTGGATTGGATCTGGACCAAAATATCCAGATCCAAACCCAAATAATATTTGAATCAGATCTGGATCCCAATATCCAGATCCGAGATTCAGATCCAAACCCAAACAATATTTGAATCGGATCTGGATCTCAAAATCAAAATCTGAGATGCAGATCCAAACCCAAATAATATTTGGATCGGATATGGATTCCAAGATCCAAATCAGAGATCCAGGTCCAAGACCCACCCCGAGGGGGGGGGGGAGAGAGGGGTTCACGTGAATTTGCTTTATAGGAGAGCGAGTGAGAGAGGGTGGACCATGGGTCTTAGCCATGTGGGATCGATCAAATGGGAGTGGGCTCGAGCCATGTTGATCAAGACCTAACCCCGAGACTACACCAAGTGGGCTTGGATCAAGAGGAGGCTCCAAGCAAAGTGGGCTCGGCATGGATGCGCATGGTGGACCTAGCTCCCCTGCTACCCCTCGTGCAACACCCCTGCTGCCCCCGGCTACACCCATCTGCCACCAACAGCCCGCACTTGCCGCGTAGCACCCTGCTGCGCGCCCTGCTACACCCGCCAGCACACCCCCTACCTCACTCACACCCCCATCACCCGACACACGTGCTTGGCACACCCACACACGTGCACTCTCTTAGTCGTGCACGATTTTGAACACACACGGGCCTAATCAGCCCCTAATACATAAGTGTACATATATACTTTCATTTTCGAAGGGTTTTGTTTAAGTTGGGTGCGTTGTCTTTCAATTCAAGCACTCTCACACACATTGAGCTTTCGCTCTTATTTGAAAGACCCAAGTAAGGGCCGACCTATACTATTTGGGTTTAATTTCATGTCGTGTGACTAAGTCTTTCAATTCAAGCACTCTCACACACATTGAGCTTTCGCTCTTATTTGAAAGACCCAAGTAAGGGCCGACCTATACTATTTGGGTTTCATTTCATGTCGTGTGAGTAAGTCTTTCAATTCAAGCACTTTCACACACATTGAGCCTTCGCTCTTACTCCCAAGACCTTAGTAAAGGCCTTATTGCAGTTATATTTGGGTTTCATTTATGTCGTGTGTGTAGTACTTCAATTCAAGCACTCTCACACACATTGAGCCTTCACTCTTACTCCCAAGACCTTAGTCAAGGCCATACTGCAATTTATATTTGGGTTTCATTTCTTGTCGTGTGAGTAAGTCTTTCAATTCAAGCACGCACCCACATTGAGCCTTCACTCTTATTTGCAAGACCCGAGTAAGGGCTCATATACATAAGATATATACATATCTCCCTTCGGCAATTTCCCTTCGGTTATTTCCCTTCGGTTATTTCCCTTCGGTTATTTCCCTTCTGTTATTTCCCTTCAGTATTGTCTTTACATTTCGGGTTTTCCCTTTGGAGTAGCGTGAGTTTGCATTGCATCTACGCCATACCACGAGGTAGGACGCATATTGCATCGAAGCAAGCCCCGCTCGAATTCGCCCATGTAGTGGAGTGTTCATAACACACAAACTAGGCGACCCAAAAAGGGATAAAAGAAAAGACTTAGGCACGTGCAAATCCACGTGATCTAAAATATGCAATCACATCTTAAAGACCCGAAATAGACACCTCGAACCGCTTCGTAGACTTTCTCTCCAAAACTCGATTTTTGCAAAAGCGTACAAACTGACCCTTGCGCATCGGTGCAAGAAGGTCTGCGACGACAAGAGCTTACTTGCTCACAGTCGCCACGTTTAGAAGTCAGTGTTAGAAATATCTTCGCTAGCTTAAGTAAGCTAGCTGGCACGCCCTATTTGTATACATAGGCCTTAGATGCACGAGAAGATCCACTCCAAGCCCCGGAAGGGACGAAGAGGCGGGGATTTTCGCGCGTCCACAGAGATTGGCACGCCCGGTGGGACGTGAGCCTTTTCAGAAATCGAGTTTACTTGTAGAAGTCTGTAAACACCCCGAAATCCCACGAATTTCTCAAAATCCATCTGGTTTTATACAAGCAGCCCCAAAGGGCCATTTTGAGTTTGGAAACCCAGGAGCCTTCCAAACGACCCTGTACATATGTTTTAAACTCTATATTTCAAAAATATATAATATAGCTTTTGAAAACCTTTTAAAACATGTTTTGAAACCCCGAAGTGGCTTGGCCCGATCAAGACAGGACCAGGAGAGCTAAGAAGAGCCCGGAACCGGAGCACACGTCAAGCCCGGCGCAGCAACTCTTGTATCTGATTCACACCCCCAGGATCTCGAACGTCCAAGAGCCTGTTCTTACCAAAATATCATTTGAAGTCATCTTTGGAGGGCAGAAACGGAGGCGGACGACCATGTTGGCGAAGACCCAACGCAGACGGAGTACTGATGCTGTCAGGCCCCGCACGAATCGTCCGTTTCGAACCCAGCTCGAAGGAGTCAGAGTTCAGTTTGGATTGGATCTGGACCATATATATCCAGATTCCAATCCAAACCCATATGTGGACTTGGATTTGGATTTCGATCCAGAGATCCAATCCAATATCCATATCCATGGCCCACATCACCTTCTCATAAAGGGAGGTGGGGCCCACTTGAAATTCACGTGGGATATTGGGCATGAGAGAGAGTGGGGGTTGAAAAATATCAAGAGTGTTGTATTAAGCTTGACTTGTGTGTCAAGTTTGGGTTTAATCTTGTGGGTTAGCCTAATTGAGTGGGTTTAAGCTTGTAATTAGCTAAAACCTAACCTAGGGCTGCACCAACATGGGGTGATCAAGGTCTATGGGCCATGCTAAGGGAGCTCCTTCACCTAAACCTAGCCAAAAATGCCTAAACCTAGCCTAAACCCCTAATCCACCCCTAATCTGAACCTAATCACCTAACCCACTTCCCTAATCCCGGCCTAATCCCAACCTAATCACCTAACCCACTCCCCTAATCCTTCCCTAAACCTAGATTAATTTCCCTAATCCTAGCCTAAACCTAGCCTAAACCACCTAACCTAGCTCACTAAACCTCACCCTAAAACCCAACCACCTAACCTAGCCCTAAACCCCTAAACCACCCTTAGCCCACGATTTATCAAAACACCTAGTTTTAAAATATCTGGCCCAAACCCATCCAGCCCACCTTATCTACATACTACCCTACCTAAACCACCTAACCACTACCCACAACCCAGCCCTAACCGACCTACCCATCCCCTATTTAAACCCCCCTCATTGTGGGCGGGTTTTCCAAGTGGGAACCACTCTCCACTCCCAGCCGGGCCCTCTCCTTCCTCCATCTTCCATGCAGCCGTGACCACTCCCCAGCAGCTCCAGCTCCTCCACCAGCCGCCACCTGCTCCGCCACCTTCCCTCTTCCGTCCACCACCACTGCCCCCCAGCCGGACGCCCCTATCTTCCACCAACTCCACCAGCCGACAACCACCTGCCCGCCACTCTCCCACTCCATCCGCCTCTTCTCCCCATTCGGTAAGTCCCCCTAACTCCCTCAAAGCCACTCTCTACCACCTCTCCACTCTTAGCCACCCATCTTCCCCTCAGCTCAGCCTCTTTGCCGCCACCACCTAAGCCTAGCCGAACCTAGGATAACCCAAGTGGCTGGCCACTACTTAGCCACCATTTCCCATTCGGCCAACCCCCCTAGGCGTCCTCTTTGGCCTTCCCACTAGCTCACCTTTTAGGTCCAATTTCCCTAAGTACCTAACTTCCCTAGTGACCCTAAGACCCACTTAGTCAGCCACTCCAAACTCCCTACTTGGAGGCGCCGCCTGCTTGCCACCGGCCCCCTTCGAGGCGTCTATCCCGCGCCCTACTTGCAGCCGGCCAGCACCCTTGATCACATACCTTCGCGGAGCTCCCGTTTGCAGCCCAAAGCCAAGGCCACGCTCAAGCAAGACCTCTACGGACTAGCTACTCGTAAGTGTCTAAACTCGGTCTCTAGTCATACACTTGCTTGAAATTCAATTTGATACGGGGTTGTAATAACGGAGCATAGTCTCCCCCCGCTTGTAATAACGTGGCTTGGCACAACCACACACGTGCACTCTCTTAGTCGTGCACAATTTTGAACACACACGGGCCTAATCAGCCCCTAATATATAATTATACGTATATATTTCATTTCCGAAGGGTTTTGTTTAAGTTGGGTGCGTTGTCTTTAAATTCGAACACTCTCACACACATTGAGCTTTCGCTCTTATTTGAAAGACCCAAGTAAGGGCCGACCTATACTATTTGGGTTTCATTTCATGTCGTGTGAGTAAGTCTTTTAATTTAAACACTCTCACACACATTGAGCTTTCGCTCTTATTTGAAAGACCCAAGTAAGGGCCGACCTATACTATTTGGGTTTCATTTCTTGTCGTGTGAGTAAGTCTTTCAATTCAAGCACTTTCACACACATTGAGCCTTCGCTCTTACTCCCAAGACCTTAGTCAAGGCCATACTGCAATTTATATTTGGGTTTAATTTCATGTCGTGTGTGTAAGTCTTTCAATTCAAGCACGCACCCACATTGAGCCTTCGCTCTTATTTGCAAGACCCGAGTAAGGGCTCATATACATAAGATATATACATATTTCCCTTCGGTTATTTCCCTTCGGTTATTTCCCTTCGGTTATTTCCCTTCTGTTATTTCCCTTCAGTATTGTCTTTACATTTTGGGTTTTCCCTTTGGAGTAGCGTGAGTTTGCATTGCATCTACGCCATACCACGAGGTAGGACGCATCTTGCATCGAAGCAACCCCCGCTCGAATTCGCCCATGTAGTGGAGTGTTCATAACACACAAACTAGGCGACCCAAAAAGGGATAAAAGAAAAGACTTAGGCACGTGCAAATCCACGTGATCTAAAACATACAATCGCATCTTAAAGACCCGAAATAGACACCTCGAACCGTTTCGTAGACTTTCTCCCCAAAACTCGATTTTTGCAAAAGCGTACAGACTGACCCTTGCGCATCGGTGCAAGAAGGTCTGCGACGACAAGAGCTCACTTGCTCACAGTCGCCACGTTTAGAAGTCAGTGTTAATATATCTTCGCTAGCTTAAGTAAGCTAGCTGGCACGCCCTATTTATATACATAGGCCTTAGACGCATGCTAAGATCCACTCCAAGCCACGAAAGAGGCGAAGAGGCGGTGATTTTCGCGCGTCAACAGAGATTGGCACGCCCGGTGGGACGTGAGCCTTTTCAAAAATCGAGTTTACTTGTAGAAGTCTTGCGAAAATTTTATAAAGGTGTCGTTTTAACTTGTTTTCTTTGCTTTTACTTCGGAAATTTTGAAAAAGCTTGAAAAGCATGTCAAAATCCAATCCAAGTGAAGTGTCGAGCCAAGGCTCATGCGCATCAAGTTCTCACTCTAGGAGGATTTTCAAAAACAAAATAAAACTAGATGAAATCGAGGACTTGAGAAGGGAATTTGAGGCCAAAATCGATGCTCTCAGCCAAGAGGCTGAAGTAGGCGATTCGTGTTCATCAAACGGTGAACAAAGGCCTAAAAAGAAAATTGAAAAACCTCGCAAGCAAAAAGAGGCCTCCGTAATGGAAGGCAACCAATACCACGAGTCCTTCACACAAAAGGACCGTAAAGCCCTACAGCAGCTGCTGAAAGGGCAAAATAAAGAGAAAAGAAGCTACGCCCTGTCTGATTTCCTTCCTATGGATTACGAAACAGACAGTGACGATGAAATACCGAACTTCCATCGGTATGATGGCATGGGAGACCCTAGGTCTCACTTGCAACTTTTCTCACGTCGAGCCCATAAGAAGAAAAAGGACTCGATGAAATGGGTGTATTGGTTCCCCCTATCCCTTAAAGGCACAGCTGCCAAATGGCTGGCTTCCTACGACTTAAGCCAGTTCGCTACTTTTGAAGAGTTAGCGAACTGCTTCATGCAAAGATTTGCACACAACGTGGAAGTCACGCCAACCCTAAATACCTTAAGGGATACAAAGCAAGGCATGAACGAAGACGTGCATGCCTTCATTATAAGATGGAGGTCTCTTTTAGGCCAAGTGCGAGAGCCTATATCCGAAGGATGCGCAGTAATGCTCATCCTGGATAATTTCAAAAGCGAGTTAAAAACCCTTCTCTCGCTCCATGAGATTTCAACTTTCCATAAGTTGATCAAAAAGGCCTCCCTTTTTGAAACTGTAAACACCCCAAATCTTCTATTTTTCAAAAACTCTCGAAACACCAAAAAGCTCATTTGAGCCAAAACGACGACCTGTTTTGAAATGTGAAAACAGGTACAGAAGGCAAAAGAAGACCCTAGGCCCGAAGAGGATTCAAGCCCAGAGCCTCAGAAGCCACTCCCTGATAAAAAAACAAAAGAAAGCAGAGCCCATTTGATGAAAAGCTCAACGGAGTCCAGAACGGCGAAACGGAGTCCGAACGACAAAGTTGGGGAAAACCTAGCACCAGACGGAGCGCTGATGAAGCCAGTGCCCGCACAGATCGTTCGCCTCGAGAAGCCAAGAAGGACTGTCCGAAGAAATTTTGATTTGGATCTGGACCATATATATCCAGATCCAAATCCATGTAATGAATAGTGTTTGGATTTGGGCCAATCCAAATAGTGTTTGGGTCGATCCAAATAGTGTTTGGATTGGATCGGATCTGGATCAAAATATCCATGTCCGTATCCATAAAAATATTGGGTTTGGATCGGATACAGATCTCAAAATATCCGAGATCCAATATCCAGATCCAAATAGTGTTTGGATTTGGGTATGGATCCAAACCCCAAACCCAAACCCAAATCCAAGACCCACCTCAAATCTCTATAAATAGAGGTGAGGGGGTCCATGTAAAGGGTTCATGCAAATATTTGGGAGGAGAGAGAGGGAGTGATAGACCTAGCCATGTGGGCTCATTGGGTGAGGTGGGTTCAAGCCATGTGGGCTAAGTGGGTCTAGACCAAGTGGCTGCAACCAAGGTGGGCTGGACCAAGTGGCTGCAACCGTGGAGACGTGGGCTCAAGCCAAGAAGGACCGGCTCCAAGAGGTAAACCTAACCCCAACCTAGCCTAGGTTCGAACCTACCTAACCCTAACTGAACCTAACCCTAACTGAACCAACCTAACCCTAACTGAACCCTAACTAGACCTAACCTAACCCCAACCGCCTCAAACCATCCCTAACAAACCCCAACAACTTCACCCCGGCCGGCCGTGAGCAACCAGCGCCTGCCGCGCGCCCTGAGTCCTGCCGCGCGCCCCTGTTGCCTGCCGCGCCACGCGCCACAGCGCTCCCTGCTGCCTGCCGCGCGCCCCCTCGCCTGCCTGCACGCCCCGCGCCGCAGCGCGTCCTGCGCCACAGCGCGCCCCGCGCCACTGCAGCCGCGTCAGGCGCCCGTCTGCTGCGCCAGGCGCCCAACGGCCGCGCCAGCCACCCGACCACCTCCCTGCTGATTTGACCACCCCCCTGCCGACCTAACCTGCACCCTGGCCGTGACCTGCACCCTAGGACAGACCCTACACAGCCCCATCTTTGCCGAACCTTAGTTCCCCTAAGACCCTAATCGTGCCCCATAGAACCTCCCTCAAAGCCCCCTAGGATAACCCCCTCTTGGCTGCCCAAGGTGAACCGTGAGCCCACGTGCAAGCAAGTTGAACATGGACCAGCTATTTGTAAGTGTCTAAACTTGGTCTATTACATTAACTTGCTTTATATTCAATTAAATTTTGATACGGGGTTGTAGTAAAGGAGCTTCGTCTCCCCCCGATTGTAATAACGTGGTTTGACACACCCACACACATGTGCACTTGAGCCTTTCCGCTCTTAGTCGTACACTTTTTGCACACACACGGGCCTAACCAGCCCTTAATATATAGTTATATTTATATATTTTAAGTCAAGGGGGTTTTTAATTAAGTCGTGTGTGTTGTCTTTCCATTTTCTACACGCACACACATTGAGCCTTCGCTCTTACTCCCAAGACCTTAGTAAAGGCCTTATTGCAGTTATATTTGGGTTTCATTTATGTCGTGTGCGTAGTACTTCAATTCTACACTCACACACATTGAGCTTTCGCTCTTACTCCCAAGACCTTAGTCAAGGCATACTGCAATTTATATTTGGGTTTCATTTCATGTCGTGTGTGTAAGTCTTTCAATTCAAGCACGCACACACATTGAGCCTTCGCTCTTATTTACAAGACCCAAGTAAGGGCCCCTACATATACTCTATATAAAGTATTTCTTTCGGCTACGTCTTTAAGATTCGGGTTTTAAGGTTCAAGTCGTGTGCGTTGTCTTTCAATATATACACGACACACACTTACACAATTGAGCCTTTCCGCTCTTAAGATATAGCCATATTTCCCCTTCCGCTATTTACTTTACAAGTCATTTCCCTTCGGCTATTTACTTTACAAGTCATTTCCCTTCGGTTATTTCCCTTCGGCAATTTCCCTTCGGCATTGTCTTTTAAATTCGGGTTTTCCCTTTGGAGTAGCGTGAGTTTGCATTGCATCTACGCCATACCACGAGGTAGGACGCATATTGCATCGAAGCAAGCCCCGTACTCCCGCTCAAATTCGCCCCATGTAGTGGAGTGTTCATAACACACACCTAGGTGGCCCATAAAGGGATAAAAAGAAAGACTTAGGCACGTGCAAATCCACGTGATCTAAAATCTGAGAATCGTACAAACCCGAATCAAATCGTGCAAGACTTAGGGTCGTCCAACCCTTACAAAGTCAAAATCGCCCAAATGCATGGTTTTCAAAAGGTTTTAAAACACTTCTTCATTCAAAATATATTTTGAGTTAAACTTGTTTCAAAACGAAGTCTCTAAGCGTACAGACTGACCCTTGCGCATCGGTGCAAGAAGGTCTGCGACGTAAAAATCCCGCTTGCCTACAATCGCCTTTCAAAAGTCAGATTGTTTTCAAAACATACTTTGCTAGTTAAAGTAAACTAGCAGGCACGCCCATAAAGCGAAGTAGATTGCGAAAAGGTTCACTTCAGGCCTAAGAACCCGCAAGTGAAAATTTTCGGTGTCTACAGAAACCAACTTGCGAAAAGGGACATACGACCACTTATGGAAAGGAAGTGCCGTTCCCAAAACACGTGTGGAAAAGCCCATCGCATATGGGCTGCCCACGACGGACAAAGGGGCAAAACCCCATAAAATCGCCAATGTCCGGGTGGATCCAGGCATGGCGGGCACTTCTAAAAATTTTGAAAAAATAGCAAATAAGAGAGAACGCAACTTTTCAAAACCAATTGAAAAACGGGAGTACACTCCGCTGGGGCAACCTGTGTCGGAGGTCCTAGACCTCCTACTTGCCCAGGGCATGATCGAACTCCCTGAAATCCCCGAAGGAGTCACGTCCAAAGGGGGGTATTTGAACCGATTTTGCAAGTATCATCGGCTCAAAGGCCATGATACCAAACGGTGCTTCTCTCTTCTAAATAAAATTGAGAACTTGATAGCGGAGGGCCGGCTCCAGGTCACTGCGGAACCTGAGCCACCTCAAGCTATCTTCAAGGAACCCTTTCCCAAACACGCCAGTGGCAGTGGGAAAGGAAAGGAGGTATGTACCCTCACCATTTCCAAGGAACTAGCGCAAAAGCCCGAACCTGGTCGACCTGCTTGTGCGCCCATCCTTGTATTATACAAGAGGCCCGCCCAAGTCGTCATTCGGGGACCACCAAAAGTGGAAACCCCGGCAAAGCCAGTTGTTAAAATCCAAGGTTCTCCTCAGCTCATCCTTAGAGCCAAGTTTAGCGCAAACCCTAGGCTGGTCGTGGGGGAAGTCACTAGATCCGGGAGGATCTACCAACCCCCGCACCTTCAAGGTGCTCAAAAGGTGGTCAGTGTGCCTGGCCCCTCAAAAGCATGTATCCCTAGTGGTCTGCCAAAAGCAGATAAGGACAAAATCATCCTAAATCCTTATGATTTCGAAAACCACCTTTCAAAGATTCCTATTCACATGTCTATCCTAGAGCTTATCAAAACCTCGCCTAGGCATAGACTTGTCTTAGAGAAAATTCTAGAAAGGGCCAAGGTTGATTCGAACATAAGTCCGGAGTCCTTGTCTGCCCAAGTGGCTTTGTTAGGAGCAAAATCGCCCCTCACCTTTTCGGAAGATGATGTAGATAGACCCTACGAAACCCATAACCAGGCCCTGCATATCGAGGTGGTTCTAAACAACCACTCTCTGGACAGGTGCCTAGTCGATGGTGGAGGAGGGCTCAACATCCTTCCACTTCACGTGGCGTATAAAATTGGAGTCACCTTGACTTCAGTGAACCCAAGCCCCATCGTTATCACTGGATACGATGGGAATGCGTCTAGGCCTTTGGGATCCATAGAACTCCCAATGGAAACGGGAGGGATCGAACACACGGGGGTGTTCCATGTCTTGGACATCCACCCCCATTATAACCTGTTGCTGGGAAGACCCTGGATACACAGTTTGTGCGCTGTGCCATCCACCTTCCACAAGTGTGTCAAGATCCCTTTTAGGGACCAAGTCGTAGTGATCCTAGGTGAGAGTCACCCACAGCTTCAGGGGATCATAAACTCCCCTTGTTTATCGAGCTCCCAGGCCCATGAGGCTAACCTGGGGCAAGTTATGGTTGAGCCACCTCGGCTCGTGTTGAACAACCCTAGGAAGGTTGTATGTGTGAAGGGGCCGCCCAAAGCAGGCCCCCTCTCAACTCTAATCCTCCTAGGAAAACCCAAGCGTTCCCTATTTCCAAAACCCCTGGACAAAAGGCCATACGAGCCTAATATGGACGATAGCATGTTCCAGGACCACGACTTGTATCCCGTCTTTTCAAAAAACAAAAAGTCGTGGAACATGTTATTGAACATGGGCTACACGCCCTACAAAAGTCTAGGGGCACAAAACCAGGGTCTCCTAGAGCCCATCCTTCCTAGGGCCAATCCAAGCCGATATGGGATCGGCTATACTCCCCGAATACCGCCGGAGCCACCCCCTGTGACCACCTGGGTCAAGGATGCCCCGGAGCCTGTCTTAGAAGAAACCTATGGTTTAGACCTCCTATTCCGAGTCTAACCCATAGTGTTTTCCCTTTGTAGGTATGACGGAAGATCCCTTTTTCTAAAAATACCAAAAACATTTGAAAACTTAAAATCAAAAAAATCGAAAAACAAGAAAAACCAAAAACAATGGAAAAACAAAAACTCGAAAAAAGTGTGCTTTGTATAGTTCCCAAAGTTCTTGTTTTACAAAAACCCAAAAAAATCGAAAATTTGGAAAATACCAAAAAGATTTTGTACATAGCTGCTCCTGGTATGACTTTGGCGAAAGAAAGGGATTTCGAAAGAAACGTTGTCTGCATAGCCAGACCAAAAATTTCGAAATCACTTAAAAATCCAAGTACAAAACCAGGTTATTTTGAAAACCACGCATCAAGTTCCCTCGGGTCTAAAGCCCACGAGAATGATCAAAGCCCAGAAGTGGATCCCCTTGAGGAAGATCCCACTTCTGAGCTCCCAGAATTTCATAGAATTCTCGATTTTGAAAGACCTTCCCAATCAGTAGGAGGAGATTTCGTAGAGGTGAACCTAGGGGATGATTCCAATCCCAAAACCATCAAAATAGGCGCATGCTTGCATGAAACTGAAAAGTTAGCATTCATTGCATTTTTACGAACCTATTTAGATGTGTTTGCATGGACGTATGAAGACATGCCGGGCATAGATCCCAGCATAGTCGAGCATCGTCTTCCCTTAGATATAGGTGTAAAACCAATAAAGCAGAAGCTTAGGAAAATACACCCGAATGTACACACGCAAGTCAAAGAGGGTTTAGAAGATCTGCTAAAAGCCGGATTTATAAAACCCATTGCGTATTCTGATTGGTTGTCAAATATCGTTGTAGTTCGAAAAACCAATGGGAAAATTCGAATATGCATCGATTTCAGAAACCTGAATAAAGCCACTCCAAAGGATAATTATCCTTTACCAAACATAGATTTGATAGTCGATAGTACTGCAAATCATGAAATGTTTTCATTTATGGATGGCTATTCAGGCTATAATCAAGTCAAACTAAGTCCACGAGATCAGGGTAAGACCGCCTTCACAACCCCATGGGGCACGTACTGCTATACAGTCATGCCCTTTGGTTTGAAAAATGCCGGCGCAACATACCAACGAGCCATGAACACGATCTTCCATGATCAAATTCACGAGCTTGTAGAAGTGTATGTAGATGATCTCTTGGCAAAATCCAAAACCCGATGCACCCATATCGAATGTTTACAAAAGATTTTCGAAAGGCTTAGGCTTTACAAAGTAAAGCTAAACCCTCAGAAATGTGTGTTCGGGGTAGAATCAGGAAAGCTTCTAGGCTTTATGGTGAGCCAAAGGGGAATAGAAGTCGACCCCTCTAAGTGTCGAGCCATCATAGACATGGCTCCACCCTCCAATCTCACCCAAGTCCGTAGCCTCCAGGGTCGATTACAATCTGTGCGCCGATTCATATCGAATCTAGCAACTAGATGCGAACCCTTCAACAAACTGTTGAGGAAGGGTACGAAATTCTTATGGGATGACGAATGCCAAAAGTCCTTCGAGAGACTAAAGGCGTACTTGGTTAATCCCCCCGTTTTGAATACTCCAAAGCAAGGAAAACCACTTTTATTATACATCTCCGTGCATGTAAACGCTTTAGGAGCCCTGTTGGCTCAATACGAGGATGACACCCATAAGGAGTATGCCATCTACTATATTTCGAAAACTCTCTTGGCTTATGAACGAAATTATCAAGCCATGGAGAAGACGTGCTTGGCCCTAGTCTGGGCCTGCCAGAAATTCAGACACTACTTCCTAGATCATGAGATCTGGATAGTGTCCAAGCTTGATCCAATCAAGCACTTGTTCGAAAAACCCATTCTCACAGGTAGATTGGGCAAATGGCAACTCCTTCTAATGGAGTATGATCTAAAATATCATCACCAGATCTCCGTTAAGGGGCAAGCCCTAGCAGATTACGTGGCTGACTTCCCCTTGGAGGACGCATATCCCACTCTTGTCGAAATGCCTGATGAAGGCATATTGCAAAACCATTTTCAAAACCACATTTTGGCAAATTCTTTCGAAAACCAAGTGTGGAAGATGCACTTCGACGGGGCACGAAACCAACGAGGGGCTGGTGCCGGGATCATCCTAATCTCCCCTGAAAAGGGCGAGATTCCCATAGCAGTCCGCTTAGATTTCGAATGTTCCAACAACGTAGCTGAGTATGAAGCACTCATACAAGGCTTAAGGATTTCGAAAACTCTAGGGGCATCATGCATCGAGGTCTTTGGAGGTTCGCTCCTTGTCATAAACCAGGTTTTAAAAATTTGGCAAGTACGTAATGAGAAACTACTTCTATATCACGAGTTGGCCACTCGATTGGTCCAATCCTTCCAATCGTGTAAGCTCACACACGTAGGAAGAGAGGACAATGGCATCGCCGATGCCCTCTCTTCCTTGGGTTCAGCCCTGAAGGTCGATCCCATTTCAGGGACCAGATCTTTGGAAATATGGCATGCGCCCCATCCATCCACACACGACTTGGATATTTGCCAAAACAACCCAGAGTCTATTGAAAAACCCTGGTTCTATGACATAAAACAATTTTTAGAAAATGGGGGATTCACCGAGGATGCCACATCCAAAGATAGGGCATTCATTCGTAAGATTTCGACCCGATACACCATTCTGGGTGGGGTCTTATACAAAAAGAGTTTTACCGGCATTCTGCTTAGGTGTATCGACCTAGAGGAGGCTAGGATAGTGATGCACGAGTTCCATGACGGAGAATGTGGAGGTCATGTTAATGCCAACATGATGGCGATGAAAATACTTAGAGGGGGTTATTTTTGGTCCACCCTGAAAAGGGATTGTCACGATCATGTTAGAAAGTGTCATCCATGTCAAGTGCATGGGCACGCCATTCATATCCCTTCATCTGCATTGCATTCTGTGGTCAGCCCCTGGCCATTTACCATGTGGGCGTTTGACATTGTAGGCCCCATATTTCCAAAGGCCTCGAATGGGCATCGTTTTATTTTAGCAGCCACGGAGTATTTCTCCAAGTGGGTGGAAGCCATTTCCCTAACGAATGTAATGGGGCAACATGTGGTGGCTTTCATCCGGAGGAATATCTTGGCTCGATTTGGGGTTCCACGAGACCTAGTGTCTGATAATGGTACCCTATTCAAGAACGAGCGGATGGTTAAGTTGTGCAACACGTATGGCATAACTCACCACTTCTCCTCGCCCTACTACCCTCAAGGCAACGGCCAAGCCGAAGCCACAAACAAGACTCTCATTGGTATCATTGAGAAGACCTTAGAGAAGGGTAGGAGGTGGCATGAGAAGCTGGATGAAGCCTTATGGGCTTATAGGACTTCCATCCGGACTCCCACGAATGCCACACCATTCGAATTGGTCTATGGCACAAACGCCATTCTTCCCATTCATACCCAACTGCATTCATTCCATACATCCATTGCACTCGACCTCCCCCTAGAGACACTTCAGCATGCTAGGATGGCCGAACTAGATTTGCTAGATGAGAGGCGACTCCTTGCCATGGATCATGCTCGTGCATACCGGCAAAGGATAGCCCGACATTATAGCAAACACATGAGACCTCGCCACTTTGAAGTGGGAGATCTAGTCTTGAAAACCATCCACCATCGTGGCCCACACCCCCTAGGCAAGTGGCGCCCCAACTGGGATGGACCCTATGTTGTACGAGCAACCACTACGAACAATTCGTATTGGTTGATCGATGTAGAAGGTAAGAATTTAGCAGATCCTATCAATATTCAATACTTAAAGAAGTATCATGTGTAGGATCTGGATTAAATTCCAGTTTTCGAAAATTTTAGAGGGATAGCTGCCCTGAGACGTGTGAATAAGGTGCAAAAGCAACTCGTGTGACCCTAAGTAAGAGAATTCGCACTTGTGAAAGAGTGGAGTTTTCAAAATCGTGGTTGCATTTCAAAATCCTTCATCTTACAGAGAAGGGCCTAGTTCAACATAGCAAGATACTTGCAAGTAGTATGTGCTATTTCTAAATAGGCTGATCTGGAATGGATCGAGTGTAGGCTTGGGATAAGTCCTCTCCTCTTCTCTTCTCCTTCAAAAGGAAAACAAAGGCCCAAAACAAAAGGGAATTTCCCATTTAAAATCTCTTTCCAAAAGAAAAAAACCAGACTTCAAAGAGAAAAATCGATTCTCTTATAAAAAAGAGGGATTAAAGAAAAAATACTCCCAAAGGGAGACCCTCTATGGAAAAAAGGAAAAAGAGGCCAAAAAGCTCAAAAAGAGCAGTTTTCCGCCTTCTATGCCTTAAACCACGGGACGCTTCAGAAGGGACCGTGGTATCTCTTTCCCATCCCTGGCTTATCCCAAGCTAAAGCATGGTTCATTTCAAGGAATCCTAAAGTAAAAATAGGATTTACTTACTTGAATTTCATCTTGTTTGAGAATTCGACGTTTCGAGTAAGGCGTAGGAATTTGAAATGAAGCTTGTTTTCTTATAAAACCTCCGCTAGATAAGCGAGTGTTAAGACTCAAACAGGGGCAAGCACGAAGAGCTCGAGATCCTTAGGATCGAGACTCAAGACAGTTGTCCCTTTTGTAAATAGCTTTTGTAAATAAGTTTTAAAAACCGAACATCGAACAGCATAGGGTTTTTGCTCACTTGGAGCAGTAGGCCTTGTAAGTCTCTAGAGTTCCACTACACCTGGTCTCTGGGAGGTCGCCACTCTTGGCACCACACCCATGTCATCTGCATTCCACGCATGATACTGGCATGAACATGACCCCATTTTAGGACCAGATTCCATAGTATAACCCTTTGGCGTGATATCTCCTCCTACCAAAGTTTGTAAAATTGAGATTTTGCTAAAATGGGACGATCCCATATCCTTCGTGGCTAGATCTAGGGAGACATTAAAAGGGGTGTTTGTCATCTTTGCCCTTATCCAAATCAATTTGGATAAGGCCAAAGAGGGGCATCTGTAAACACCCCGAAATCCCACGAATT